>QVRM01007094.1:200000-302500 GCA_003439945.1 Dermanyssus gallinae | reverse complement strand
ATATTAAGCATTTTCCCACACACACACACACATACAATCTGCCCAGATAGTTGATCATTTGAGAACGGCTAGC
This sequence comes from Dermanyssus gallinae, assembly GCA_003439945.1. Classification (NCBI taxonomy): domain Eukaryota; kingdom Metazoa; phylum Arthropoda; class Arachnida; order Mesostigmata; family Dermanyssidae; genus Dermanyssus; species Dermanyssus gallinae. The sequence continues at coordinate 302,427 of QVRM01007094.1, read as the reverse complement.
ATTGCTCCCAGCAAACAAGGGTTTTGCGCACCACGACGGCCATCACTAGCACAGAGAAATACTATCTCTCTCTCCATCCCTGTCTCTATCGCTCATTCTGTGTATCCCAATCTACACTACTCTAAATAGAACCAAAAAACGACGCGTTCGTTTTCGCGTTGATTTACTCCTTCAGCGCGTTCGTATCGATTTCCTCCTTTCGTCCTCATCCCACTAAAGTCGAGTTCAACCGCCATATAGCCGCCAAGTGAGCCGTCGGGACGGACAAGCTCCCCTGGAAGAGGAGGCGGAGAAAAGGGAAACGAAGAGACGAAGGAAAAATAGAATGATTGTGATGGTTTCGATGATCTTTGATGCTAAAAGCGGGCCAGGAATAGCAGTAGTAGTAGTAGTAGTAATAGAGTAGTAGGAGTAAGGAGTCAAGCTTCGCCCTCTTTGCCTGTGCCGCCAGCTCGAGTTCAGTGACGACTGAACATCTGCATATGCAAATTCGTTGTCCGGCGATTCGTCGTCAGCGAGCGCCGCGCTGATTCTGCTCGCCATAGGATTACTAGTAACGGCAGCAGCACCAGTAGGTGATCGATTTTAGCGAATCGAGTAGCCACCTAGTTCTAGCAACAGCAAATAGTCATAGAAGTACCGACGATACTGCATGCCTGCTATCGCAGCTGGCAAGTTCGTGCCGCCAACAGCAGAGTACATACCCCCCCCCCCCCCCCCCCCCCCGCATCTAGTTTCTTCAGTAGAGAATGCTTCAGTAATCTCCTGTCACCTGTTTTTTTACACGTAAAGAAAGCAACGTTCTGAGAAGTATCCAATCAATCAATCACACATAGAATACAAGTAGCCCATCGCCCCATGCTATAAATATATATATATATATATATATATATATATATATATATATTATGTACGGATTCGCGGCTGTTCTTGTTGCAGCACAGCATTTCGTAGAAGCTCATGTATACTTTCGATCAAATAACAAAGTTAGAATACCATTCACATAAGGTGGGCAATTATATAGTTATTAAACTTCATGGGAGAAACTCTATTCATATTATGTACCGCGCTACATGTGTCGTGACTACAAGACAGACTACGTGAAGGCTTACCATTTTTCGAGAGATCGAGTTCTTGAAGTAGCTGCCAGTTCCCGATGTCCTGCGGGATCTCCTGGATTTCGTTATCTGATGCCGAGAAGCTTCGTAACTTCTGGAGACGAAATAAATGCTGCAACCGAGAGAAGCTTTACATTAGCGTCAAGTTTCGGAATTCGTTCGATGCAAAAACGATAGCAAATATCCGTCAATATTACTTGCCCCCTTAGATCGGATAACATTGTACTGGTTGGATAGAGACTCGGGTACGTGCGGAACTTAGTATAGCCTCATACAGTATATATAATCAATTAGCAAAGTAATACTGGTAATAGAAGATTTAGTAAAAACAACATTCAATATTTAACTTATAAAAAAACAATAGTCATCATTAAATAATATTATAAGGTTATATTTATATTCACATAAAGATTGAATTTTAATTTCTCACACGTAAAATGATTCGAAAATTGGATATAAATCGATTGAATATCGAAACTAGCAACGTGTTGATCTTCCGAATATACTCAGAAACAACTTCCTATCATAACGAAGACTCTAGAGTGAAACCTGAGTCAGCTTTATATATATATATATCCAACCATAATCCGTCAATAAGTAATACTCTTAATGTTATAAGTAATAATAAATAAGATCAAATTATTTAGAAAAAAAAATAGTATGGCAAAATAAAGCAATAAATTGTAAATTTGTTTGTAGATATATTTAAATTATCTTAATAATAATTTAAGTTCATACAAAACTTGATAGTTTACATAAGATATTAAATGATTATTCTTAAATTAATACATTGTTAATAAGGTTTAAAAAAATAAAATCCGATAAATATTCTAAATATACTAACAAGAAAACTACTTCAATCAATAAATAATTATGTACAAAAACAGTCATACTGCATCAAAAAAATGTCCATATCATGCAGCTAATTCAAAACCTACATGGCAATTATGATTAAAACAAAAATTAATTAAACAAAGTTAACAGATTGTCATGTAAATTAACCCAATAAATACATTATCCTACAGCGACAAAGAACATATTACTTATTACTCTATTACATGTGTTTCATTCACTTCATTTTATCCGCTGTACATACATATACCTTTATGTAGTTAAACTTGAACTTCTCAACCTTACTCGCTTATTTTTGCGGTAAACATATTCACACATACGGCACTTTCGTCGGATTTCCTTGCGTTTCGCCGTTCCCTCAATCTTTCTATTTGAGAGATTATAGAATCTCTCAAATTCTATAATCTCTCAAATTATATATCAAATATTTTGTATAAATATTTGACCATATTTATACAAAAATACAAATTTCGTAATTTGTATTCCATTCTGCCGTACTCTGTTCACGCCTTCTTTCTTTCTCCCTCTCTATAGACCTGTTCTATCAGCTCTTACTATAGCGACAGACGGTAGTAGTTATTATTATTATTAGTAGTAGTAGTAGTAGTATTTTTTTTTAGTAGTAGTATCGGCCATTCGAAGATGTCGACTGTCGAGCGACCAATAATTCACTTTAGATTTACGTAACCTCTCAGCAACATATTGGCGGGCGACGCCCGTCCAGTTGTGACGGCACCCGCGGTTCGAAAAATTCGAACAAGACAGTGATGAACTCTGTGTCTGTCTGTCTGTGTGTCTGTTTGTTTCATTGCTGACAAACGTGCGGAGTGCTCTACTCTCGAATCTGGCCCGTGCCCGTTGCCGCCTGCACGATGATGGCAACCGCCGGAAAGCCGCGGCAGCTTACAGAGTTGCTTACGTTAGCCAGACAACAACAACAACCGACTAACGGAGGACGTTAGAGCTACGTGTTCTCGTTTCCACCCCGAAGAGAACAGCAGTAATACAGCTACTACTACTACTATTACTACTATGCATAGTGAAGAAAAAGCAGCACCAGGAAGATACAGGCTGTACGTATCTGAAGCCTTCTTCCCATACTCTTCAGCCATTCTCCTCCTTCGCTGGAGCTTACCTCCCCCTATCTTCCATTTCACCTCTTTCTTCCTCTCTCTCCCTCTCAATATATCTCCGTATTCGTTTCTGCCTTGCTTGTTTGCCTGCATCATTTCTGTTTCCTATTGTGTTGTCTACGCGACGCGCCACGTTTGCGTTGACGGCGCTGATGGCAATAAGGCGACTAGGACAACCGTACACGTTTCACATCGATGACAGAACGGCCATTTCGGCCTACCCACCGAGTGATAGTGGTAGCTGTCGTCGTCGTCGTCGTCGTCGAAGAAGCAAGTCAAGCAAACGCAAAACTCGTCCCAATGGAAACGCTACTAGCTGCCGTAGTAGGAATGGTGATGGTGGCGGCGGTATTATTATTATTAATATTATTATTGACGTGCGTTGAGTGAGCCAAATGGTGTAGGTTTGTTTACCCGACAGGGCACCCCGCTCCGCTGCGCTGCACAGTTACGGCTACGGTACAGACTAGCCCGTCTAGCTAAACCCTGACCGCCATAGAGCCACAGCTGCTGTAGCAGTGGTTGTTGCCGCAGCAGCAGCAGCAGCGGTGGTCCTATTGACCATGCCAGCCTCGTCGAGAGACACAGTTCGTCGAGTAGTTTCACGGAGAGTGAATTAGTTCGCTAGCTTCGTAACTGCCAACAATATCGAGTCGACTCTCTGTCTCTCTCTCTCTCTCTATCTCTGTTTATATCTCTTCCTCTAGAGAGCTAAGAAGTGAAAAATTGAGTGAGCGAATGAAAAAAAACGAATAAGGGTTAAGAAGTCTAGAGAAACAAAGTGCAGGTAAATATATCTAAACGAGATCACCACTGCGAGGTCACTCTCGCGTAAGTGGTAGTCATCAACAACGCCTTAAAGTCGCCACCGCTCAGTCGCCGCTTATCGAACATATCTAAAATGTCCGTCAAGAACTCTGAAGTCATCCCACTTCATGCCCGATCAACATGGGCTTGCAAACATGACCAAGTACCATCAGCGTCCAGTGAAACAGTCAGTTGTCAGCAACACCGGATGACTCCAAGAACTATGGTTACGAGTATTATTGTTATCATATATAACTTACTTTAAAGTGCTGCTCCTGCAAGCACTACATGGTGCAAGCATACATCCTAGCCCGTATACGCCGCTTTACACTCGATTAAGCCGCGACTATAAGAAAGAGGTCAAAAACGCTATAATAGAGTTTGGAGAGCGAAGTGAACTAGAGCTTGGAAAGCGAAGTAAGCACAAGCTACTGGTCGAGGCATATTAATCACCACACAAATGATTGCGTGCCGATAGACGTGCTACTGCATGTCAAGGCCAGCCTGCGAAGTTAGCACTCTCGTAAAATGATGTACGCCAGTACAGTAAACATTCGTAGCGGTGCTCCTGCAGTAATTTCAACATGAAACGAGCGAGTTTAGGAAGCTCGCCAAGCCCTGGCTCGCCCTTTTAAAGACTCGCAGGTAACTGACGCAATGGTAAATGCGCCCTGGGTAAGGCCCCGGGATACAAGCTAGTGCCGAATCAACATCTTCGGCAGACCACTTTGCTTGTGCCGTGTTTCACTGCTCTCTTTAATAGAGCGCTCAGAACATCCCAGCTACCCGTGGAATAGAGGACTTGTCTTCTTAGTATCACTGCTAAGGCAAAAGGAGACTTGCTGGATCATCGTCCTACCGATGAATAGCGAAGAAGAGCATAATATAAAAGTTTCTGTAGGCCATCTTAACATGTCGCCTGGAAAACATTTTAGGGGTTACAGTGGCACTCCCTAAGCAACAACACAACTTTAGAAGAGGGAGATCAACGATGATTGCGTGCTTCTAAACTTTGTGCATCGTACACTTCGTATCAGGGGGAGTTATCTATTCGCTGTGCTCGCAGACTTCAGAGCGGCCTTCGATACGACCGCGCAATTGATCATTTCGACAAGATGGCAAAGTGTGGAGTTCCACTGAACATGCTAGAACGTCCAACAAATAGCTTGTAGAAGGTACTGGTAATAACAGACGACTACCGGTATTGCTCAAGATGATAATCTAAGTCCCCTGTTGTTCTCAACATTGGCAAGCGATCAACTAACGAAAATATAAAACCGGCATTCACAGGCGGAAACGCGTATGTATGCCGATGATCTAGTATTGTTCCCCCAAAGTCGCTTTCATTTGCAGCAGTCGCTTGTAATTCTACAGCGCTATGTCGACCGAAACAAACTGTATATTAATGCGAGCAAGACTAAAGCGATTAAATCTCGACGAAGAGGAAAACTGGCCAAAAGCGTTGAGTTCCGACTGCGTTCAGGAACAATCGAAATCGTTCCCTACTTTCCCTACATGGCCGATATCGGCCTGCTGTTCCATGAAGCAAAGGCAATGGCATTGGATTCGTGGAACGGCTGCAGCTATGAGAACCGATATCTAGTCATTAGATTTGCTCTCGATGGCTTCCACCTGAAGCTCTGTGTGCGTGAGGAGTTTCACGAAATACCGCCGGAGTGCATATGTAAACTTTGTGGCCGCCCGTGTGATCTATATTAACTTTAGCGTTGCGAACAAGCAATTCCGTTGTGTCAATAACTGTAATGCCTATGATGTATATGTGTAAACCAGTCCTTGGTTAATAAAATTACTACTACTAGAAAGTCAAGACCAAGCCCGTTGGCTATCAATACAACAAACAGAAACAATCGCGAGCCGAAACTACCTTTTAGGGGCACTCCATGGCGCCTTGAAAGATTTGTGCTCGTAAACAAATCATGCTTCATCGGCGGTTTAATGGCATAACCATTATTAATTTAAATATTTGAAGACACATTCAAAGTGTGGTTTTAAATTTAAGAGCGACAATTCGACATTTATTAGTATTATTAGAAAACACTTGTAGTTTTTAAGACAATTCCTTATTCTGGGTCACTTCCTAGAGCCAGCATAACATTATTTCACACTGCAGCACTTAATGAGCACTCAACTACTTTTTATAAAGCAACGCTAGGCGAAGCCAATACACGCCAAACATTTCTTTCACTACGTTCTTATTTTATTTTCAAAAATAAGATATTGTGTATTCACGCTGGTACTTGTAGCTCAAAGCATGCCTAAGATGCCGACGGTTCCTCGGGGCGGATGCGTCTTCCTCTAGTTTATAGCATCGTTGTCCTATTAAATACACATATTGATAAAACTATAGCAAAAACTCTTGACGCGTAACATGCGAGTTCATAGTACTATGCAGCTTGATTGTAGTTACCGCCTCATTCAGCTGCTTAAGTCATCTCCAATTGTAAACAATATATTTTATTCTCAAGAGCGCCAGTGCCTACATCGTCTGTGTAAATCCCGTGTACTTCACTAAGTCATAAACTCCCGCTTAGTCTAAGAGCCCAAACTTCAAAAGTGAGGGTGGTAAAGCTATGTGAGACCAGGTTGTTGAGATGCGTCGAGGAGGTGCCATTATGTGACTGTTGTGGTCTCTCTCTCGGCTAAGCTCACCGTTATAAAAAAAACAGTATAACTGCCTTAGGCCAGCTTAAGCGGGCGTACTCACTAGAGCACTGGCTAGATATTAAATCAAATCAGCTGAGACTCACATGAATCCAAACCCCGTATGTCGTTCCATGAATCCAAAAAAAGTCGTTCGGAGTCTAAAAATGGTCTGCTTTGGTTATGGATATCTAAAGGTGTGCACACCAATTCAGTCCCTCGCAGTTTGTTGAGCACAGGTTTTAAACATGTCATAATATACTCCGTTATCTTGTGTCACACTCTAAAACTCTTGTATACAAACATTTATGTAACAACAGGAGCGTCTTTAAGTTAGTGTATTTGTGATTCATAACCACTGACTTAGATACTGCTGCCGTTGTCCTCCACTGGCCATAGCCAAGCAACAGGAAACACATACCTCAATAACGATATGGTTCAATATATTCCGCTCGCGATGGCGAATATAATTCGAGATCGACGTATAGGCGTCTTACTCTTACTTGACGTGTGTTCTAATAAAGAATGTCTGATACGTTCCCATCTGACCCGCCACTAGTTCATTGAGAAGCATGGAACCTATATATATATATATATATATATATATATATATATATATATATATATATATATATATATATATATATATATATATATATATATATATATATATATATATATATATATATACATATATATATATATATATACACATATATATATATATATATGTTTGATGAGAGCAGTCAGTAGCCGGAATCGTTTCCTGTCATGCAAACCAGATGTTACAATTATTCCGTAAATCGGGCTTGCATCGCCAAACTGTTCTCGTGGCCATTCCGACAAATACTGGTGGTGGGGCAATCCCTAAGCTCAGCGACAACACGGCAAAGCTGATGTTGCTCAGCTGCACGGGCCGCTGAGACTCATGACAACTGGTTGGCGGATCGCGTGAATGGCGATGACAGCCACCACTACTGACTCGCAAGGCCGCCACACCTACTACCGGCATAACGCGCAGCGAAACGGGACTTCCCACTAGACAAACTCTGAAGCATTCATGGTGTACAGCCTGAGACTAATAAGTAAACATTTTACAAATTCTGTAAAAAATGCAGTGTAACCATAACGATTAATACTGACTGAATATGTGTATAAAAAATCCGTAAAAGCAAGAAACAAGATAAGATATAAATAATTGAATTTAAATACATTTCTAGTCTGGCTATATAAATATATATATATACGGGGGCGGATCGGCAAGTTATAGTATATATGAACCATCAAGGTCTTCCAGTTTGTTTTGTTTCTGGCTTAATGAAGTAAAGAAAACGAGGTTCGGCGATTTTTAGGCGGTGAAAAGCCGAAAATGAAGGAGCAACAAATCTGCATCAGGCTATGCGTTAAAAATCAAACAATATGTGCTAAAGTCGTGGAAATGTTCCGAACTGGTAAGGATACCGAACTCTTGGCAAAGAACTCTCCAAGTCCCCATCACAACAACACATCGGCGCACACATTGTTACAAATTTCGGATTATTTGATAAAAAAAAATCATTTAAATACTTCCGCAACCACCCTACTCGCCCGACCTGACTTCGTGTCACTTTTTCCTTTTCCCACGGATAAAAAACTAAAGGACCACGTTTCAAGACGATACAGGAGATAAAAGAAGGGCACAAGTACACTGCAGCGGGCGGGAGCTATTTTAAAGAGAACAAAAACATTTTGGAAATGTTATATATAAATATATATATATATATATATATATATATATATATATATATATATATATATATATATATATATGAAGAGTATTTATTATTCAATTATGGGGTTGCAGGTATATATAATTAACTCACTACGCAAGGGCTTGTGAGGAGCATTACAGGTGAGCTTGTCCTCGAGGCAGCCCCTCGTGCCTATTATTGCTGCCGCTTTGCTGCGCTGAACCGGCAGTGATAGCCGTTGAAGTAGATAGTCAAGAGCTCTTGTCTCCCCTGTCACCAGTTCTATTCGTTTGCCAATCTTCTGGAAAAGCGACATATGCCTCGGGGCCAGTTCCCCCGTGTGTCTCGAACACTAGCGGCAAGAAAATGAACTCGTTGGCGAGCTGGACATATTTGTTAACCTTCAGACGTTCAACCTGGCGTACCGCGGAGCCAGCGGCGGCATTGGCCTCCAGTTCGAGGGGTCGAGGGTGTCGGTGATTTTCGCATCCCAAACAAGCGCTTTCCCCCATTCAAAGGGAATAAGAGACGCCCACGCCATTAGAGCTGACCGGGGTTTTAATTTAATTTACCTTAGTGTGACGGCCTTGCTGTCCTTCGCTTCTTTTGCAGAAGGGCTCGCGGACCCAATATTTCAGTAGGGGTTGGAGCCACTTGCTGGCTTCTTTCAGGATGACTGCACGCAATTGGGCTGTATCCTCCGAACCTCTGCGGATTGACGTGCTTCTAGGAGTAAAACTAGTAGTTTGAGCCCAGTTGCTATCGGCCAAGTTTAGACTGAGGTTCCTAAGACTTTTGTTTAAGTCCCGCAAAGGGTTCTGGCTCCCACGTCCGTACTGCGGAATATGCGGACGATCCTTGCCGAACAGGGATGATCTTAATAGGTGATGAGCGTTGCGGGGACCTGAGTAGGATTAGCCTAGTCAGACGCAGGGTGAAGGCTCCCGATCTTATTTGCGAGTTCAAGACGAATGGGGCCTGAGCCCACAGGGGCTCCAGAAGCGCCATTTCAGCTGCTTCGACGAGTTTGCACTCAGGAACGAGTGCCTCGAAAGCGGATAGTTGGACGGTCCACCTGCACCATTGATGCTTCTCCCCCGATGGTGCCATTGTCTAGATGCCGGAGGCTCAGGGAAGACTGGATAGAATCGACTAGTTCTTTAATGGGTAAAAAGACATAGGCGGACCAGGGAGGTAGCCCTGCTGCATGCCGCTAGATGAAAAATCGTTCTATCACCGAGTGAAAGTTCCTGAATCTATTAAATTTAGATCTGGATCTATAGACTTGGTCAACGAGGAAGGCCACCTCTAGCCACTCGACTAATAGTTTTTGGTATATGGTATCGACGAACCTGATTGAAAGCGTTTTTGAAATAAGAGTTTGGCGACGACGAAGTTTTTGGGTGCACTGTGCTGAAGGCCCTTCTACTGTAACCCGCGGCTTCGATGCCATTAGGTACATTAAACTGGGGAGCCTTAAGTTCCTCGCACTCGAGAGCACTCCCGTTTTACAGTAATTTTATGAAAGGTTGAGGAAGAAGCTTAAGTATAAATAAATCTAAAAATGTATTAGAACTTTTCGATCCGCCCTCAGATATATGATGTAGAAACATCTAGTCTATTTACGATGGTATATTATAGTAGTTTATTTAATATTTGATACTAAACATGCCCAATGAGTAACCTATAAACAATATGCGATACAGACACGTATGCTTAAACAAGTATAGAAAATTAAACATAATATGATCGCGCACGTTATATTTCCATAATATTTTACAGTTGTAAAGGATGGATATGTTATAAGTTATGTTATAAGTTCAAGCGTATTATATCGACCTTAGCCACAATTCCTTATATTCTCATCCCGGTGTCTCCTTAGCTATGGGAACAATTGTTCCTAAGATCTGCCTATTTACGTTTCTGCTCGCTTTTAGCACTCTTTTCGGTTCCAATATTTGGTATTATTACTACTGTTGTATAATGTTATTAGTGCAAAACTAACATGATCAATATTAATTATCAAATTGGCAGTATTTATATATATACCCTTCATTATCAACCATCGCGCGATAGAACAAGGGACGCACGAATGCTCGCCCTAATCGACACAGTGATTGTACCGACCGCTGATCAGATTAATCTTAAATCAAATATCGAACACACACAACATCGATCAAACATCGAAACACCTATTGGTAATGAGAAACAAGTTGCCCATATTCCCGCAAACATCCACCCTAACACACTGCAACAGCCTGCATTATACATTTGCGGTGGTGTATTAGATTACAGCATGATTAACGGCAGAAGTTTCCGCTCACTTTAAAGTTGCCGTTATAATACTCCTTTTACATATCGGTAGAAATATGCCGTTAAAGAACGTCGCAAAAAATAATATATATATATATATATATATATATATATATATATATATATATATATATATATATATAATAATATATATATATATATAAACATGTATACATATGTATATATATATATATATATATTACTAGCAACGTCATGGAGCACCCACGTACGGCTCAGTGGAGAACTGACAATGCCCACCTACACATGTACATATATTAAACAATAAATGAGCCAGATTGGCACAATGATGCCGTCAGTATAAGTAAGTAGCACGAAAAGCTGTTAACTAGAAAAATGTGTAGCAAAAGCAAGAATGGGCTGTAACCACAAAACTCATTAATTGCATCGATCCATATATATATATATATATATATATATATATGTCGACATGACCCAACGGCAAAGTTATTTAATACGTTGTCCGTTACAATTGTAGAAACTGGTTGAATATAACATATGCATGAATCGCCGGCCAGGTTTTTAGAGAATCGGACCATTTCGCCAACAACCCTACGACGGCCGCTGCTGCGTTGCCTCATTACAATTAGAATCACCTGTATAAGAAAATCCGATCTTTTATTTTTCTTGTGTTACTCAGTTTAACGCAGATGCGTCTCAAAAGCAAACGGTGTGAAGTTGTATGCGTGCCCAACATTTGAATACTTACTAAATGTCCTCTTCTCCGTTTCCCTAATAAGTATCTCCTTTATATATATATATATATATATATATATATATATATATCATTAAAAATACTGACAAAACCAATTGAATTCATGGGTCCCCAGGTTAATTAGTATGACTCAGTGGGATGCAGGGAAGGCAAACCAGCAGCAAATTATGTGCTACGTCTAAACTAGCAGTTATAAGCTCTGTGGTGAGGTGGTTAGTGAATGACTGGGACCGTATCTAGTATCAGTAGAAGCAGCAACAGCAACAGCAGGACGGACGGAAACAAATAAGCGCCATGAATTTTCGTCTTCACAGACTCTTTGTTTGGACGTGATGTACAAATGAGGCAATTAACGATTTGATTTCCACGACTGAAATGTAAAATCTCAGCCTAACGCATGTGTCAATAGACCCACAGGCAGGCATATATCGGTATGCCAGGCGATATACGTATCTCCATGCAACACTAGCATACTTGTCAATGCTACATAAAGTAGCTCGTCAAACCTAAAATCGGTCAAGTACGACCAACTAGCTAAGTTGCCATAGATAGACACATGGACAAACTCTGGCAGATGTTCCAACAATTCCTCCTTGTCGGGTCACATCAGGGCCTTTTCGTACTGAGGCCATCCGTCTCGGGTATCCATCTTAAGCACCTGTTGCGGTGCTGCGACTTATCGGTAGAATCGACCGTGTTAGAAGCTGTGAACCTCCTGTCCGCAGTCCGTTACTCAACTGCTCATTTTTTAGACAGTTTTTCATCGGCAGAACTTGCCGAATGAATTCTGCTCGGAGTCCCATAAGCGTTATTGACGGCTGGTCCCACATGGGCCGCTTTCATGTACGCTTCATCCCCTGAAATAGCCAGCTCCTCGACGACAACGCGTGGAATCACTGCTCATTTTCTCGCAAAGCCATAACAACTGCAACCGCTTCGGTTCAGTGCCCGAAGACCGCCGGAGCCAGACAAAAAAATAGATGCAACAAGTTATCAAGCAACGCCTCGAACAATTTCTCGTGGATTCTTCCACTCCGGCCGACCTCAGATAGCATGGCTTCATGTTCTTCAATCGGGCAACCTGCACACCCTGTTAGACTACGCATCCACGAGAATAAGTGTCGGACTCAGCTTATGCGCGCTTCTTGTAACGGCCCACACATGGGGCTGCGGGCAACCGGTAGGTTCTTCACGACTGGAGGACCTGTCGTGCATGCGCAGCGCCGAACGCCGTGCCAATTAGCAACACATTTGCCGCAGCGCTCCGAACCACGGGGTAGCTTTCCTGCATCCGAGAGAGCTGCGGGTCGACGGCCGCCGACCAGATGAGATGACCAACTGTGTGTAGTTACTCTTCTGCGTTAAGGCCTGTGTGTAGTTACTCTTCTGCGGTAAGGATCCCGCAGGTCGGAGGGTCATCTTAAGGAGGATACATATATGTAGGCACTGCCGTCTATATATGAAGGGTTTTAGTGGGTATTGCCTTAATCCTTCGGCTCGACTCTTGTCAAGCGCCAAGACTTGCCGTGAGGTGGCTGAGTCCCACACTGTCTGAGCGTTGGCATGTTAGGGGGCTTACCAACTCCTGTTATGCTTTCTCTCAGTCGTACGTAAATGTATTTTAAACCCTAAACCTCCTCAAAAAAAAAAGATGAGATGACCATCTATTTATTACCTTCCGAGCAAGGCCAGCCGTTGGTCTGGCACGGAGCGGTCGCCTACTGACTTAAACCTTCTTAATCGGCCCAGACGCGTCTCGGCCCGTGCTCGCGAGCTGAGCAGGCAAAGCAACGCGCATATTCAAGCCTCAGCACTAATGTCAAGTTTTTCCTCTCGCTTTTAAGGCGTTAGGCGGGGCTGGGCCTCCTGCCGTACCACGGCCTCCTCAAGAGTGTTCGAGGAACGATTGACCGGAATATCAAAAGTGTTTGTAATTAAAATGTATTCACTAAATAATATAGCATCTGCTGATACCCCATGTTCTTTCGAAGCGATCTTCCACGTATAATACAAAAACGACAAGAGATACTACTAGCAAAAGTTTGATTCAATTACTTATGTAATCCACCCTTGTTTTTCACACGCGCCTGCAGCCTATTCAAAACGCTATCGACTGTTGGTTGCAGTTAGAAGTTTGTCTCACTGCTCGCAAAGGGCCTGCTTGAGCTCGTCAATATTTTCGTTCCCAAAATTGGAATCGAGGGTCCTAAGACAAGCTTTCAAACCCCCGGAGATGCATGTGGGGTTTAGGCCCGGGCTTCGCAGAGGCCACTAGGGCTCGTGCAAAAACTCAAAAAGATGCTCGCTGTACCACTCCCGCCCGGTTCTGCTCGTGTTCGGGTGGTCTTTAAAGTGATGTTATGCCCAGGGGAGTGCAATGGCTTCTAAAGTCCTATGTCGGCCGCCACGTTTTGCCGTGGGTCGATGAAAATCAACGAAGTTCTGCCAGTTGCCGATATTCCGGCCCATAACTCTTCCACGCCCCATAGCGTCCTGGGCGCTTCGGGAAAGTATTCTTTCGGCAAGTGAAATTAGGTTGAACTACTCGATTCTAAAATGTGGACGAGCTCAAACTTTGTTTCCTACGTGCGACCAACTGTCAATTGTTCAGTTGGGAGACTGCAACGTGTGTGGAAAATAAGAACGGATTATTTGAGTATGTATATATATATATATATATATATATATATATATATATATATATATTTAATAACTAAGTCATACGCCTAATAAACTCAACGTTTGCTATATTAGTATGTGTTGCCGTTATTTTATAGCGACCTCTCAAAATTGTTGTCGTGATTATGGACCACCTTGTATATATATATATTTGTCTCACCTCCTAATGAAGGAAGACCCACCATAAACTGTAATTATACCGCTACTTCTCTAAGCAAACACTGACACGCATCAACAGACCTACCAAGCTACTAGCTACCTACCAACAGCAGCAGCCATAACAATTGTGACAACGCAACACTCTGCGACCACTTTGCGGTTGATGGCCACTGTACTTTCCGTGTCTCCAACTGTTTATCATTCGATTCAGCAGCTTAGTGGCCATCGGAATGCCTTGGGCCGTTCTACGGATGACTGGACGTCTAGCTATGACATACGCAATATATGTACGTATATATACACGTTTTTTTTCTTCTTTTTTTTTAAAGTAGTATCACACAATTTTAAGCGTGCGGGGGCGGGGAGGAGCACGGGTTTATTATGCACGGGCTTGCAAGTCCCACACTGGTCGTTGCTAGTCGCCTTCCGGCGACGCATTTGCATGAAGCATCTAATAATCTAATAGATACGCGTTGTTGTCGTGATAATGAAGTTGTCATACGTTAACTGTAACGGCGGAACGAATACTGATGTTGTCGGCAACAGATATAGGAATGCCGGAAGCGACGGCAATTAGCAACGGCGTGTTCACGGAATGGCGGCGGCGGCAGCAGCACCGCCACCACTGAGTGGGTGAACTCAGCGCTGTATTTGTCATTGAATGCATGACTGACTGGTTGGTTGGTTGGTTAATCGAGCAAGCGCGAAACGCATACCCAAAGTGAGAGAAACTCAGAGGTATCGTTGACACATTGACACAATGTAGAACAACACCGTTAAGTCGACAACCCCCACTCCACCCCCCACCCAAGTCCACCACCCCAGCCAACCACTCCCCAGCCAGTATCTGCGGCTGCTGCTGCATAATTCAGCAGAGCGAAACAGCGGTGGCCGACGAACATGAAGAAAGTAGAAGACGGCGCTCCAAAGATTGAGCAAGTTGTGTCGAGTGTTTGTTGACTTTATTACGACAACAATACTGTAGTAATATAGAGTTAGTTCCCAAATATGTCCCCGCTGTGTAACTGTTACTGGTGGTGGTGGTGGTGTTGCTATTGTTACCGTAACTGCCCTGAACATCAACAGAAAAAAGATCTTTTTTTTAACTACGGGGTTGGTACGTAGAATATTTAATAGCGACGACAACACTCGTCGGCTACTATGGACAGCCTGGTACAACATCAACTCTTTATTTTCTATATGACTGAATATATATATATATATATATATATATATATATATATATATATAATCATTGTCCAAAAATCCAGCTTCCAAACGTAGCCCAAGAATTTATCAGTATTGCCTATCAGGCAATGGAATGGTAATGATTATAACATCTCAATCGGAGCCGATGCTAACCACCACTCGCACTATAAATATGCGAGGTGGCACTGAGCGAGGTGAGAGAGAAAGGGATATGTGCAAGTGTGAGTATGCGAAGCATGCCACCGCGCGTTTCCTTGAGACAGACTGAAGCGGCCACAATATGCAGCAGCATCACCACTAACTACTACTATTACTACTACGAAGCGCCACCCTATGCTAAAGCGGCGGACGGGGGGGACGACTATAACACTAACTGGTTGGTTAACTAGAAAATACTAGACTGATCAATTGGCTCAATCACCAACTAACTAACGTACGAACGAACTAGATCTTCATGTAGCAGCTATTCATTCATCTAACTACCTAGCTAGCTAGGCAGCTGACTAGATAGCAAAAGCAGTTAAGTACCAATAAAAAAACGTAAGACAAGACGAAGAACGTAGAAATATATGAAAGGCAGAGAAACACAATTAGTGAGTATAGGCGCAGTTTAGAGAGAGAGTGAGAGCTGTCATTTCGTTTCATGCAAGCCGGAAAGAAGCGAGAGAGGGGTAGAGAGAGAGAGAGAAAGCAAAGAAACAAAGGAAGGGAAACAAAGCAACATACATCATAGAACGTGTGTATCTAGCAATTATAGGTCTACATCTGTGTACTGGTGCATGATTATGTGAGCGCGTGAAAGGCACAAAGGGTGGGTGAGACGGAGAGAGAGATAAAGAGGGATAGAGGAAAGGGGGGAGAGAGAGCGAGAGAGAAACGTGCACCCACCGCAAGGAGGAAAAAAGGGAAAGAACAAGTAGATTAAAAACAAGCAGCAATGAAAGAGAGTAGACAGGTAAGGGGAAATATCATAGACGCTGGCCACAGATGAATGAATGTACCACAGACAGCAAAAGCAACGACGGTCTGTCGTCGTCGTCGTCATCATCATCATCATCATCATCACCACTGTGGCAGCCACCACCACCGCCATCGTCATCATCATCATCATTATTATCATTACGACCACCGCGACCGTCATCACCGCCACCAGTAGTTGTAGTAGGCAGCCGCCTTCACCGTGGTCGTCGTACGTCACAGATGACAGTGACGTTCGTCTGCTGCTGCTGCAGCTGCGAAGCCGGCCGGCGAGTTCGAAGCAAGCGGGCGAGCCACATAGTCATCAGTCAATCATTTTTCCCTCCGTCACTCAGTTAGTGAGTCAGCGAGCGATTGACCAACCAAACAAGTGACTCACTGGGCGACACTTGCGCGTCGATTGTTGTAGGTGTTGACACCTAGTTCCACCTAGTCCTCCACCCCCCCCCCCCCCCCCCCGCCCCCACATCCCCCTCTCTCCCGTTCCCGTGTCTCTATAATGCACCAATAATAGACAAAGAGATGCTTGGGCTTTCAACGACCGCCCGTCCGGTATCGCCCGCCCGCCCGCCCGCTTGCACGCTCTGCCATGAATGAGTGAAATGATGGCGTTCATTCATTCATTTAATCTCTGAATTTAGGGGAATCGGTCGGTCGGTGTTACGATTAGCAGGAAGGAGGTCAATGCCAACCAAACAGCCGCAACAACTATGGCAACACCGCGGATTTTAGCTGTCGTAACAAGACTACGCAACGACAAGTATAACAACAACAACATATCAACCGTTTCGAACACCACAATAAAAATGACAATAATGATGATGATGATGATGATGACAGCGGCCACATGCGAGCCAGAAATCTTGGCTGGAACTTATTTCAAACTCGGTGGAACAACAAAAAGGTAGATGTTAGACATGTGTATTCACACGACATGCGACACCGATCGCATATTACGCAATCGACAATGCGACAATACCAACGGATCGAATGAGCACTAGTGATCCGATGACACCACGGCATTGATCGAACAGTCAACCGGCGACCGAGCCGATTCTATACGTAGAAACTAGCAGCAGCAGCAGCAGCAACGGCAAAAGCAGAGGAGCAAGCGTACTTAATTCAGTAAGCCAAGTTGAATAGTTAAGTTTAGTCATATCCATCTGGTTAGCGGTGGACAAAGTAGTCGACGTAGAAGCCGTACAGTTGCAGAACTACTAGCAATAAACACACACTCGTAATACTCGGTCGCAGCAGCAGCAGCAACAGCAACAATGGTGCTGTAATGAATGAATGATTATGATTACCTTGGGCAGCTCACGGATGTGGTTCGAATCGAGCATGAGCTGTTCGAGACTTCGGTAGCGGCCGATGTCCTCGGGTACTGTTATAAGATTGTGATGTCGTTTGTCGACACACTCAACACGGCGATTCGAGCCGCGAAAGATTGGCGGCATACATCGAAACATGGCTGCGTCGTGTCAGCTGCCGTTAAGGCAACCTTTGTTGTTGTTGATGATAAAGTTGTCGTTGTTGTTGTGGCTGTTGCTGATTTTGACGTAAATTCTGTTCGTACTGTAGTTGTTGCTGTTGCCGCTGTTGGTGCAGTTTGCTGGTGTCATGCATGTGCAGAACGCAAACGTTACCGGTGCCGCCACCGCCGTTGTTGTTGCTGTTGTTGTTGTTGTTCTTGTTAATGTTGTTGTTGTGATGATCTCAGCTGAGGCCGTGCTTGAGCTCTTGGCCAGCATGAAACAAATACACAGCTGACAATCGAATTCGAAAACATTCAGCCGCTGTAGTACTGGTAGTAGTAGTATGATAGTTGGTTGCAGCGGCAGCGCGTGCAGCAGCAGCAGCAGCGGCTTTGGGTGCGTCCACTTGTTTCGGCTTGTTCTGCCGAACGACGCCCGGCTTTCTGCTGGGAGCCGCAAACGGCACCGTCGTTGACGTTGACGCCACCGCCGCTGCCACAGCCACTGCCGCCGCGGCTGTTCTTCGTTTCAGCAGCAGCAGCGGTTGATGAAGAAGACGAATAATTTCCGACGGGAAGGATACGGCACCAACTAAACACTGACTGGATCCCAGAACACAATCAGCACCAGCACCAGCACCATCAACACCAGCACCACCGCCGACAATAATAATAATAATGTTTGGTGAACAACACGGTGAACCTGCACAGTTGTCGCTTTTTCTCACTGTGACACAGTACTGTTTTGTTGACTATGTAGGTGTTGTCGTTGTAGTTGTTGTTGTCGCTGTTGCTCCGTGACTGACACTTCACTTTGAACTTGAACCGTTCACGGAACGAGGGATGCAGGTAGGTAAGTGGGTGCTAGGAGAATTCCAAATTTCCGAACGAACGAACGAACGAGGCACGTTAAAGATCAGGGTAGTCACGTCGCTGATGTAGACGTCGAAGTGAATAACAAACAAAAACAACACCGGTAACAAGAACAACAATGGTCACCACCTTCACAACAACAACAACGACAACTATTCCAGAGCACGATGACACCAGGTAACAACGGCAGGATGATGACACCAAATACAAAAGTAGTAATCGCTGTCGTCGTCGTCGTCGTAACAGGATAACTTGAACAGGAGGCTTCAGTAGAAGGCTAGGACAACATCAGCTGCAGTGGCAGCATGTTGTCTGTCATTTGCGGTCGCTGTTGTTGTTGTTACTGCTGCTGCTGCAGCCGCTGTCGCAGTCGGTGGTCGACTTCGTCGCGTGGTGCCTTTGCTGCTGTTGCTGTTGTTGTTGCGGTTGCTGCTGACAACGTCGACGACAAGCATGCTGCAATTCCTCCTCCTCCTCATTATTCTGCAGTTCTGTTGTTGTTGTTGGTAATGTTGATCCTCCTCCTCCTCCTCTTCCTTTTCGTCGTCGTCGTCGTCCCCGGCGTCGTCGTCGTTGTCCTGATCCAGCACCGCCGCCGTGTTGGCACTGATGGCACAGCACCACTGCCGGCTCCACTTGCTTCTGCTTGCTTCTGCAGCAGCAGCAACTTCTGTCGCTGTTCTGTTGCCGGTGTTTGTCTGTTCGTCCGTCCGTCCGTCTGATCGTTCGTGGCTCTTCTGTCCGCTGCCTGTTTGTCTGTGGCGACCGGCTGACCGGCTGCCGGCGGTCGCTGGCTAAGTTGGCTGCCGCCTCCTCGTTGAGAGCAACTGTCGGTCCGTTCGTCGGCTCGTCGAACAGACTGCTGCCGCCGCCACTACTACTACTACTACTACGATTACTACCACGGATGGCTATCTGGCTGGCAGGTTGGCAGCTTGGCTACTGGCACAGCTGGAGCAGTCGATGTTGATGTGGTTATTGTTGTTGTTGTTGTTGTTGCTGCTGCCGTGACAGTTGGTCCACCTCCAGCACGACACCAACAAACGCTAACGGAATATAGACGGGCACGACGACGACGACAACAACAACAACGAAAAGGATGATGATGATGAGAATGACGACAACCACAGATCAACGCTGTGGCTCTGCATGATGATGACGATGAGCACGCCGGTGTTTATGTTTATGGTATGGGATAATATGACGACGACGACGACGTTGATGTTGGCGGCGATGATGACGGTGGTGTTGTGGTTATGATGTGTCCGTCTCCACTGCGAACGCAACGCCGACTTCGATAAAGCTATCTACGCTTGCACTCTGCTGCCACTCGCATTCGCACTCACTCACTCACTCACACCCGTAGAGAGAGATAGAGAGAAAGCGAGAGAGAGAGAGAGACACCCACAAACACCCACCCACTCGCACAGAGCCAACGAAACGCCTCCGCCTGCCGTCACAATCCAGTGGGGGGATCAATTTGTTTCGATCACTTTTGGAGTTCGACCAAGTCCAGTCCCTTACGATTGCAATTCTGATGGTGGTGGTGGTGGTGTTAATGATATTGTTGTTGTTGTTGTTGGTGGTGTTTTTGAGATTGTTATTGTGACGGCTGGCGGTGTTGTGGGCACTGTTGTGTTGATACTGCTGTTGCCGTCATCATCGTCGTCACCGCCACCGCCGCCGCCACGATATTGATTGAAACAAATCCTGCATGCAGATCTCGGAGGGAAGATAATAACTCGCTCGCCCTTTATCTCTCTTGTTCTTTGTTTTCGATGTCTAGCAAGGCAGGAAGGCAATGAGGGATGAAGGAGAAAGGTTCTCTCTATGTTTCACAAAAACACGCGCGCACCCACACAGATAACGGTCGTCAATCTAACTAGCGCTAGTTGAGCGTCTTCAATCCTCCGTTGCCACGTGATCATCATCATACTCATTTTGACATGAAGTGCAGGATGACACACACCTCACACATGGAACATGAACAACCACCACAATAGCCAAATTGCTGCTGATGCTGTTGGTGCAGGTGGTGCAGATGTTGGTTGTTATTGTTGTCAATCGTTTGTTTCTATAGTGATTAACGATTAAGACCACCACAACGACAGCAACAATAACAACAACAACAGCACCACGATCACCACCAATAAAGGCAATGATTTGTCAATGTGTGGATGTGTGCTCTGTATTCTCTGAATTAGCTTCCGTACGGGCTGCTGTTCTGCACTCCACCTGCCCCCCCCAGTATTAGCTGTCACTGCCAAACGACAGCTTGATATAGTGACCCGTGGCGGTGGCAGCGTAAGAGAGACTGAGATAAACCACCGAGGGGAGGCAATGCTATATGTATGACACGATCAACAACACAAAGCTTCCCTTTGTCGTCGTTCTTGTCGTTCACATTTATCGGGATGTGATTACCTCTTCGTTTTCGTCTCTTCCTCCTCCGCCTGCTTCACCTCCTCGATTCGAACCTCTCTCTCTCTCTCTCTGTCTCTCTCGCTCTGCCTGATCTTACAGATGAGTGAGAACAATCAACAAGGTTCGACAAGGTTCGACTTCGACAACTCCGGCGGCGACGACGACGACAATCACTTGGCGGTGTTGTCGGTGTCTGACTGAGTTGCTCGGTGGTGGTGATGGTGATGATGATGATGATGATCACGTCCCTTGATGATGATGATGATGATGATCACGTCCCTTGGTGCTGATGGAGCTGCTATTGTTGTTGTTGTTGTTGCTGCTGCTGCTGCTGCTTTTGCTGTTGTTGGACCATCGAGTTCCTCGACCAGCAGCAACAGCAGAAGGGGCAACGGTGATTGCGGCTGGAGAACGAGGAGATAAAGGAGAAGCAGCAGCTACTGTTGTTGTTGTTGTTGTTGTGGTCGTTGTCGTCGCGTCGTCGTTACGCATTGACACCGACAGGCCATGACGTCTCGACACGGCGGCGATTGCTGCTCTTGCAGCTGTAACTACATTTCATATGTCTTGCTGCTGCTGCGGCTGCTGTCGTCGTGGTCGTTGTTTTTGTTGTTGTTGTTGTTGTTACCGTTGCCGTCACCGCCGCGGCCGCAGCCCCACTACAACACTAACACTCACTCGAACACTGGCTTTCTCTCCTTCTCTTTCTCTCTCTGTGTTCGCCCCTTTCTCTCAGTCGGTCAGTCTCTCTCTATCTGTCTCCGTCTATCCAGAACCTGTCCCTCGCCCAACAGTGCTGGCGGACGACGGCAGCATGAACCTTGATCTGCCAAATGAACCAGTGAACCAACCAACCAACCAACGACTACCACCACCACGATGATGACGATGAGCCGCACGCGGCAACCTGGCAACCTCAACACACCCTCACCACAACAACAACAATAACAGCAACACCACCACCACCAACAACAACAACAACAATACAATAAACAAACAACAGCGGCCAAACGAGCAGCGATTGCAGTTGTAACACACCCTGACCATGTGAGGCGCTAATGGTGGTACTATGCTCGTTGCTATCAACATCAACATCGACGACGTCAACACAACCCGCAGCAGCGGCAGCAGCAGCAGCAGCAGAAGTAACAACAATAACAGGATGAGCACGACAATAAATGTTCGTGTTGTTGTTGTTATTGTTGCTGCTGCTGCTGCTGTTGTTCTTATTGTTGCTGTTGTTGTTGTTGTTATGCTATTGCAATAAAACTATGACCATGTAAAAATTTCTGCAATCTACATGCAGCTGCACGAGACTACTCGGCGTGCATGTCTCTTTTGCTACATAACTGTGAATCTCTCCCTTTCCCTTTCCCTTTCTCTCGCTCTCTCTCCCTCTCCGACAGTCTGTCCGTCTGCTTGTCCGGCAGTCGACCTGTTCGTTCATCTGTTTGTCTACACTTTGCAGCAGCAGCAGCAACGGCAGAAGATAAAAAAGCGCCTCTTTCTTTGCGTGCCGTCTCCACTGGTTTGTCGTCTACCAGCCACTCACTTGCTCACTTCTGCTACAACGAAATAACTGATTGTCGTCAGCAATTGCCGTAGCAGCAACAGCAACAACAACAACAACAACAACAACAACAACTGCAGCAGAGGAATACGGCAGCTACATTAAGCACTAAACAAAGAGCAACAATGACGACGACGTGGACGTGGACATTGTTGCTTCTTCTGCCGCTTTTTTGCTGTTGTTGTTGTAGTTCTTGTTGTCAGCCGTAGTTATTGCCAGCAGCAGCAGCAACAACAATAATATCAAGAACAACAATACTAGCAACAACAACAACAACAGCTCGACGACTGACGTCGCCGACGGCGAGGCAGCCGCTCTCTCTCTCTCTGCCACGCCGTCAAACGAGTGAACGATTCTTGTTGTTGTTGTTGTTGTGATTAATAGTCATGATTATGATGATTACGTCGACAACGGTGATGATTCGTGACCGACCATCACCACAACAACAACAACAACAACGATAACTACTTGGGTCGTCTGGCTGTCTGCTTGTTTGTCTGTCTGTGTCAGTTCGTGGCCGCCGCGCCAGCCCGTTAGGGGGAAAGGAGGAGTCAACCACAGCAGCAGCTACAGCCGTCTTTTACAGTCTGCTCTGGAACCAACACAAAGCCCGGACCAAATAACAACAACAGACTCTGACGTCGTTGACGTTCCCCTCTCATCCCAACATTTCCCAGCTCAGGCCGTCGGTATATGACGTCGTCATGATTTGACTGCGACTGCCAAACTCCCACAACGCGTTTTTGTTGTTGTTTTTTTTGTGCCTCTCAGAGCAATCTGACTGATGGTGCCGCAAACTTACTGCTCCGTAAATTTGTAACCGGCGATAATAAGCACAGAGATTTATAACTGGCTGGTTTGACAACCCACCGCCAGCAAATAAACAAATAATCCATATATGCCACCCGAGTGGTGTCGAGCTTGGTCATTCAAACGAAATTTGTCATCACTTTCCTAGGACGTCTTAATAACATATTAATGTCTTATAATCTGGCAGTTAATAAACCTGCGGATGCTGGATATTACATTTTGTGACGACTTCTCAAATAGCACATCTAAGTCCCGATGAATGATTCCAATTGCTATCATTGTTTCAACTTGTATTATCTTTGCGTTCAACTTTTTTTCTCGCCCAAACCAGCCTTACGAAATTCCCCTCCTCCGCTTTTGAGGCTAGTAGCTCGAATGAAACTCGACCCACCAAGATCCTCTTCTGCTACCAGATAAAATGTGTATGAAAGTAATGCTTAATAAAGCCACACTGAAACTACAAAGGGAAGCTTATAATATTAAACGATAACAATCAAAATTAAAATCGAGCACTTATTGATTTGATGGTATGCAAGATGGCGGGTGTCTGTAAAAGACCGGCCTGAATCGAGATTTGAATATTGGCGCGTCGAAATCGAAACGACTGCGCTGGTCTCCCTGGCCAGGTCTTTTCGGCAGCCTTTTCGTCCGTGCTACCGCGGCGGTGATTTTGTGAGTGACTTAAAATCATGGTATTTTCATGAGTTCTATAACATTTTAAGCGCTACTGAGGTGCCATGATATATGCGAGTGGCCAAGCATAAACCAGGCACGGTGTAGGTGAAGATTTTCAGTGAAATTGAGTCGTCTTCTCTGTCTTGACTCGTATGTTTGCATTGCCTCTACGGTAGTAGGCGACTAAGCACCACGTGGACGTCCTATGTGGCATTTGTGAATATATTGAGAAACAACGACTTAAATACGTCCTACCAACGATAAGGTGTCGTTTTGGCGTGTTCACTCGGATGCATTTTGTTATTTTTGCAATTGCGCCAGCAACATCTGTGTTGGTTTGTGCATGTCTGATTGTGTTGGTGATCAAATAGAACATCGTCGAGCGTGTTGAACTGCTTCATAACTTGTGCCCTATTCTATCCCTTTCTGTCTCTCTATACCGCGTTGTTGGTATTTCGGTATTTTTTTTGTCGTGTTTCCAGCAAAAATGGCTCGCGGAGGTAAGGTGATTCCGAACAATCACTTCAGGAAGCACTGGCAACGTCGCGTGAAGACATGGTTCGATCAACATCAGCGGCACAAGCAAAGGGCGGCCCACCGTGCCGTTAAAGCTCGTAAACTCGCCCCGAGGCCGACCGTAAGTTCCTATCAAATTCAACTCTAACAAATTGATTATGCCTACTTATTATCTCGTGAACGCGAGTGATACAGACAGACCTCTAGGGTAAGAAAATCATGTGTTTATGCGAAATATGTACACATCTAATGCCTTATTGAGCGAGTTTTGCATCTTTAGGCCAGTACGGGCCCTGTACTCCTAGTCTTTACAGGGGCCAACAATCAGCTTTCTAAACAACCAGTAAAATTACTGTATTATATCGGGTTTTGAGCGGACAAATTTTGGTACACATATAGTGGTGTATAATTTATCAAGTGATATTTACAATATAGTAAGCGAGTATCATATTATATGTGGATATATATATCGGTGTAGATTTATTTCTAGTTATAAAATTGGGTTTATAATTGTATCGCTTCCACATTGTACTTCAATTCACACACGTTGGAGGAAGAATTCTCCGGATTGTTGGTTACCGGCGGCGTGCTTCAGGCGCTTGCAGATTTGTTTTTTCTTATGTGTATAATATTTATAAACAAATCTACTATGAAAATGCTGTTTAGTGAAAATAATGTGCAAACTATTGAACATTGTCGCTATTTAGTTTAATGCATTATATATACATTATTTGTGCAGGTCTGCTACATTAAACAGTTAAGAAAATTACACTCCTTCATCGCTTTCAAGGTTTTAACGTGGACCAGTTGATTGTACTGCCATAAAACGGAAAACATGATGAACTAATTGTGCCAGCACTGTGCAATAAGTATGACTTTCTCTACGAATTTGAGGGATGTGCATCTAGACACCATCCTACGTTAGTCAAATGTCATGTCCCACCTTTAAGAAGA
Organism: Dermanyssus gallinae; assembly: GCA_003439945.1. NCBI lineage: Eukaryota > Metazoa > Arthropoda > Arachnida > Mesostigmata > Dermanyssidae > Dermanyssus > Dermanyssus gallinae. The sequence continues at coordinate 276,759 of QVRM01007094.1, read as the reverse complement.
CGGTGTGCATCCAGATAGTTTTCAGAGTCGCGTTTACATATATATATATATATATATATATATATACCATCCTACGTCCGTCAAATGTTATGTCCCACCTTTAAGGTATATATATACAAAGAGCCCATATATTAACCTAGTTTTTTAAATGTATTACGTAACTTTGATTTTAGAACCTGCTCCGTCCGATCGTCACGTGTCCGACGCAGAAATACAACACGAAGCGCCGAATGGGGCGTGGTTTTTCGCTGGAGGAACTTAAGGGTGCCGGTCTCTCGGCGAATTTCGCACGCACGGTCGGTATCTCGGTCGATCCTCGACGTACCAACAAATCGGTTGAGTCGCTCCAGCGGAACGTTGCTCGTCTGAAGAACTACCGCGCGAAGCTCATCCTCTTCCCGAAACACGCAGGCAAGCCCCAGAAGGGTGACTCCACTGCGGAAGAGATCAAGATGGCCCAGCAGTTGCAGGGAGTTGTTATGCCCGTCAAGCCATTGACTCTGTCGACGGAGATGCCTCGTGTTGTCACACAAGAGGAGAAGGACTTCCGTGCCTACAACGCCTTGCGGTTTGCACGCCACTCCAAGCGGGTGGCCGGAGGCCGCGCCAAGAAGGCCAAGGAAGAAGCCGAGGCACTCGAGGCCAAGAAGTAAACATCCAGCAGGCACGTTTGCAGCCATTAATAAAGGCGAGACGTTAATTGAAATCAGCTCTATTCATTCCTAGTGTTCAAGGCCGCGCTGATTGTCGAGAAACTCTTAAGCATTTCCTAACTTAACTGCTCTTTTAGCTGCTTAATAAGGCATAACGACATTATTAGAGAGTATACCGATTGCAAAAGGTTGGCGGAAGGCAGTTAATGTTGAGTCGAGTTGTTATAAACACCGATAATCGTACATCGGAGCACACCAATCTTCATTTACATCGTCATTGATCCACCCGTGCTTGTAACACAACATCAGAACATCAGTTTTCTTTCATAAATTATTTGATAGATTAATAGGTATATTAGCGGATGCATTATAAATGTAGAGGGCCAACATTTGTATAATAATATAATAGTATAGCGCGTGTAACGGAAAGTCTTGCAGTAGTAAAGCACTTAAATACTTACTCTAGACAGTCTTGCACCTTAAAGAGACACGTCGTAATCATTTTCTGCGCTTATGCAGTGTACATTACCTTACTGGCTGTAAGTCTGTGATTATGTTTCCCTAAGTTCATTTCTAAATACAATAATTGTACTCTGATCATACTACTTGTAATTGTACTCTGATATATATATATATATATATATATATATATGGCTGAAGGCCCTATAAGGCGGATTACACAAATATATAATTACTATGCATTTGCATGCATTTACTATATATTTACTATGCTTGCATATAAGCAAATAAAACTGAATAGCTTATTTACTATGCATGATTAGAGTACAATTATTGTATTTGGGAATGAACTTAGGGGAACATAATGACAGATTAACAGTCAGTAAGGTATATATAAATATTGAAAACATACAGAATGCCGCCTCGATTGAAGGGCAGTCCTGGAGCTGAATGGCAACATAAAACTAGTTACGATATTAAAGGAGATATGTCCCCAGCGGGTCTATAAAAATTGCGCATTGTGCTAGCTTTATCTATGACTGTCGGTAAGAAAGGGCGTGCGCGGAAACCAGAATGCTTTAAGTATTGTCGTTTATCGGTCCGATGATATTTCCAGACCGGGTAGCTTGGGGAGGACGCAGAGTGTAACGAGACGAAGAGGTTCCCTCTGTAACCACATGTTTATGTATGAAACAAGCCACCCAAAAATCAATCTGTTCTAAGTTAAATATTTTAAACAACGCCATGACTGAGAGCGCTAGAGCGCCTGGATGAATCAAATATAGTATGGATAGAATATCTCTGCGTGCTCTTCAAGCAGCGCAGGTGTGAAATAATGTTACAAAAAGGAACTTATGGCAATCAATTGGACCGTATTTTTTACCGAAGTTTTAAGCCTGGGCGAACTGCAATGAATGAGTAACATCTAGAACGTAGGGAATGAAAGTGTCATAGTTGGAATTTGACGCCTATTTCTGGAAAAGAACAGACATAGAGAAACGGGATGGTAACTAGAACGAGCAGATTTATTGCCCTTAAACGTTCACCCAAACTAAATGGGTTGGAGCTAATACCAGAAGAGGTCTCTATCTGAAAGGTAAAAAAGGCAAAAGGGACGAGGGAGGCCGAGAGAGACAAGTGTTTGGCAGGTGTCTTTCCAAGTGTAGAGAACGCCTCAGTAGTATCGAATACCCCAAGTGTCCTGACGCTATTTATATTGAGAGAAGCTTGCTTTGAATGAATAGCCACGCGTTGGCTGAATTTTGCTTCGATATTATAGCTCGGGCGTGTCGATCACCAGCTATCCTATGAATATTGTGGTAGAAACTGAGTGCCATGTAGTACGCTAGCTTTGTCACACGATTTGTCTTATTAAGAATGTAACAGCTAGGAAAGTGGTCAAGTAAGGTGCAAGTTAATGTGAGCGAGATGGCTTACACCACGGAACCTACGGATAGAGACGGAGTTTTCAGAAACCGGGAAAAGTGATTAATTGAGGGACCTGTTGACGTGCTCATCGAGAAACGCTTGCGTAAAATCTGTCCCTTCAATGTGAAGTATTTATTAAAATTACGGCAACTGAGGAGTCTCTTGCTAATGATAATGAAAGTTAAAAAAAATTGAAAGGGCGTTTAGGCAAATCGATGCCCAGACAGGGATGTGTGGTCAATGAAAGAGTTGGTTTTAAGAACAGGTGACTGTACTTCGACCGTAGGAAGGGCTGGCTGCTGCATCACAAATATGACCGGCACAAGTACCAGAGTCGAATCGAGTAGTATATCCCGCTTATAACTAGAAGGAAACCCTTAGAGGTCAGAAGCAGCAAGTATTCAGTAGCTGCATTTTTAGCCTTGAATATATTAATGGGGCCTTGTAGAGTCGGATATAGCCTGATCAATCATACCAAGCTGCGTGTTGAATTGAAGACGATGATTAGGAGGTAGAGTAGGTCGCTCCACAAAAATAAACTAGGCCATATCAAGACTACATTAAAAGTTTCTGAAGAAATCTAAATAGTGGATTCCTAAAGCACAAGCTTCTGATCTGTTTTTTTTTTATCGAAAGTGCTGTATATGTTTAGCAGACGTTCAAAAAAATTTAAAGGAATGAGGCTATGTGCTCTTTTATTGTGGCGTGTTCAACAAGAAATCGATGGGCTTCCATGAGGTTTCTAAAAACTAGATGGACGAGCAGCGAGCCAGCATAAATGTTTCGTGTATACATATTGTTAAACAACTTTTCGTGCGCACATATAACTAAACAATCTTTAGTGTATACAAATAGTTGCAAAGCAAATTTTCGTGTATTCTGATTGTTGAAATGCTGTAAACAACGTTCAGGGATAAACCACGACCAGAACCCAAGTTTTCGAGTGATTTTAATGACTTGGTGACAGACTGGAAAACATCAACTACGATCCTAAGCTTGGTAGTCAACCAAGCTACGTCAGTAAAGAACAAAGGGGAAGTCGAAAAAAAAGTGCTTGGTAATCGACGAACAGCCACTATAGGGATAGAAGAAGTGGTATTATGGTAAGATTACGGGACGGTGCTTTAGGGAGTTATTACAGGCGACGGGTTATGGTATATAGCTACGATTATTAACATAACCAGGTTCCCGGTGACTCTTGTTGTCTGAGGGTAAAATACATGAAGGGAAATGCACATGGAATTTGACAACCGGAAAGAAAATGATCTGAAATAAAGCGCATGTTTAACATCAGGTTTGGCAAATTACCTAAGTAAAAGATGTTTTCGGTCAGAGTAAACTGCTCTTAAAGGTACTAAATCATTTTGGAGATGGAGTGAATACTCCGTAAGGCAATCAATCTTGAAACTGTTTTTAAATATAATAAAGTTACCTCTACTTACTGAGGTTCCATTTCAATCTGTACGACGAACTCCGCGAAGAACCAAAAAAAGAAGCCCCTTCAAGAGATCCCAACGATTCTCACTTCGGACTCATAAAAACATTTTTGAAACGTCTCTTAAGCGTAGGTTTCTCCACATTGACAACGCGCCCACCGCACAGCAAAAAACATTTAGGCTTTTCTCCGGGCCAAAAAGACTGAACCACTAAAAATGTTTTGTTGCCAGCATCCAAGTGGATACAAAATGAAAAACACTGTAGACATTACGTCGATATCTAAATAATGACTGTATTCAGAATAAAAAATAAAACGCACTTCTATATGTATTTTAATATGGAAACTTAAAAACCTTACCAGATCCAGCCACGAAAGATATCACTCGATTACAAGTTTAGTTAGAGTTGGACAAACTATCGAGATCAATGAATTGAATGAATGTATGAGAATGCATCAATTAATTTGATTGATAATTTGATGGTTGATGATTTGATTAATTGTTGTTAGGCATATTCTTCACAGTTCTCCCTAGTGAAACAGCGGAACCAGATATTGTATATATATATATATATGTTGACACGCTCTTAACACGAGCTCTCGTTTGGTTTGAAGGCAAAAAAGGTTTTCTCAAACCCGCAGCTAATCTACTTTGCCTCAACTCCTATGTGACTCTCATAAGAAAGGCAGTAGTGTCCATTATATTAAGTTCGTTTTTTAGATTAAAGTTAATATCAGTTTTATTTGCTTATATGCAATTGTCTCCTTATAAACATGTACACCGATAAATAAAGTGAAAACGTCACATATCCTCCAGGTTCGGGCGTGTCCAGTCTAGCAGAGTTCCACGCACAGAGGCGGCGTTACCCAGTTGAATGTTCAGCGACAGTCTCTGGTGCAGGAGCTCGACAGCTCTAGTTCCTCCTGTCGAACGATTGAGCGCCTTGCCGACACGTTGAATAAGTTTGTGCGTCTTCGGGTCCCCCTATTGTCTCGAATGCCAATGGGCGAAAGTCGTGGGGGTAAGTGATACTGGCATATTTTCTGCACTTATGCAAGTTCGTCAATTCTAGTTACAGACATAATCGAAGCGACCTTCTTTAGCTTTTTGGCTGGCCAGAATTCACTATATTTCACAAGTTCATCCTTATTTTAAGCAAGACCGTAACGTTCCCAAACTAGACTTACGTGGGCTTTCTTTAACAAAATAATGTAGCAGCAAGAAAATGCCCATTTAAACTCAAGAGGCCAACAAAGAGAAAACTCTTTTTTTGGGCTGACTCTCAGCAAGTGCTTCGTGAGGCGGACCCCATAAATCCAAATGTGCAACAGTGGAGGTCGAACCCGTGCACATATGTGTCTCCTCCGGTTGCCAGGGGCACAAGAATGCACCACAGGGGTCAACAACGAAGAGAGAACTAATGCAACCACAACCAAAATTTGATTTAGTCTACTCTTCTTCAGAATGGGCCTCAGGTACCACCGCTATTAAAAGCACACTTGTAGCCTTTGTTCTAGTTGGAAAATCTGCTCATGGGAGTAATCAAGTAGCCTATGCCGTTATCGGACAAGCCGGATATCGTTAATCTTCTATAAGACTGCGGTTCGGTTTAACCAGAAAAACGAATGAGCTCGCAAACAGAACTATTTTTAGTGTGTCTTACTGAGCATTACTTATGGATCGCATTCATCATTTATATTGTGACGAAGCACTCTTCCCTTTGGGCAGTACAACAACTGGACATTACATTGTCTACGCGCATTATGGCGCGTTTTTAAACCGATCTTAACGGACCTCGCCAACGGTTGCACTACAACGGCCACAGCTCTCCGAACCCCACGTCCAAAACCTCATATCCTCAACCGTCGAAAGGATCACCAGTGTAACTTTCAAGAGGAACGGCATTTGGGAGCGGAGTCTGGCATATTTTGGTGTGCCCGCGGTGTCTCGAGAACAAATCGATAATCTCAACCTCATACTTTTCTCGGCTGTGTTACTCACCGTAATAAAATATCACAACAACTTTTAACCTTGCAACATTTTAGTAAAACTTTGGCTCTAAAATTACAAACTGTACATTGACTTGGTAAGTTTTTATATGTATTATCAACGCATCAGAAATACAACTGCTTCGCTTTGCGCCCCCTTCTTGAAGCGAAAAGAAGGTAAAATCAATATTCGAGAAGTTATGCAATAGTTTGCTATTAATAAAATAGCAATGCAGATAGATGTACCTTACAAATTCTTTGCATCGTTAACAAAAAAAGTATTAAGTGGTCAGAGAATTCGGATCGGTCAAATCTCCATACCTGATGATGAACTTGCAAGACGGCCAGCAGCTACCAATCATCAAAGAAGACATCGTAAAATGTACAATTGGTTCATGATGTGGCGCTCTGATGTGGTATTATGTTTATTTCTATTTTTAGCTGTAGTTTCTCATTTGTGTTACGATTTCAAATAGATATATGGCTAGTGCAGGGCGTACGCACAAGTTACATCAAGATTTTATACATTATCACTGTAGTTTACTGTAGTAATAAAACCTATCTATCTATATAGTGACTCGAATTATTACAATTATTTATCTATAGATTCATAGGTGCATATTTCATAGTTATGGTTAAATCCGTGGAAGCGTGCATTTTCGCAGTGTTTTTGAATTGATAACCTAATACAACTAGTGTACTAGTATTGCTAGGCAAGTTGTTCCACAATGAAGCGCCTAAACTTCAGCTTTCAGATAATCTTGAATTGGAGAATACAATGCAGCCTTGTTGGATCAATTGATACAGACAAAAGGGCCAACCGTCTACTTTTGGTCAACATAAAGAGATTCTTCACTCCGAGAATACATTGACGAATGCGTCAAGTTGCAACATGCGTCATGTTTGCTTATATGCGTTATATTCGCCAGACCAGCTCAATGCGATTATTTGTCGTATATATATACTATATTATGTCCGAGAGGCACATAGTGGCAAGTCATAGCTGAGAGAAACTGTTACCTTACACTTGGAAAAAGTATATTTACACTGAAGCTATAAAGGGCTGGAAATTTGACGAAGTGTATGTGAGATAAAGCATTTCCAAAACGCAGGCAACCATAAGATCTAATTATCTCAACGGGACCCGCCATGCTCACAATGTGCTGCAACGGGCCGTCTATGATACTGCACGTTGGTCTGCAAAGAACCATATGCAACTGTCCCCTAAAAATGTGTAGTCGCAACAGATGGAAACTAAAACGTTGATTGTGTAATAGATGCTGAAACGCTTCTGTTGGTCTGTTCTGTACGGCAGCCAGTAACCGATTTAAAATTTAGTACCTAGGTTATATACTTTGCCAAACCATGCTTGGAATGAGTTAACGCATCCTTTTGATGCCTGGCGATAAAATACTCGTACGTATATACAGTCTGTACCAATCTCTGGTAGCCATATGTTGTACAGCCAAATAAAGATTCATCAAAAATACCCATCGTCACGACTTCATGTACCCCAAACAGTATGTTAAAGCAGTTGCTAAGTAAGCTCTACAGCTGTCGTCCATCTCCCTTAATCGTAATAGCAGGACAAATGGGGACACATTCTCCCTGTAACTGTTAGTGTATATTGAAAAGCACGCAAACTAATAATGCTATAATATATACTGATCGCCTATAGTCAGTATGGCTAACGTGGCTTATACTATACTGTGAGCAAACCTGAAATACTTTGGTTTATCCGCCAAGAACAATGCCTAGCTTCTATATTAAAGCAAAAGAAACTCGGAACATTCGCTAGTACCGCCGCACTAGTTGTATCGAGTAAATGCCAATGCGTTCATCCATCCGACCAGACCTGGCAAAGCCGGCTCTCGCTGACGCATACCCGGGGAGCATCAAGTCACAGAAGGACTACAATTTGTCTACTGAAACAATAATTTTACATAAAAGTGTCCACTAGTGGACCCTACCCGTGTTATAAAATCTTGTATTGCACCCCTGCGAGTATGTTGGCGCCATGGCAGCCCGCAGAGTTCCACAGGGCTAACAAAATTTTAACCCGACGTTTACTCCTGTCCGTGCTGTAGCTAAGCGAGTTTTACAATGGGTCCCACCATTGTCCGAGACAAGTTATCTTTGCGCAGAGGCGGTGACGTACCCAATGAGGTTTTACCGAGGGGCGTCTATTGCTAGTTGAAAACTTTTACCAATAACCCGCCGAGACGACGTGAAATACCGTCGGCTATGGCAATTTTTGCAGGCCGAAAGGCCTTCCTTTTAAATACCAAAAATATTCTAAATACGTTAAATCGTCTGGGGCTTTAAAAATCCTAGCCTGTTCGACGAAAACATTTCGTTGATAACAATGTAACCATACGTCTACGCTTCTTGTGTATATAAGAGGAATCACTGGTAACATTTTGGCATTCCTGTAGAGCCTGTCGGGTAAGATTAGTATGGAAGAAGAGACAATGTTTTCATTCACCGAAATGATTGCTCCATAGGAATTGTTTACTAATAAACCTCGCCGCATTAGTTGGTGGTTCGGAGTTGGTTCGGTGCTTGCTGTTCACCCAAAGCCGGATCCTTGAAACATGTTTTTTACGAATTTTGTAAACTAGATCAAATTAGGGGCGGTAGGAGCATTCATTATGTTTGGAATAATAAATGAACTTTGTATATTTGCTCCTGACACGCTGAACCATGTCTGCAGATTCTAACACGTCTCAATCACCTCAAGCGAGACAAGCAATCAGTTCTGCTGTGCTGTTGGAGTCTTATTAGAGCCATCGTTCAATTAAAATTTTTCGAGAAAAGCCAGATGATTAATGCTACGTTTTACTATCAACATCTGCGCGCTCAAGAAAAATGTGTTCCCAACTCACCAATAAGAAAGGTTTTCACAAAGACTACGCATAAGCCATGGCACACAAGGAACAAAAAATTAACGACTTGAGAATTCATTGAGCACTCATCTAATTTCCCGGTCCTCGCACCTTTTTTTTTTGTTTTTTTTTTAGATTTCCCGTAAGGCAATTGCCCGTGTACGAATTTTTCATGTCATGGCTAAGTTTACTCCACTCCGGCATTTACCTTGTTTAAATTGGAAACCATGCAAACCAATTTAAGAGTGGCCGGTCTGGGGTTCGAACCCAGTCCTCCCGAATGCAAGGCAAAGGCTTTGCCACTAAGCCACCTCCTCGCACCTTCTAACTGTTATCTATTCCAGTGGCTTATAAGCTTTTAATCAAGAGAAGAGGCAATCAAATCATGCGCTCGGAGCAGATTCCCTAGAAATAAAGACTGCAAAAAATAATCTGGAGCTGACTGATAAGGGCCGAAAGAATAAGTCGAAAACCGTTTGCGTCAACGTAATACATTAGGGTTTGTACGAGTAGGCATCAAATGTTAGCAGAATAACTTTACCTTGCAACTTTGTTTTTAAACATTTTAATTAAATTTGATACCATCAATACACTTTTGATCCAAACCTTGACATTGTAGCTGGCTGAGGCAAGAACTGAACTGTATCGATTTAACAAAGAATGTGTCAATTAATTGCCACAAGTTTACCAATGTGATTCTTGCAGTGTACGCTTGTGTCCTCGAATAAAGTATGACATCTTTCTGTTCACGATTTGCTATTCTTCGAGGCCTGTTCATTAGCATGGGCGTTACCGTTTTGTCTGTTTAAGTACAGTGTATCTTTGTCGTTATGGTCATATCAGGTTACGTGAAACCACATTGGTTAACTCGTATGCCTTATAATATATATGGTAATATAATATATATGGTATAGATCAATTTTGCTGTATGCGGGATTTTTTGCTCTAAGATTGATACGCTGGTGACGATTCTTAAGTGCAGCCATTGGTGTAGCCATTCAAGTTTACCATATATGACTCATTTTTCGTCTCATAAATCAATGTGTCAAAATTATTTGATTATTTAGCCCCCAAGAAATACCATGTATGCCGGGATTGATAGGAGTTAGGCCTTGAAAATGTAACGACACATTGACGAACTGGTTCCATTCAAATTGCAGACTAACGCGGCCTATAAATATGATAAAATCGGCGAAAAAACGTAATTATATTGAATACCCTAACATATTAAAATTAATCGATTTAATTATGATACTATTTTAAATTAAATATTTTGAGATAATTGTGGTTTATTGTCCAAGCCGCCGGAGTTTTTTTTGGCGTTTTTAGCATTCGCTCGGCTAGGTCTTCAGGCTCATGTCGTACAAGGATCGACCGTAACCCTGTCGAACTGGCGTCGCCAATTCTTGATTCATCAATTCAGTGCCTCGCTTTGCCCTCTTGTGCTGTTAGGGAAAATGGTTTTATTTCTCAGTCTACACATACATGTGTATGTCAAAATCAACAAAACAAACGAGTACATGCACGCACAAGAAGCTCCTTTATTGATTATTTTGCTCGCTCTATATATATATATATATATATATATATATATATATATATACAGGGTGTGACAGGAAGGTTTTTAAAGCGATGCCTAGAATTGTAGAGCTCGTTAAAGCAAATATTTTTTTCCAATGGAACATGGTCTTTAAGACGTCTTGTTTCGGAGTGAGAGTGAAATTACTACAATTTGTGACAATGGTGTTTTTGTCCGACATAGGAGCACAAAATGTGCTGTTGCGAGACAACCAGTCCTCCTAGACAGAAACTAAGCACACGCTCGTGTTCGTGATAAAATTCTCCATCTGAACAATAAGGTTCAGAAAACGCCCTATGGTCGCTTAGAAGAGAATTCGCCAAAAATGTAGTTCTTTATTAGCGTTCACGCCAAATACTTCAAAATCATAACCCTACAACCACTCACAGCGCTCAAATTGGACATATTCAGCCAATGCGCATTCGTGGCGATCATTTTGATACCAAACATATGCCCATGCGAGCTGTGGTTGCGGAGTAATTACGATTTTTCGGCGGGATGTCCAGATTAAGTGCATGAAAAATGACGCGCCGCGGCTGTCGCGCGACTCGTCGGCGGTAGTGAACGTCGCCACACAGTCATTTTACATGCACTCAATCTCGACATGCCCTCCGAAAACTCGTAATTACTCCGCAACCACAAAACTCGTAATTACTCCGCAACCACAGAGAAGTATTTGGCGTGAACGTTAATAAAGAACTTCATTTTGGCGAATTCTCTTCTAAGCGACCGTGTCGCGTCTTCTGACCGGCCTTGCATATTCTTCAGATGGAGCAGAATTTTATCACGAACACGAACGTGTGCTTAGTTACTGTCTAGGAGGACTGGTTGTCTCGCAACAGCACATTTTGTGCTCCTATGTCGGACAAAAACACCATTGTCACAAATTGTAGTAATTTCACTCTCACTCCAAAACAAGACGTCTTAAAGACCATGGTCTATCGGAAAAAAGATTTGCTTTAACGAGCTATACAATTCTATGCATCGCTTTAAAAACCTTCCTGTTACACCCTGTATATATATATATATATATATATATATATATATATATATATATATATATATATATATATATATATATATATATATATATATATACACACATTATCACACTTAAACTATAGGGACGGTCAATTGATTCTTGTCCCCTGCCGTCCCAACGAAGTTGACTGACTTGCATTTAGCGCAATTCGGCGAGCAGAGCCGACAAGTATATTGAGGGTACTCTTTGTAAACTTCATTCAACGAAGGCAAAAGGTGATGATAGCCAGGCGCGATGTACCTGGCGTATACGTGGTGATCGTCGCAGGCCACAATTAAGGTGAGATAAAGCAGTCTAGTGTTTCGATCTGCGCCGGTGCCTGTGTTACTTTTCTTTCTCTCTCTCTCTCACACTCCACCTAGAATCTGTGGAGTGGTGGAGTTGTAGACATGCGTGGTCTCAGCCGGAACGCCTCTGTCATTCGGTGCACAGCCAGTCAGGACACCACATAAATGGCATGCACTAGCCGGCACGTGTACACAAGGTACATTGTGCATGGCTATCATCACTTGGTATGTTCGACCAACGGATTTCACCAAGTTAACGATCAATATTGTTGCCAGTTCTGCTCGCAGATATGCGCTAAATACCACGCAGCGAGCTACCAGACGCATCGGCGGTCTTTGCGCTTTTTCGCCCGGTGGGACGGTCGCAGAAGTGTTCAAATTGTGTATAATGAACTGTATTATAATGATGTAACATCTTGAAATAAAATGTTATTGCGAAATAAACAATAAACAAAAATCGGCTTCTAGCTGTGATGGAGTGTCTTTATCAACACACAAAGAGGTGTGCCGTATAATGGTTTCGATGTGTTATTCAATAAGCTGTAAGATTGGCTTTGTGGCAGAAAATAAATCAGCTCTAAATTTAACATATGATGCTTGTTAAGCCTCGAACATGCTGTAGCGGGTGGGACTCGTAAAAGCTTATTTGGCCGTTCGCCAGACAAAATCAATTTATAATTTCCGTGCGAGCCATAGCCTTCCAAACCGTAGAGTTCTTGAGACTAATGCATCTGACGTCTAAGAAATTCCCAGCAAAGATATACTTCTTAAGTTAACAATGTGCAGCTTTGTAGTCTGCCACCGAGTATCGAGCATCATCATATATCCTGGCATCACGTGTCAAGCAAAGAGTTGTAAAGATGACATCACTAATTTAATAATCAAAGTCACGTTCGCAGATATGCGGCAAACTAATAAATGTAGACTTACAAAGGTAATAATACAATGTCTCATTTGTTGAACGAGTTTAAGAAACAGTGAGCTAGGAGCATATGAGCGTCCCTATACTGTAACTAAACACCGATCTTCTTAAATAATGAGCTATATATACGTATATAGGTTAGCTCATAATGGAATGTATGTATATGATAAACATGGGAAACTGAAAAACAAATAAATGTAGACCTACAAAGGTGATTATACAATGTCTCATTTATTGAACGAGGTTAAAAAACAGCTAGGAGCATTTGAGCGTCCCTATATTGTAACTAAACACCAATCTTTTTAATTAATGAGCTATCGATACGTATATAGGTTAGCTCATAATGGAATGTATGTATATGATAAACATTTGTTCATGCATGTGTGGGCATTTATACGCGCTGAGACGCCGAGAAATATACGGTCGAACTTATGATTCCCTGTTTATTTACCACCACACGCTCGGCTAGATCGCAATTGATTCGCTCACGAAAAGCCAGCTCTGTTCTCTATGAACCAATGTCTCTCTCCGTGCACGAAACAATGGCAGACGATGAACAGTCCACCAGATCAAGCGCAGTTCTCGGGCCCGTCCAGCCAGCGAAGCAGATTCAGTCAAATATCTTCGCTCATTGATAGGCGACTTGCTCCCTGTATTCCGCGGGCGCCACCGCCGCCTCCACCACTGTTGTTGTTTCCTCCGCCGCCGGCGTCGATGAGCCGCGGTCCGACCACGCCTGGGAAGCTCGACTGGGTCGTACTGCGGCACGATTGTCGCATCCTAACCGTGTTAGAAAAGTAGGCTTCGCATTGAATCGTTCGATTTGAATTATATCTGATTATATGATGTTAGGGTTACACAGCACGACAACCGACAATCGCTTTGGGCGCGTCACCTTTCAACACTGTTATGTAAGACGGCGAAACTACACTAGTGGTGGTAACCACGCCACCACTATTTTGTGGTGGCGTGTTACCACCACTAGTGTGGTGTTTGTTTGTTTTTTCACATACGCACGGATGTAACATGTGATATAGAAGAGTAGTATGGTGTGTGTCACAATACAACGACCATGACTTCTATAGTAAGCTTGTTTGTTGTTCTATAATATTCCAGCTAGAGTTGTTGTCGGCTTCACGCTGCACGCCGTGATATTTTTTCGTATATCGAGTATGTAAATTATTAGCTTTGCTGAACACTGCTGTAGCCTAACATATCCACCATCTTCGGGGACAGCTCAATCAAATAACGAACAAACGTGGCGACAATGTTTCGGTTGTAATGAGTTCCTCACAAACTGAGCAAAGCCAACAAATTGCATCGCATGCGCGTCTGCACTTCTCCCCTGCCTAGCCACTTCCAATAATTGCGCACCTTGCGATAAAAAATGGGTCTTCTACAAAAATGTTCGAGGATGCAGAACGTTCACAGTGTCAAACAAACGTTCACTCAAATAAGGTTACGGTATGTTAGAGGCATCGTTCACATTGAGCATCTAAGAATACTAGAAAACCATGTCATTGTAAGAGGGGAGACAAACCCGTAATTCTTGCAAATTCGTAATTTTGCGTAAGACGAAATCGGCAATAACTTTTGCATATGTATATATATATATATATCCCACCGGGGCCTTCAAGGCGAGCACTGCCGAGTGTGCAAACGTATTGTGAATGATAAAATAATATTAAATATAATTTGCTCAATTACCTTCGGCTAATCTTGCGCTCCCTCTCTTTGCGGTCAAGTTCACTCACAAGTGAAGTAGGCGTTCGGTCGAGGTACTCATCCGGCAGCGATTTACCGTGTTTTAGCAGGTAGAGGCGGCTGCGTTCGGCAAGTCGGCGAAGACGGCGTTGTTCTCTACGGCTAGGCTTCGTGAAGCCGTGCCGAATGATGCCCGGCGAAAGAACGCACTCCGACGACGTGCTGAAGTGCACTTTTATCCCAGTTCGCGAGCCCGTCTTGGCGGCTGACCCCTTTGAGCTTGCCTGGGAACCAGAGCGTCGCGACTTTTTGGTGCTTCGACGTGAACGTTTGGCGGTGCTCGGACGGGAGCGGGTCCGAGAACTGGCCGAACGCTGCTGCGATTTTTTTGGTGGGGACGCTGCATTGCTGAGGTTGCGGGGTCTTGCGGTTGCGGGGTTTGGCTTCTCTGCCTGAAGCTGGGCTTGGACTATTTTTTCACGCGTTCTTAAACATGGCGGCACTGGTGCGTCGTCTTCTCGCTTCAACGCATGGTCCGAACCCTCGAAGCCGAGCGATCGACTCAACACTTCCCAGAGAAATTCTGTGGAGCTCTTCGATTTTGAACCCATTGAAATTTACGCTTCGTTTTTGCCAGAGAACGCACATACCCCCGGTGGCTTGCGTGGCGCCAAAAACAGAGAAAAAAACGTGACGCCTAACGACTCGACAGCAGTCGGCCCGTTCCTATAGTTGTCACAATCTGAAGTACAAAATCAATGGCATATACCAACGAGTTTTTAATCTATTTATCAGGGTCTCGTTCGTTGCCACATCGTCGACCTATTCAAACTCAACGAGGGTTGCTCCACTTGCGTTGTACTTCTTGTCAACATTTGGCTCTTAAACCATACTTTTACCTTGTTCCTGACCGGAAAACGTATTGTTGAAAAAACGTCTGCCTAGTCCATGGAGTGGTACTGAGAAATGCCGTCTATAAAATATATAGTATACAGTACTGCCGAGTGCGGCATGCTCCGACGGGCATGCCGTAAGGCCATGCTCAGAGGGTAGCAAGTCTACAACCACTTCCAAATGTAACATCATGGAAGAAAACCAGCAGCGTCCAACTTGAATCGAGCGCGATATTTTATTAAGTTTTTTTACTAGGTTTTATTTTATTTGGCTTATAACGATAGTGTTGAACAAAAAGCTATTTCCTTAGAGGGCTGGAGTTAACATAGCTGTAGGTTAGCAGCGTCCGACGGCCGCCGACCAGTCATGGGGGTGGTGGACACTACAATAGCGTACCCCGTCGTGCCCGCCAAACAGTAAAATAGATAGACGGATATTTACCCTATATTTTGCCTTGATGATTTTGAATTTACTCTGTATCATAAAAAATGCACCCGAATACTAAGCAGCAGCAGAAGTACAGCCCAGCTAATTAAAGACACTTACGTTTCTCTCTCTCTCTCTCTCTCAGAAGTCTTTAGAGGCACCTAGGAGAAGAGCTAGCGGTAATAATTTACCCCCGCTAATTGTATTTATAAACTAGCACGTAACCACAGTATACAACTACAAATCGAATTGACTAAAAAAGCACGAACGTAGTTTTTAGAGGCACCTAGGAGAAGTGCTAGCGGTAATAATTTACCCCCGCTATTTGAATTGATAAACTAGCACGTAACCACAGTATACAACTACAAATCGAATTGACTAAAAACGCACGAACGTTGACATATTAGTAGCATTTATTTTTCACAAGCCTTGTAAGAATGGAATGGCTTGACAAAAGCAGGGAGGTACCACCCAAAATTGCGCACCTCCACTACCTCTGGATATTTTTGTTTTAAACTTATCGAAAGTTTGGCTGGTTAGTTGAGTATTCTGCTCGGCTCTTTAAACTTCGCTCACTAAGTCACCTCAGAAACAACTCGTCGTATTGGTCTCTCCAAAATGTTAGTAGAGTTCGCTTTATAGACCTCCGACGAAACTGCGGCGTCCCCGTGCGTTTAAGCCGGGGTTCTCGTACTGCGCCCTATCCCTAGGACCAGAGGTACAACAATTTCGTTTGGGATGTCAGGAGGCATCTTTAGCACAGCTGCCGTTGGCCAGAGCACGGAAACTCACCCGACTCATCGATCGGCGTACGACGTAAGAGACAGATGTTCACCATTAATAATGTATACCTGTACATTGTAGGTATGTGTCACACATGAGAAGCCCTATCGCTCCCGTCGTTTATCACGATGCACGAAGACAACATGCACACGCTCACTCTTGGACATCATCCAGCCGCCCATCGGTCTTTCGGTAAGTCTTTTCCATACCCAGACCGGCCGATAGTAGTAGTAGTAGTAGTAGTTGATTAGTAATGGTGCTTTTATTATTCATAGTTTTCCACTTGTATGGGTGTCGAAGCTAGTAGCCCATCTTCAACAGCCAGGTGGGTACGTCTTGTCCAGCTGTCTGCAGAATCCGAACAAGATCCTTGGCGCGTGGCGCATCGGCCTGTGTCATCATCGTGTAGGCGCTTCCTGTGCGTCCGGCGCGACCCGTTCGGCCGACACGGTGCACGTACTCCTCAATGTTGTTCGGAAAGTCGTAGTTAAGCACGACAGTTATGTCAGGAACGTCCAGGCCGCGTGACGCGACATCGGTGGCGACCAGCACGCGGACCGCACCCGACCTGAGGCGGCGCATGGCAAACTCGCGCTCGCGTTGTGTTCGATCGCCATGAATCGCCTCGGCGAGTACGCTGGCACCGCGCAAGCGCATCGCTACCGCGTCGGCAGTCACCTTTCGGCCGCAGAATACGATGGCTTTGTCTTCTGGCTGAAGTGAGCGGAGTAGCTGGATAGCGATGGGCATCTTTTCGCTCTGGCGGACGATCCGAACGCGCTGCTTAACACTCTTCGCCGAGGCGAGGTCTAGCGATCCGACGGTCACGTGCACCGGCTTCCGGAGGAAGCTCTGCGCCATACGACGCACGGCCGACGGCCACGTAGCGCTGGTCATAACGGTCTGCCGATCCGGCCGGATATGGTCGATGATACGGCGGATCTGTGGCTCAAAGCCCATGTCGAGCATCCGATCAGCTTCATCAAGCACGAGATAGGTGACGTGGTGTAGCTGGATGATACCGAGGTCGAGTAGCTCATTAAGTCGGCCGGGCGTAGCGATCGCGATCTCAGCGCCGGCGCGAAGCGCCTTGAGCTGTGTCGAACGATCGCCCCCGCCATACAGGCAGGCCGTGCGTATGTCCTGGAATGAGTACTTGCCGGCTTCCTGATGTATCTGCAGAGCCAGTTCGCGCGTCGGCGACAGAACGAGCACCGAGGGACCTCCCCGAAGTGGGCGCGGCGTCGTTTGACCAACCAGATGTATGAAAGCGGGTAGCAAAAATGCCAGTGTCTTACCCGTGCCCGTCTGGGCGATACCGATCAAATCACGGCCCTGTAGAAGCACTGGCCAGGTCTGACACTGGATGGGCGAGGGCTGCTTAAATTTCGCCTTTAGCTGACGCAAAATCTCGGGGTAGCTGGCAAACGCGTGTTCGAATTGGAGCACTGGCTTAGGCACCGAGAAGCCGTCCGCCTGCACCGTAATCTCCATATTTTCCTTTCGGAATGACTCTGCTTCACTGTCTGATAACGCAGTCACCTCGGGGTGTTCGCAGTAGAAATCACGTACGATAGGTGGCAGGCTTTTGGGTGAGGCCGACTTTTCGATATTCGACACTGGGGCATTCCAACCACTCAACACAGGTTTAAAAGGTGCACCGACAGATAAGTTGGATGCGCATGGCCGCGTTGTAGGCCGAGATGATGTGGTAGCTGAGGCGAATGGGAATTGCGTACTGGAGAGTTGCGCACTGGAGATTTGCGATATTATTGTATCAAGCATCTTGCGCGCCGCAGCTCGATTTTCCGCCTTAAAATGCATAATCTACATGGAAGAATTATTGTTAGATATATACTATATATATATATATATATATACTATATTATATATCGCAACGTATTTAATTTCCTATGCATAAATATTAGGTGTTAACAGGCGTTACATTCACGTGTTTACCATAAATATATATATAATGTTAATAATAAAAAAAAAAAACTTATAAATTATTTTATTTAATAATTCGGTTATTTTGTTTTTAAATTAATGAATTTGTCGAAGGTTTAAATTGAGGTTCATTTTATGAGAATCTGTAAGAATTAGGATGTCTAGTGTGCTAGGATGTTAGTGTAAAAAAATAACTGTTAAATAACAATGTTTTGTATAAGTATAGATTCAAATAGCAATCTATCGAGGTGACCATTTTAACCTAAAGTTATTGGTTAACACACACACGCATATATATATATATATAATATATATATATATATATATATATATATATATATATATATATATATATATATATATATATATATATATATATATATATATATATATATAGAGAGAGAGAGAGAGCAAACAAATGATTTATATTACAGGGCTACGAAAGTAACAGGAAGTATAACTGTCATCAATCTACGGTATTGTCAAGAGAAAACTTTTTACTTAACATTTTAGTATAAAGCATTCCCTTTGGCTTCTAGGGATGAATATATTGCAGAGCAAATAATAACAATATTTCCCCTTATTGCTATTATAATAATTTGTATTTATGAGGTGTATATTGTGCTCAATTTTAGTGAAAAAAATATAACTGAGTAATAATTTAACCCTCCTCCAAAAAAATGAATAATAATTGTTATTATTAAATAATATAATGTATTTTAATAATAATATTTTAATCCAATAGAATTCTAAAGCTAGATTCTCTGT
The DNA here is from genome assembly GCA_003439945.1 of Dermanyssus gallinae. Taxonomy (NCBI): domain Eukaryota; kingdom Metazoa; phylum Arthropoda; class Arachnida; order Mesostigmata; family Dermanyssidae; genus Dermanyssus; species Dermanyssus gallinae. The sequence goes on along the minus strand of QVRM01007094.1, from coordinate 257,558 downwards.
TAGTATTAGAGAATCACCCAGCAACGCTCTGAAAAAGCATCGCGTATCTGCCTTTCTCACGTGAAAAATGTCAAAACAGCTAAAATGTGACGGATGTTTAATGTCAAGACAGCTAAAATGTGACAGACGTTTAAGTCGAATTATGATATAATTAAATTTAAAAGTGCATACCAAATTAAGGAAACTTTTGCAAGCCAGTAAAACCTACAGCAAGTTAAGTATTTAGTTGCATTGACTGGATAGACATCTGAAGCATTCAACTGATTTAGATAGTTAGGTAAGAAAGAGTACATAATGTACAAAGCTATTATGAATAACAACACTGAAGCCTTCTACGCAGAAACAGCATATATATATATATATATATATATATATATATATATATATATATATATATATATACCCCGTATAATTAATGGCTGTCTTGTAGTGGATAGTCGACACTGTGTCGCTCGCTACGCGACACCACAGCGTAGATAATGAGTGCTAATTGAGGCACCACCTAACCAGGCAGTTGTCGAACCTAAAAAGGTTGTTCATTTAGTGCGGACTGACCTCGACAAGTGCTCGACAGCGTTCTTCCAGAAGTCGTATGCCACAGCCGGTAGTCTTCTGCAGCTCGCTGACATCCGCCTTTCGCGGCCCACCAAGACAACTGGCCATCTGTTTCGTGATCTCCACGAATTCTCGTTGTTGAACGACGGCCGCCATCGTTGACGTGAATCTAAATGAGTACGGCTATAGAGGTTCGTACGCTCCTTGCTGCTGCTGGTGCTGCTGCTTCTTCCGCTTAAGCGCGGCGCTCGACACAGCTCGCGACGTGTTCGCTGATTGTATACTCCCGAGCGACGCTCACAATGCACGACCAGCCAGATTAGATCAGCACAATTTCGAAGTATGTTCGATAGTCACAGTCAGTCAGATTTATCGAACCAGTGAACGATGCTGATCCTTTGGCCAACGACCGTGCTGTGGTGGTGGTAGGTTCGAAAGCTCGGCGGCCGATTTCACTTCGTCGCCTCACAACTATTGTCACCACCTTTAGCTAAGCTGCCTGGCCTGCACCTTAAGAGCGGCGGCGTGTCTGTCTCCAGAGCTAGGGCGTGCACTCCTCCCGAATCGGTCGGTTGGTCGTCCGGAGTCTCGGAGTGTACACCAAACGCGCCAATCGCCAATGAAGCTGGTCGAGTAATGACAGAAAAACAACAATAATAACAACAACAACAACAACATTAGCAGCAGTTGTAGTACGAACCAGCACACCGATGACGGACCAAAAAACCATTCATTCACCGTCCACCCAGGACGAACACTTGAATTGGTTTTTAATTCTAGGAGAAAAATGGTGGCGCCATTTTGAGGCACGCTATCCAGCTTCAAAACACGGTCACCCTCATCAACGAGTGAATTTCGTCGCATCGTGCGCCCTCGATCATACTTGCCTTTTTTTTTTTTTTTTTTTTTTCTGGGAGGTTTCGGTAATGCATGATGCACATGCGCCACTAGCAGCCTGCGTGACTAGTGTGAGACTCGCAAACCCACTAAACCCGGATTCCTCCCCACCCCCCCAGGCTCGGTATTACTTTGGCATTACATCGAAAGATCATACTTGCCTAATATGATACAATTATTCCTACTAGTATTATTGTTATTATAATTACATACAGCTGTCGCCTTTGTCATTTGTGTTGCTGTTGTTGCTCTAACCGGGCTCGTTCAAATGACGGGCGTTACACGTTGGATGTTGATGGTGATAGCACGTTGTTGTAATAATGGCCCTGTCGAAGCTCACGGCAGACACGGAAATTGATTGAGAGACAACAAATACATTCAGATGTACGCAGAAAAAAACGGGACCAAGGAAAATATGAAAAACGACCTGCCCCTTAGGTCTACCTCAATATATAGATCTGGTATTAGCCACGCCATAAACGTTTACTACCGATGCTTAGGGTGCGTATATAGAGCACGCCAAGTTTGCGTAATTATTCAAATGTTGACCGTTCTGTAATGTAAACACACACACTGGGCATTCAGACACGCCATCCGCACAGCTATAACTACAAACAGTTCTGGTGACCTGCTATATATAGAAAGCCGGAGATGAATTTAAATAATCCAATGCAAAATAAATAAAGCTGGCGTTGCGACTTTGGCTTTAAATATGAAAAGCGCAATTAAATTAGGAATTGAGCAGCGAGGAGAAAAGTGTGACAGTAAGACTCGTTATTGTATGAAGTGAAAATCGTGATCATTACAACACATTATGGCTACACTTACGGATCCCTAACGCACTAGAAATTCGATAGTATTGTGGCATTAGGCAAATTCGATAGTATTGTGGTATAACGCAAATTCGATAGTATTCGATAGGCATTACGTTGCGAATCATTGTGAGTAGTACCTTGCGTTCAGCGCACAGTCTCGACCGTTTTTGGGTCCCTCCGAGGAAATCCCAAGCACACGTGCCGAAGCGACCGTACGCAGCCAGAGACACCTGAGGAAGACGACGAGACCTAAAAGAAGAGACAGAACGCGCCAGCGAGGCAGTAAGAGAGACCCAGACAGGGAGAGGGAGAGAGAGAGGGAAGGAGGATAGATTAATTTCAGTTGTCTCTGGCTTTGACAGCACCGCTCCGTCAATCAGGCTGTAGCAACCTGGTTAATAATCGTCTGCTGTACGCAGCCGACGACATCAACGGCCACAACAACAATGAATCGGCAAATCTAAGAGGTACTATCATCATCCTTCGTGTTGAGGACGAGGCGATTTGCTAACAAAATCGAAACCTCTGCCACCATGATTGGGCAAGGGTTGAATATCATGCCACGGTCCATAGCAAGATTACGACACAGACGGCACACAACAGCCGGCCGAAATATTGATCTCTTAGCGGTCGGTTTTGGCAAGCGGCGTAGTCGTGCAGTTTTACACGTGATACATGCAGCAGCTTCCTCACATGTCGTCTGTGACGCCATCTGATGGGTGTTGTCATAGCACTGCTACGGAACCTCACTATCACATATTGCTACAGAGACCCCCACACACATATATATATATATATATATATATATATATATATATATATATATATATATATATATATATATATATATATATATATTATATATATATATATATATATATATATATATATATATATATATATATATATATATATATATATATATATATATATATATATATATATATATATATATTATATATATATGTCCCTAGCATGAGGAGGAGGATAAGGGGGTCGAGAAAGGGTAACGCATGTAGCTGCATGTTAGTCGGTAGGTCAAGCAGCCACATGCCGCGCGGCGCTGACCTAAATATGGTGAGAAACTATTCGTACTCACAAAAAGACTTACGCCAATCAATTCTATTATCCGGATTATTATTGCTGTTATTGCTGCGCGGCTGTTATAAGATTGATGCTGACTCAAAGTGAATCATCAATGAGACGCCCCTAACGTTTCACATGGTGAGGACAGACGCTAAAGTTCAGCTTGAAGTGGCTTCCATTCCCTGTCGGCGATGGATGGCGCCGGCCAACTCGTCTCGGCCGAGCCGGTTGAGCGGACATCTTTGCGCAGAGGCGGTGACGTACCCAATGAGGTTTTACCGAGGGGCGTCTATTGCTAGTTGAAAACTTTTACCAATAACCCGCCGAGACGACGTGAAATACCGTCGGCTAAGGCAATTTTTGAAGGCCGAAAGGCCTTACCTTACAAATCAAAAGATATGGTTGTGTCTCCCTGTCTGGTTGGCAGGTTGCCTAACAAACACCCGGGAACACGTGGCACCTACAAAACGCTAAAGTGAACAATTGCCAAATGTTTGCCGTAACTAACCGCGTGTAAGTGACATAAGCTGTGCTCTTTATTGGCGCTTTGCATGAACAAAGCATGCAGAGTTTGACACATGTAAGTTAATACAACCGTTGTGTGCGCATACAAAATATATATATAGTATGTTGGCTTTTATGGCATCGCTCTTGTAGCTTGTTCCATTTGTCATTACGATTACTAGCGTATCGGCACTTTGAGATTTGAAATGTTAAATTTTAGGACGTCGTGTTTCGCTGTCGCAAATAGCGAAGCAGGCTGCCAGTGGCGAAAGCAAATCACGAAGTCAAGCATTGCAATCCCAGGAGTTCATAGCTGTTAAATTGTCGTACTTGTCCACGGGATCCTGCGTTTCTTCACTTTTACGACAATCATGTTGATTCTAGCGAAAGAAGAGAGCCAAGAGTTAGCTTCACATTGAACATTAGACACAGCGCTTACCCAATGAAGATGGTCGTCAGCGCATGGAACACCTACGATATTTGACTTAAGTTTGTCCCCCATTAACTTATACGCACATGTTCGCGTAGACTAGCATAATTGATATGGAAAAATTCAAATAAATATTAGTAACTTTAGATTAGGCATAGTAAGATGCATTTGGTGTAAAATAACCCATGTTTTGAAGGTATTAGCAGACTTATTGTTCGATTGATTGCGCTGTGGCCTGACATTGATTCAAAGAAACATTCAGTGTAGTACAAAAGTCGCACGAAGGTATCACCATTCTCATTTAGAGTTCTGTTTGTGTATATGTATATATATATACGCTATACGTGCAGGGCGAAGTTCGAGTTGCTGAACGAGGCGGTGTTTCAAAACGTTGTAAGTAGCGGCGATTCGTATTGTCGCACGTGGCGGCGGTTCGAAATGTTGCACGTGTCGGCCGTTAGAATTTGTAGCAGAGTTCAAAGTGTCGCACCTGGAATTCATCATTTATTTATTGCACCATATGCATGGTATGTATATATATATATATATATATACATCATTGTAATAAAACACATGTTTATAGATAAGTAATAAAATATCATCGAGCTAACTGCGCAAGAGAAATAGCCTCTGACAGCTATCGAGGTGGTAGATAGGACACGGCTGGTTACATAAACGGCACAAACAGCCGACATCAGGATCGTGGAGGCCTCTTCGATGGCAGAGTTTATGGTGAAACCCGTGAAGTGAATAGCGGGTCACGAGATGTCGGTTGGGTTGTAGTGGTCTCTGCCAGTTCTGTGTGACCATTGCTGGCGAATTAAAGAAGCTTCCGGGAACAGCTTGAACTGTCTTCATAAAGTTTTCTCTAAACTGAATAAGAGCAGCGGTTTTAGAGACGGAATCTTAGTTACTAGATCTTCTGGCTATGGCTAGCTTGAAAAACGTAAGCTTTACCTTATCTAGTTTTTCGAGCTGTGATAGGCTGAGGTGTTCCAATATGACCTGGATGCCGTAAGCCGCCACCGAAGCAACTTTCAGGTCAAAAAGTGCTTTTAGTGTGGTCAAAGATAAATGTTGGGGCTTTTCGATTGTAGACATCGCGACTAGACTTTTTCTGGTCCGTTCGGCGATGTGTTGTCCAAAGGTTGTGCTCTTAATCGAAAAGTCAACCCTGAGGTAACAGAAGGTGCTAACGAACTCGACTGCACCAGTACTGAGTTTCATGCGATCGGTCTAAATTATGCGCGATCGGTCTTAGACGCCCAGGTCTAAATTTGATAGCTTTCGTTTTCTCGGCGTTAATCTTAAGGCCGTTGTTCTCGCAGTTACCCTCCAGGGTGCGTATGCTTCGTTGCAACTCCAACTTGTCACGACTGTACATGACGATATCGTCAGCATATAGTATGATGCCGACCGTATCGTGTTCTTTGGGAATTTTTGTCGGCAGATCGCTGAGAAGGGTAGAAAAACCTTTGCACCTGGAATTCGCACTTACAAAACACGATCATATGCTACGGAGGTCGAGTCGAAACTTTTTTAATATACATAAATAGACTACTCCGTGGATGACGTGGACAACTTGGTTTGTGTGTATATTTACAAGTGTATTGCGTCAGGTATTGTTCGGCGTCGAGCCCGGTGGCATGGTGTATTCGCCTGCGCCTCGCGACCGGAAAAGGCGTAGGTGCCCATGTTCGAGCCCCACCGTTACACATTTGTATTTATGGGGGTCCGTATATGAAACAATACGAGAAGCAGTTCCATGGACGTTAAATCTTAGCTGAAAGTCAGCCCAGAAAGTATTTCTTTAAATATCGTTTGGCGGGCTAACAAACGCACCGAATGCCGTTTGAAAGTCTTCGTTACGATAAATAACCACTGTGATTCCCGTTTGTGGATCCTAGGATTTTTAGCGATTTTTTGCTTCGTTGTTTGCTTCATCTTTCTTCAGCTATTTTTGTTTAAGTATTGTGACATGCAGTTCCGTGAATAAACGATGTTTAAATTGGGACATACATATATAAAGGCGTCGGAAAGGAAGACGTCGAGCTCCTAAGAGAGGCGCTCCCCTACCCGAAAAACCTCGCAGATTCGGATCCAGCACTATCTCTATGAGTGGTGTATGGGACTCCGAATCTGCAAGTACGCTCATGGAACTCGGTGTCACGAAGAGGAATCTTATGAATCTCACCGTCTTAACGTTGCAAGGGACCTTGAGGATATACCGGCTGCCATCAAGCAAGGACAAGGACAGCTGACCTTACGTGACACCTTTTTGCCACCATTTTTATTAAGGCGAGCACTGCCGAGTGTGCAAACGTATTGTAAATGATTAGTAAATCATCACAATATTTTCTATATATATATATATGTATCAAACAAGTTTCGACTCGACCTCCGTAGTACATGATCGTGTGTTGTAAGTGCGAATTCCAAGTGCGACACTTTGATTTCTGCTACAAATTCTAACGGCCGATACGTCCAACATTTCGAACCGCCGCCACCTACGCCACGGCCAATCCGAATCACTGCTACTTACAACGTTTTGAAACACCGCCGCGCTCAGCAACTCGAACGTCGCCATGCACGAAAACTTGATAGCGGAAGCGGGCGAACACTTAAACAAAACGGCTTCTAATCGAAAGACTAGCAAAGTCGTGTAGTACACGCACATAGGCTAACTAAAGGACGGTAAAATTCAAGCGCCGACTCGGATCGAGACTTGCGCCCGACAGACAAACGTCCCCCTTCCGTATTCCACCTTACCCCCACCTAGCCTCTTAGCCCTATTCCCACCGCCTGAGTTGCCCAATCGGATTATTTGCCACCCAAGAGTCCGGTGATAAGGAACTTGCCAGCATGCTTGAGGAAGCCTGGAGCTCTTTGTTAGATCTCTGTAGGCGTAAACCTCACGAACCGACCACAGAACCAACAAGCGTGCCTCCAAGCGAAGCAGGCCAAGGTACAGCCGCCAACACTTACAGCAAGGCCTGAGGAGGCAACACTTCCAGATGGAGCTATGGGCATTAGAAAAAAATCTAGATCTGCCTACCTTAAGAGAAAAGCTAGTTAGACTCTTGAGGCCGAGAAGAAACCTCGCGCGTCTACTTGCACCAAGCGAAATGAACCTCCTCCACCAAATTATGCAGAAGAGAGCGACTTTCAGCTTTTACTGATGGCAGTGGCTGACATCGAAAAACTAATTAGCAAACATCGGACTGCGCACACACTAATACTTAAGCAGTATGCACTATATGCCAAAGCCAAAATATACGTGAAACTTATCGAAGAGCGTTTGAAGTAGAATTAACTTCTACTGGGACAAGAGGAAAGTCCGTTGAGATAAATACCAACCCACTCCCAGAACTCTCTTCTCTCTCACCACCGGAATTCATAGCTGCAGAAATACAAAGTATTCTTCTAAAAGAGAAGCTAACCAATAAACATTTTGTAGACCTTATGCAAAGAAAATGGCCTACGCGCATCTATACTGTCACTAGTCTCAGAAAGGCACGTATTCTTGGTGAAAAGCCTCTAACAAGAGCCTGTCCTTTCGACAAGGACAGTCGCCTCATTGACCGATTATCGCCACAATTTCGCGAACTGCAAGCTGATTGCGCACTTCAAGAAAGGCAAGATGTTCCTGCAGAATCGGGACATCTTGACAATTAACGAAGTTAAAAAATACTCCGGCTTTAACACCGACACTCACGTCGAAGAGAATTATTAAGGGAAATCCGAGTCAAACGCCGGAAAAGAGTCAAGACTCACGGTAAAACGAAGGGGAAGAGCCTGACTCTAGCTTTGCAATTTCCGTGAAATCAGAAAATGCGTCTTATTAAGACAGCGTCGGGTTGCGGCAACGGCAAAACAATCTAAAGATATGGCGCCAAATAGAAGATGCCGCCATCTTAGTAGCGAAGACACATTTTTTTTTTTTTTTTTTTTTTTATAGAGGTGGAAAATGCTTTACGCACACCCTCCGATGTTAATGAAGGGTAGTGTGGGACTAAACGCCGGGGAAGAGTATAATACTCAATCCAATCCGCTCGTTCTACCCACTAAAAACCACCTCTCCCACCCTCTTCTGGTTCGGAATTGTGAACCATTACATCGAGAAGCGAAGACACCTAAAGTCACTAGATGCGCGGCAATCTGTGGTATATAGGGAAGCATGAGAGTAAATAAGTCAGTAGCCTTTGGTGCGAAGCAAGCAGAAGACGTGTGTTGCTAGAGCGAAAATGGCGAACTCGTAAGTGTCGCCGGTTGGTTATGGGGGTAGTGGACACTACATCTACTAAGCCGAGTGCGCTGCTTCCAATGCGGACGACAAAGGCACTGTCACAAAGGGCTGCTCGGCTGACTTATTTATTTCATATACTACATTCTACAGGTATGTCACCCCGACCTACAGTTCTGCCATCCATGGGCCGTCCAACAACATCGTGGACGGCATGGAATCAAGCATATGAGGTTTATTTAGAAGCTACTTCGGTCGGCGTAGCGAAGTTGGCCGACGCGAGGAAGTGTGCAATACTACTTACTACACGGCCTCGGGCCCGAGGGCCAGGCACAAAATCGGTCCATAGCGCCAACGGAGTCGGAGAAAGATGGCGAGGCGCCACTAACCGAGTAGACCAGGATGGTGACGAAGCTAACGGAGATGTTCAAGGAGCAAAATGGAGCGACGACATTCCGGCGATGACAACGCAGCGGAGAGCGGTTGGTGGAGTACATCGCGGCACTGTGACGATTGTTGGTGGGGTGAGAGTCCGACGATCGGGGCCGGGCGTTTAGGGAGCCAGTTTATTCGGGGGGCAACAGTTACACAGGTGAGAGAAGAGCTCCCACTTAAGGAAGTCTTGGTGGTCGAAAAGTGCATCATGGAAGCCAGGTGGATTGCAGGACAATGCGAGCAGCTAAGCGGGAAGCGGGAAGGCTTGCGGAATAAAGCGGACCAAACCCGGTAGCAGGGCAAAAACACGGAACGGGTGGCTTGCCAGGCGTGTGGATGGACAAGCCACGAGTAAGAGGCCGAAATGTGCCCGATAAAACAAGTGTGATGCGGAAAGTGTGGCAAGTTTGGCCACTTCGGCCAGAAGTGTACGAACGCGACAGAATGTACAGGCGATCGACGTGGAAGGAACAACGGCGAATGCCCGGAGGTGGTGGAGGGTGCACATCATGAGGTGGTGAAGACGAAGCACCGACAACGGAACGCTTTTTGATGGCTGATGAGGACGAAATCTGATGCAGTCCCCGGCAAGACTATAACTAATAAAACGTTAAGGGTACGCGAGTAGACGAAAAACAGAACAAACACAAGGAGTATGCAAGTAGAAAAAGAGCGGCAGTAGAAACCAAGTTCGTGCCCCGCGACTGTCTGAATACGGAGCCCAGCCGTTGCCGGTGCACCACGTGAAGATGACGACGACAAAGGAGGTCTACGACGGGTGAGACGCGCACCGAGTCATCTTTGGAACTACGTGAAGACGGGGTCGAATTTACAACAAGCCTGTCAGAAGGAAAATGTAGGATAGAAGCCGCCGATTTTATAAAAAAAAAGTAAATATTTTTTAAATTTAATTATTTATTAACCAGCATTTGGTTTATATACACGTGTCTTACAGCTTGTCTACATAACTTTCGTCCCTCTTGTACACCGTTGGAGGTCGCACAGATCTCTCCATGTAGTTTGCATTTGCACTTGGCTGTTATTTCGTGAAACCCGTTGTGTACATGACTTCATATGAACTCGGTAACGAAGAATCTGCTTTTTAAACATGAAACTTTCCAATAGGTAGTGGTCACCGCTTTAGACTCATAACAACGACAATTAACATCCGCGTATATATATATATACCTCAAATATATATATCGCTATACTAAGTACATAGATTATTGATATGTTAATGTTACGCGTACATATATATATATATATATATATATATATATAGCCACACTAAGTACATGGATTATTGATATGTTATTGTTATATCTGTTTCATTATTTTTTATATAATCTGTCTAACCGTAGCATACATTCACATGCGTCTCTATGAGAAATCTGCGCGACTGCACCGTTGACTATGTAAAGCCTACATTACTAACTTTGATGAGTCTGGTGGTGTCAGATGTCGAGAAGCTGTCATATGTCAACAATCTGCTCCCGTCGTGACCATGAGCGATTATTACTGTTGATGGTGGTGGGCTTTTGATTCGATGCTAAGTAATAGTTTGTCTTAGTTGGTAAACGCGCCAACGATATTCAACGAGGCAGGAGTGGCTACTTATGTTTTTGCTAAACTCTCAGCATCAAGCATTACTACTGGACCACAACACGTTGTCTCACCCGTTAATAATGTTCTCTCCACTTGCGTGCTGACTGCGATGATTGCTGGTGGCTGGTGAAGTCTGTCGTTCGCCTTATGACCCGGGCTTCGCCTTCTTTCTTTTCGTTTCTCGCCTTCGTGAAGTTGAGTTCGGGTCTCTAAGTAGATTGTCGAGGAGATCTTTAACGTCAGCGACAGCAATTGGTCTTAGAGAAATGACCTCCCATTCGAAAGAAGGCGGGATCAGAACAAGAAGGACCAGAAAGTAAAACAACCCTAGCCATGCAGACGACATGCTCTACTCAAGTTAAATCTCGCCTGGATAATCGGTAATCCTGCACTGCGGCGTGGAATGTGCGCAGAGCTGGTGTGAAGCGTCAGTTTATGGTGATTTTGATGAACGTTTCGAATTTGGTGTCAGCCACACTTTTATGCTGAATTGGGTATCTTAGATGCCATAGTTGATCCGAATTTTTTAAGGGAGTAATCGTAGGCGAAAGAGATATATGAAGTCTTTGCGTTTGAAGGCCGAACTCCTCATGCAGTGGTTTCTTTTCTAACGCGTTTATCTACTCAATCAATTGATTGTTCTGTAAGTAAACTGTGTGTGGGTGTCTCTGTACTTATATGTTGACATCAACACGTGTCACATTCAAATAGAGAGAAAGGTAGTGTGCCACGGCCGATGACGCATAGGGCGATGTGTCGAGCGTGCGCAGTACAACAACTATTAGCTCAGCTTGAGAAATACTCTGAGTTTGAGGAGGCGACGACATCCGTCTCCCGGCGGTCCATTGAAGTCCAAGGACAAAATTTAGAGAAGCTTCTTGGATGTGGAGCGGGCGCTAGGCGGTACGACACGCAATCATTTGCGTGTTAAAGGGGCTGCCGTGAGGAAACGTCTGTTTCGTAAATAAGTAGTGATTTTTGCTCTGTCTCTGAGTTGTTTTTCGGTACCCGCATATCAAGATTATTTCTTAGTAACTGAATTAATACGACTCCTATGGATATACTCTTCTTACGTAATTTTTGTGTTGGGTTCGGGGTGGGGCGTATATATATATATATATATGTATATGCAACGTGGTGCTTCAAGTACTGGAACATATTGGACGCAACGGCGCGTGAAGACTATACATATTTAAGTGAGAATGGAAGCAGCACTATCGACCTGTTTTTTCACAATTTTGTTAGCCGTGAAGTTAAAGGCTTCCATATTTTCAAGGCAGCGGCACAAAAATAGCAACCAGTGTTCGTCGTTGTCTATGTTTGAGGTATTCGGGGAGGCTGACACGACCCCCCGCGCTAGTGGGCAATTAGACAGGTTTATCTATTTTTTTAGATAAAGCGGTGGGTGGTAATGAGGTGAGGCCTGAAGGAATTATCTGTGACCTGCTGAAGAGGACAATGAGAAGTGCAGTGTCCCATTGAAAACGCGTACCGCCATCAGCCTGCTATCTCGCCCACAGTGAAGTCTCAGCTTATATTTTGTGATTTCGTTATATATACAGGTTCATTCGTATCAAAATGTACTTCTTTGGAGGTTTGATAGAACTCGGCAAGAAAATAATTTTTCCCTATGGAGGGAGGACGCGGAAACGTTTCGTTTAGGAGTAAGGATTAAATTTATAAAAGTCCAAGTACAACGCATGAAGGAACCAATGATATCAGCGTGTTCGGAGAAAAATTCTGCGCAAACGAGTGACACTTCACTAGTTTGCGTAGCGAAAAGCGAATAGCCAGGCTGAGGAAAGTCATAATAAGTCGATATGTTGTTATGTCTTACGGTTACATTTTTGTTGTGAAAAACCGTAATTTTTTTCCATTACGACCAAACATGTGTGTCCAAAGAAGCAGTCTCGCGCAATAGCAAATTCAATGCCCACCATTTTGGTACCAAAGTGATGGTGCTGCGTTACGCAGTTGTCAAGTAACTAAGCTTTTTCGATAGCCATATCGAAAGCGAAGGCACACATACGTGCATAGGGTGTATGAGAAAGTTAGGTACATATTTAGAGGTGTGGTAGAACTCGGTAAGAGAATTATTTTTCCTAGTGGAAGGAGGGGGCGGAAACGTCTTGGCAAAATGTTACGGTTCTGAACGTGAAAACTTGCACGTAAAACATAACAACTATGACTGTCGAAAAAGCTTAGTTACTTAACAATTACGTAACGCAGCATCATCACCTTGGTACGAAAGTGGTGGGCATTAAATTTGCTAGTGCGTGCGAGTGGTCTTTTGGACGTACATATTTGGTTGTAATGGAAAATTTTTACAATTGTTCACGAAAAAGCGTTAACGTATCATATCGTCTTTTTATAACTTTTTTTAATCTAACTATTCGCTCTTCGCTACACAAGCTAGTGAAGTGTCTTCCGTTGTGCAGAATTTTCCTCCGAACACGCCGGTATAATGGGTTTCTTCATGCGTTAAATGTTTCTCCTGCAAACGTAGATTTCGCACAATTATGTAGAAGAAAAAGGCAGAAAAACTACTTTTATAAATTTCATCCTCACTCCTAAACAAAACGTTTCCGCGTCCTCCCTCCAAAGGGAAAAATTATTTTCTTGTCGAGTTCTATCATATCTCGAAAGAAGTACATTTTTATACGAATGACCCTGTATATATATATATATATATATTTTACCCGATCAGGTCTACTATGAGCACTGGATTTAGTTATTCACTTTTTTGGTGGAAAACTCTTGTAATTGATTTCTTATTATAATAATAGGGCGGACGCTTTAAGTCTGCCATGTAACCAGACTCTCACTCCTGGTCCTGGGGTAGGCATGTGATGTCAAACAAGATCTAAATCTGTATTGTAGAGTAGCGTTAGAGTTGTGCACATTAAAGAACATTTTCTGCAAGTTGCTTATTCAGCAGATTGACCAGCACGTGGCTCATCTTATTGACTGCGACAAGGCCTTTGACAAATCCCCTCGTCATCTGCTGGTTGAGTCATTCTAACGGCATGTGTGTATGGCTCTCTTCTGAAGGCGATTGCATGCTTCTTTGATGGGGACACCTTATGCGTAGATGGCGAGCTTGGTGTAGGGGATCGCGCAGTACCACTATGGTAGAGGCGTTCCTTCTTTCGCAAGGATTTGAGATAAATGCCACAACATATTTCAGGAGGTTGATTTTAAATATAGACAATCCTCTGTTTTTACGGGCTTGAAATCGCCGTGAGGAATATCTTCAATGCGCCAAGGGCCTGACATCACACAGTTGAACTTCAATCAGCTTGAGAATTGTTTTTGGCGTTATATGTAAAGCGAGCTCATTGTTTGTCGGTGCAAGCGAGGAGCTGCTTTCTGTATCTCATATCAGACTGCCCACCAGCTACTAAAACAATACGACTTGAGTTCTGTTTTGGAGTGGCTTGGAATTTAGGCCTAGGCCTGCATGTGACGGTCGCATTGTATACACCAGGTCTATCGCGCATCCTTACCACTAACTGGTAATTCACGAGTAGTACGAATTGTGTATCTGCCGGTTCTGCCTGCAAAGATGTGCCAAGTACTATGTAGTAGAATGCACAGCACTGAAGCATCAATCGTCCAGAAATTGGTAGATATTACCTAAAATTCATATCGGCTGATAACATCTTTCACTACTGCATGCATCGAACCAGCTTCTATTTCCTTGCATTGCAGTATGTGGTATGGGTGTATATTACATGTGCCACAATATTTACATACACAATTTTCTATTTCAAAACAGTACCCTGGTAGGCAAATATATATTGGTGGCACCCATGTATGCGTCTGTTTGCTTGCATTCCCCGCTTCCAACGGTCTGTCGTGAATGCGGGACTCTCGGTGAAAACCTTTATGGCAAAGTTCAAATTACGCTTTTCTCTGTAGGCGCAATATTGCTCTAGGTTTTACAAGCGTATGTATGTATTTATTTTAAGGTTTGGTAGAATTTAGCAAGAAAGTAATGTCTCCCAGTGGAAGGAGTAGACGAAAACGTCTTGTTTAGGAGTGAGGATCAAATTTATAAAAGTAGCTATTCTGCTTTTTCTCCTACATTGTTGTGCAAAATCTGCGTATCTGGGAGAACCTACGCATGAAGGAATCGATGATACCTATGTGTTTGGCGAAACATTTGCTTAATCTGAATGACATCCAACGCAAACTAGCGAAAAGCGAATATCGAAATTAAGGAACGTCATAAAAAGACGATATGTTGTTATGTCTTACGTTGAAGCTTTCGTGTTCAAAATTGTTAAAGTTTTCCATTACGACTAATAATGTACGCCCCAAAAACTATTTTCAGGTAATGGCAAACTCAATGCCTATCATTTTGCACCAAAGTGATGGTGCTGCGTTACGAAGATTCCTTCATGCGTTGACTGGTTCTCCCGCAACCGTAGATTTTGCACAACTATGTAGGAGAAAAAGGGCAGAATAGCTACTTTTATAAATTCCATCCGCACTCCTGAACAAGACGTTTACGCTGCTGCCTCCTTTAGTTGGATAAAAAAAAAAAAACATTTTCTGGTCGCCACACCAAGCAGAAATAACCTTTTAAGTATCAAACACGAATGTTGAATAAGCTTGAAATGAGCCTCGGGCCATAACTTTTCAAGTCAATATAGGAAATTACATAGTATCTGCTTAAACTAGGCTATTGCTAGTTTAAGTAGATACTATGTAGTAGTTAGTAGTATCACCAGAGTTAAATTGTGGTGTCGTAGGATGACGTCAGAGCACGTTTTGCCAGGCCTGCCTGCCGTAGATGGTCTCATATCAAACCTAAGTGTCAATTGCGGTATGCTAAAGACGTGCAACATAGATGCACCATTGGGACGGAGTAAAGGGGATGGCTGGCGACTAGTAAGTAGCACTCTGAGTTGCGTGTTTGATCAATTTTTGATCGATGATTTAGAAATGTATGGCAAAGTTATACGAAATACGTAAAATAAAGAAATCAATCCATTGCCAGAGAGTATTCAGCCTAGTAGTGTGGCCACATAGTGCTATACGTATACGATATAGCACTAGGTGGCCTATAGTGTATATATATATATATATATATATATATATATATATATATATATATATATAGCCACTATATAACACACACGAGTCGAGTGTGCGGTGAGTGTCGTTTCTTCGAGTATTTTTTTGCGGGCATTTCTCTCATTTCCCTTCCCTTGCTTCCTTTCTTCTTAGTTATTGTTAGACACTGGTGACCGCAGCACGCTCGCATGCGCGCGGAGGGACGGTGGTTTTAGGTAACGGTGTCGTCCAGTGGCGCCTTGGACTCACTTGCTGTGGCACGTAATCGGCCGCTGCGGTCAGCTCCTCTTCAACGACTTGCTTCTTCTTTCCCTAGCACGTTGGTTGAATGTTGATGTCTCGGTGTCTCGAGTGATTCACCCACTCGATATCCGGTTGCTTGAGCGCTGCGCTCTCTCTAGTATCCTCCGTTTGCCGTCGTCGTCGTTGTAGTAGTCACTATGGCATCACCAGCACCACTGCCGCCACTCCCTGCATCTGCAGCTCCCGACAAGGTTTCCAGCCCGCAGCGACACGAATCGACACGGTCGAGCCACGCAACGCCTGTCAAGACGGCGGTAGTCGAGGTCCATCAACATTGGCAACAGGATCTGTTTTTACCGTAGGCGGCAATAATGAAGTACGTAGGCTGGATGATTTGTGTTGTTCGTCTGATCATCTTTTACCAGTTGGCCTATTGGTGTTTTCATCGCCTCGAAGCCGTCAATTTGCTCCGGCCGCACGTCGACCCGGAGGCGTGGCTCCATCCGGTAGAACTGGCGCGCAGTCTCGGTTATGAAGCCGAAACACATCTCGTCCAAACGGCTGATGATGTCGTGCTTGAGGTTCACCGTATCGGTAAACGCCTAACACGTTGCGACCTGCGGCAGCTGCGCCGAGTGCCTGTTATACTTCAGCATGGTTTGATGAGCGCCAGCTCCGGCTGGGTAGTCAATTCGCCCCAACAATCGCTAGGCTTCTTGCTGGCCGACGCCGGTTTCGACGTGTGGTTGGCCAATTCGCGCGGAAACGTGTACTCGAAGCGCAGTGCCAGCAGCAAGCCCAACTTTTGGGCGTTTACCAAGGATCATTTGGCGCTCGTCGATGCTCCGGCCACGATCGACTATGTGCTGACCACCTCCGAAGCAACGTATGTCCATTTCGTCGGCCACTCGCAAGGCGCATTCATACTGCTCGCGCTGCTAAGCGAGCGGCCCGAGTATGCTGATAAGATTCGTCTTGGGGTCGCTCTGGCGCCGGTTCTGAAGCTCACGCACGCGAACTCACTCGTTAGTGGCTTTTTCCGGTAAGTGTGCAGCGTGTTCGGTACTCAGAAATGAAGCCGCATGTGCTCCAGTGTAGATATATATATATATATATTTATATATATATATATATATATATATATATATATATATATATATATATATATATATATATATATATATATATATATATATATATATATATATATATATATATATGTATATAGCTGAGAAAATAAAATAAGTTAATTTCTTAAGGACTTGTGAACGCGCGTATGATTTTTTTTAGGATGCTCCTAGTTTAAATGCGTAAAGTTGTATGGGTATCCTCGTAGTAAGTCGTCCGGTTGATTCCCAGAATTCTCAATTAAAATTGAGCGATGGATTTTATAATTTGCGCCCGATAACGCAGGACGGCTTGCTTCGTGTGTACGTCTAATTTGGGTTGGCTGTATGAAATGACTGCGAAGTGAAGCTAACCAAATGATTCACCTTCTGGGTTTGGCTGTGGCGGACAATGAGCAGCAATCGCTCATCAAGGAACCTATTTATGGTGCTTCGGAGTGAGCGTGATGATAACCCCCAATAGTTGTTTCATCGTTAATTCAAGTTCTCCTGCTACCTCTAGAGTGCTTGGTCAATTCTTACACCTTTCAGCAACATTAGTACCAGTAACATTTCTAGTCTTTTTCATTAACCATTCTCAGCCTTTTTTGCAAAACAAATACCACCGGGGGGTCCAGTGGGGTCTGATTATAGACAAATTGTACCTACAGTGCCGTGTCGTACCTTTTCATTGGCATCCTTATATATATATATATATATATATATATATATATATATATACGGATGCCACCTCACGACGGGCCACCACTTTTGTGATACCTCGGGTACAGAAAAGATCTAGTACCCAATCTCTTGTATATAGACTGCCCGTCGTGTGGGAGAGTATCCCGCATGAATGCCGTCACTCGAAGTCCCTGACCTGCTTTACCCGAGACGTCAAAATATGGCTTTTAAATAGGAATACATGACGGAGAAAGGGGATCTACTGAGGGCGATGATCTAATTTCTTAGTTTTCGCCTGTCATTTCGAGTTATAATGTTTATGAAGTTATAGCTCAGTGTGCTCCTTTGCCTTGTATGTCAGTATCGCCAATAATATGGTATAGGTATTATCTGCTGCTTTATCTTCTTCTTTTTCTCTTTTTATTCCCAAACCCTTGTACCACTTTTCATAACGAGAACTTAAGCATGTGAATGTATGCAGTTCCGTAAATAAACCACGTCTGAATTGAATTGAATATATATAACTAGTGCACAAGTCTCCTAGACCAGGCAGCCACTATAACTGGTTATAACATTTGATCGAGTCGTTGCAGATCTATGGAGGTGTTCCGCTGGCTACCTGATTTCGAGTTCATGAGCAACCAAAAGTTTCCTGTCAATCTCGTCATGAACCCCGTGGTGTGCCGGCTGGCGCCGACCATCTGCGCGTCGTCAATGCGGCTGGCGGCGGGTGGCCACCGTTCGCAGGTCAACAGCACGCGAATGGCCGTCTACGCAAGCGACATCCCGGCAGGCACGTCGTTTGCCAACTTTCGCCACTACACGCAGACAATGCTGCACGGCCGTTTCGCCAAGTTCGACTACGGGCCGAGCGAGAACGTGCGACGCTATTCTCAGCGGCTGCCGCCCGACTATGAGCTCAGCCGGATCAGGGGCCGGCTGGCGCTGTTCTACTGCGCCGCCGACAGCGACATCCTCGCGGGCGCAGGCCACAACGAGTGGCTGCTAAAATCTCTGCCGCGAACCAGCATCGTTTACAGCAAGGTGGTCCGCGACATCGAACACATGGACTTCCAACTAGGCATTAACGCCAGGCGACTCGTCTATGATACACTTATCAAGTTGCTTCACGCCAACAGTCGCTAAACGATACGGAACGATCATTGTTGCATGTATGCACTTTTGGAATGACCGACTTTTTAGTTTGTGCGTTGCGTTCCAATTCAAGACCAAGATAAGTCTGGGTACGTACGGACAAGCGCACGTACAAACTAGGGTGCAAAAATGTACCAGGAAATAATTATATTCTAATATAATCGAGTTGCCCTATGCCAACAGTAGCTAAACGATACGGAACGGCCATTGTTGCGTGTATGCGCTTTTGGAATGACACGACTTTTGATTCTTTGCGTCGCGTTCCAATTTAAGTTCAAGATAAATCTGTTTATGTACGGACAAACTAGGGTGCAAAAATGTACCTATGTAAGAAATGTACGCATGTACGCAATTGTGTATAATACGTATGTAAGAAATTGTGTGTAAATGTAAAAAATGTACGTATGTAAGAAAAGTATATTAATACTTATAATATGATAAAAATGATATAGTAAGTTAATTAATTAAGCAATAAATGATTTCAAGAGAATAATAATTCAATATTAATAATAAAAATAATGTGCACAAAATGTACCAAGAAATAATTATAAAGAAGATATAGTAATTTATTTCATTAAGTAGTAGATTATTTCAAGATAATTATATACAATATTAATAATAAAAATCATCATATTTATTTCACTCATATTATGTATGCATATAACATAAACACTTATACAAATTATACAATTATGCAGTCAGCTGCTCGCGGCATGTTATTCGAGAAATTATTAATAAAAATAATGTTCACAAAATAATTGGTAGTGCACTAATTTTGTCAGTAGAGTAAAGTCAATTACATTTAGAACTACAGCTGAAAAATCCACTGTTTTACACTAAGACAACTGTGCTCTTTAAGTAGGAAGCCGTGTGATTCTCTATGCCGCAGACAAAATATAGGGCGAACTCTACGGTGACAATTTGGTAAGTCCCACCTAGAACACACTACGGTAGCAGAAGTGGGACCCTACTAGCGCCCTGTACATCAAGGCAAGAATAGAGACTTGAAGCCCACGAAGTCGAAGACGAATGAGTGCAGGAACAGCAAGTGCAAATCAAATGTTTGTTAGGGTATGTTAGCGTGGCTGTTCCACGTCATACGCTCAATAAAGTGTAAGCCCAGACAGGTGATATTCGAGGATTTATAAATAATTCACAAATAAGTCGCTCCTGGAAAAGGTTACTGAAGAGTAGTGGCACGTACGGAAAAGTACAACTTGGGTTGTTGTGGCGTTGCTCTTCATCCAAGTGTTGCAAAGGGGATCACCGAGAGATCTCCCGGTGCTTCGTTCGTCATATCAAAACCAGCCCGCGGGTTATCAGAAACAAAGGGACAAGTGCTGTCGTCAGCATAAGATACCGCATACGTAACTATTTGAACAACTATTTGCTCTACCCATAAACCTGTCAAGTGTTCGATTGCTCTTGCGCTGTACGCACACTGTAAGAAGTAGTAAGTGTTGTTCAAATATGCCGTAGAATACTAAGAATGGGGACGGGCACAGGTATTACTCAGATGAGGCCCGGTTGTTTGCGTACGCTTCGCACACCGCCGTCAAGAATCATTTGTTGTTCCTAAAGAGTTTTCTAAAAACTCTGACATCTTGTTAAGAAATTATATATCAAGTTTATTGACCAAATAGTAGGTATTATATTTTGTTACATTAGACGGTTTACAGAAACCGGATTGGAGCATTCAAGTAAATGATATGTTGTGCACTGATGGCCGCAACGTTGACAAGTGCATGATTCGTCAGCTTCATGGTGGCCAGGTCGAACACAAATTTTATGGTGAAAACCATGCATAGCGAATCGAAGGGTAAGATGACGATTTGCCATATTGGGATCCTTCCACGTGTCCGAGGTGAGGGCAGGCGTCATAAAGAAGGCTGGATCGACATCAGCTAGTTTCGTCTCCCAATTCTGGATGTGCTGCCTAAATGCTTCAGTGTGAGGCAGGTTGAAGCTTCGCTGCAAAGTTTCTGTGAAGAGAGGTGTTCCAGCCGCCAGGTAGATAAGTCGGTTGCGGCTTGTTCTGTGGACACCCAGGGTACGCTTGAGAAATGCAGCTTTAAGTCTGTCGAGATCAGCGAGGTTCGCTGCGCTGAGGTACGGCCATATCACTTGTATTCCATACCCAGCTGTGGGGCCTATTTTTATATCAAATAGCTGCAAGGCTGCCTGTAACGACAGCCGCACTGGATTTTGAATACTGTGAAATGCCATAAAACCCTTACGGATTCTTTCTTTGATATGTCGCGTAAAACACAACCCAGTGGTTGTTAATTCGACGCCGAGGTAGGCGAAATGTTTTACGTACTCGACAGGGTTTCCTTGAAGGTGAAGCCCATCATCGCTAGCCAGCCGACCGCCTCCCCTGAATTTAATAGCCTTTGTCTTACTCACATTTATAACCAGGCCATTAGCATTCACATACTTCTGCAGAGTTGCGAGCGCCTGCTGAGTGTGAAAACGGCTTCTGGAAAACAGGACCAAATCGTCGGCATAGAGCAACACTTTGACGAACTTGTGTCGTTTAGTGATTATTGATGGTAAATCCGAAACCAGAACAGAGAATAGGAGAGGACTGAGATTGTCCCCCTGAGCAACCCCTGTTGTTTGAACCAAAGGCTCGTGCTCAGACACTCCGTCATCGAGGACAACTGTGCCCTGTTGAAGGATTGAGGCAATCAGCTGAAGAAATGTGAGCGGTACTCCGAGATATGCCAGCTTAGCCACAATCAGTTTCCGCGACGCTGTGTCAAAGGCCGATTTAAAGTCTACAAAAACGGCGTAGAGCGGTAACCGTTTTTGTAAGAGATTTGCCCGAATCTCGCCGAGAAGCACGGAGCAAGCAGTCATCGTCGACTTTCCTCTTCTAAATCCATGCTGCTCTTCCGGCAAGCCATCCACGTCGTCGAGAAACGCCTCCAGTCGCTTAGTTAATATACTAGCTAAAAGCTTGTACACAACACTTTTCTTCGCAATACCACGCCAAGATGACGGGGAGAGCGGGTTATTTTTCCCTTTCGGTATGACACTCAAAATAATTTCCCTCCAAGACGAGGGCAAGGATGCATATTCTTGTATCTTGTTGAATAGAGCGTGTATGGCGGGAACCAGCAACATAACTTGGTGCAGGTGTTCATTTTGCACTTGATCTGGACCTGGTGCTTTACGAGCTTTTGAATTCAGTATGGCGTTGATAACATCATCTTTAGTTATCTCAGCCAAGATACCTTCTCTGGCTTGCATAGTCATCTCATCCCACACAGAAATAAGCTCAGGAACGTTTTCTGGAATGGTATTATCGATTGCGTACATCTGCCCAAAGTACGCGCTTAACTCCTTAGATGGGATAGGGCAAGCGACAGTCCGGGATTCGCTTTTAATCCATTTATACGGTTGTTTCATGGCTTCCAGAATGAGACGATTTTCTTTATTCAGAGCATAGTCCCTTTTGGCTGACTTGATCATTTGCTTGTATGCCCTGTTAAGAAATTATCTTTAAGCGTTTCCTTCTAAAGATGTGCACTAATTTAGGAAGCATGAATGACAAGCGGTGTGTCAACAGTCAACTCCTGTAAATGGATTTTTTACAAATAAAATCTTAAAAATAAGACTTATTTTCCCTTCCACGAGGAACCAGCACATTTAGTGTTTTGTCAAAGAGGAACTGGCAGGACTGATGTTTGTATCTGAGAAAATCATTTGCCTCACGTTCTGTTTACAGCGCTTTGCGTAATAGCATCCGAAATTCCTATCTCGTTGAAGCACCGAACCAAAATCTGACAGGCTCTGGGTGACCTCATGCAGATGGCACCATTTTGGTATGTAGTTTGGAACTGCATTAAAACTGGCAAACGTTTTTCGATAATGAGCGCCTAGCCAGCACAATATGTGACCTTATGTTTAGAGTAATTGTCACATGCATCAAACCATCTATAGGAACTGTTTTAGCCCGTTAGGAGCCTAAGCGCCTTCTGTGGCACTTCTTAGCTCGATGGTAACATGCGAGGCTTAAAATATGCCTTTTCGTAACAAAAGCTAAGGCGTTCTTTTAGGCTTCAAAGTATCTAAAGTCATACGGCTCAGCTGTAATATCAAATATATAGATACTATCGAATGCCCTTGGTATCCCACGAATATATTTTTCTCGGGAGAGGACACCACTCACATACTGTAAGCTGCAAAGGATACGAGTTAGCGATTCCGTCCTTGTAGCCAGTCTTATCCAACAGGTACTTAATGTAATCGTACAAAACAGCCGCACTTTGAAGATCAGCTCTACGCATTTCTTTTATACAGAAAATACCGTTTCCGCCGGAATTGTATTTTTTAGAGAGGTTTTTAGAGCTTTGTAAGCTTTGGAGCTTTGTTTCCGCAGTTTTTCATCAGCAGCACAGTTTTCCGCGGGTCGCTTGGATATAGGCTAGCGGGCGTCAAACTAATATAGTATTGTTAAGTATATTATAAGTATCCCAAAGTATATTATTATTAAGAGAACAACGAAGGCAGAACCCGTTCAATATGACTCGTTATTACTCTTCGTACGACTTTGGTATGCAAAATAGCACATTTTCTGTTCCTAGGATTCTCGAAGGATCGCGCTTCTATGAACCAAGTCAGTAGACCTGATGCAGTACCGATGACTAGGTTCGCTTTGATTGATTAATTATTGAGCACCCCTGGCTGCTTTTTGCTTTCTGTCGCAATACATCTTTGTTAAAAAACATACTTAGGAACTAAGCATGCAATTCTTTCTCTAGCCACACACCTACACCAACAGTCAAGATGTTTGCCCGCTCGGCGAAGCCAATAATTTCGGCAACTGCAATAAGTCTCGGAAATATGTGATGCACCTACGCCACTGGCAGCTAGCAGACTCGGCAAACCCACTAAAGCCGATATCCTCCCCACTTCTTCAGGCTTGGAATGGCATGGCCGTACTTCGACAGGGTAATATTATATTCTTATATTACATGTGTACACACACCTCTTTTTGGTGTATTAAAGGTGTAACTTAATGATATAAATGCCTATTTTAAAACTTCATTGTGTTTACTATAATTATATTTATTGGGCTTGGTGCCATCAGTATATTACGACTGATAGGAAAAAAAAAACTTTTTCTTAACGCTATCTGGCGCCTCGGCTCCATTACACTGGGGCAGCCTTTTGACATTTTAGTTTTTGAATTATTTCAACGCGGTAGTCTGCCCCGTTTACAAAACGGGTTTACGGTCCGAGGTCGTAAATTACCGACCCGTTGCTCAAGAATGAATTGCATGTATTTTGTTTGTGATATTTTTAGATGATTGAAAATTTCAATGTTCTGAATGTAGTAACGAGGTTTCTCTTTTTTGGTTAACGAGGTTCCTCTACGGGCTGGGTTCTTTTTTGGCAAGTATGGCGATAATCCGACCACGCGGCCATCACGTGCACCGCTGACTAATTGCGCCACAACCTTGACATCGTCGTCGTCGTCAGACCTTCAAACCTGATTCGCAGCAGCGGCACCGCCGGAGACAACGCACGTCGTGTTAATGCGTAGTTTGAACCGACCAATCAGCGAAGAGGGCGTGGAGTGCAAATGATGTTCGATGTCGAATGTTCGAGAAGATTCGATTCTATCGTTTAACGTTATTACTATACGAACGATACGGCGTCCTCTTGAGTGAGTAAATAGACCGAAAGCATGGCTTATTTACCACTCATTGCTCGGCTGCGCTTTGCGTTAGACATTACGCTGCGTGTTCTCATTCGTCGTACCTAAATCCCTCGTGTTGTAGTACCCGTCCGGCTGAGTCTACATTCCCCAGTCAACTTAGCGTAACACAACAACGTTGCAATATGATAATTATCTTAGAACACGAAACGTCTTTATTTATAGGATAAAGGTGGAAGGACGCTGAAAGGCAGTGAAGCTCGCGAAACTGCGTTGTTGTGCAATTCTCTGGCCACATGCCACGCGAGCATATTACTATTATTTCAAGTTTTGCAATTAATTTGGGCAAAAACCTTAATTCTACGATTCAATAAGAGCGCTCAATAAGATTAGCGCTCACAAGGTGTGATCGTGTCTGTGCGTCATTATTCTCAAATAGAGTTGATAGCAACGGAAGGTTACATTATTCGGCTAGATGTCGAATCTTCTTTTTACTAACTTCTTTAAACTTTTTAGGATTTTTCTCTGGACGCTTTTGATCATAATTAAGTGTTTGCACATGTATGGGCATCAGACGGGTGAGCAATCTAAAAGTATGGACAACACAATTTTTTGTACGGGCGAATATACTCATTTGGGCCCTTAATAGTGGACTAGCATGTTCACAAGTGTAGAAGTTGACTCGACTAGGTCTCTAAAACGTGCAGAAAACGTAAGATTCGACATTAATCTACCAAAGTTTCCTGGAACGTGTGCGGCGTTTTAAAAACAAGGCATTTCGAAACGGAAAGCGTCATCCCAGTGTCACTGCATCGGCGGCAGATGCCGTCACCAGCGAACGGCACCGACGTCGCACAAAAGATATTTGACACTCGACGGAATGTAGGATTTTGCCTTAAACAAATATTTTGTACGACAGAGGAGAGACGCTGCTTCCCTGTGGGACGCCGAACGGAGCCAGTCGTGGCTCACTATGAGCTTTCCCGCATTTCGCTCGGAACAACCGATTGTGCACGAAAGCGGCAAGCCCTATTCGGGTCTGTAAATGGACCTGGACTGTTTTTATTTTGCTAATAACAGATCTATGATTGACCCTATCAAAGGCACTCTTCTGGCCGAAGTATATACAATAAAAGTCTTTGTTTGCGTTTATGTGCAAGGCCCAATCCTTTTCATTATGAGTTGCGTTCATTGCGTTAATTCATATTCATTACAATCGATAAGCAATTCGCGGTAAATCGTAGAAACTGGAGCAGGACTGAACAATTGTGAGAAGTGAGATACTAGTGGTTCAGCCTTATCTTTGTCTATCGAGTGTGAAATTGATCCAGGGTTGTTAGGACTCGTTGCTTGTGAGACGCAAGTTGGCGTATTGAAACACGGAACGACTGTTCTAGACGCGTATGCTCATCTTGGTCAGGATGCACAGAGCTCGGCGTCGTGGTGCGTTCGCGTGCGTCTCGCAACCGGAGAAGAGACATATTTACACGAGTTCAAGCCCCACCGTTGCACATTTGTATTTATCGGGTCCGTTTTACGAAGCAATGCGAGAGCAAACCCGTGAACAGAGAGAGATTAGTCGTTCGAGCTGGGCTACATATGAACGCAGAATCTTGAGCTTCTTCTCGACCACATAAGAAGTAAGGGCTCCGATCAGGAAGCGACAACACCGCGTAAATTTGTTGCACATCTCGGTAACATCGTAGCAGCAGTGAGAAAAACGCCTCCAATCGATCAAGTTGAAGTAGTTGGCCATTATATCGATGATCATTTGTTAAAAATTGAGCTCACACAGTAGTTTTATTGCTTTGGTAGCGTCAATTTCAAAACAAACGAAATAGACTTGTGATCAAAGCCGATAATAGGGTCGTGGATGTCAATGTAGGCGATGGTGTCAGGATGAGTGGTCAAGAGAAGATCGAGGGTGGAACGGAGATCATGCGCGGAGCCATCGATAACCTGAGTTAGATTGTTCTCAACGGTGCAGTTAACGAAAACAGCTCCCATTGATTCAGTAGATGACGTCTTAGCAGTAGCCCACACGATTCGAAGATTTCGGAAGCATCGGAAAGTGTTGATGAGAGTGAACTCGGCGTCCGTTATTGACTGGTTGAACTTAAACAGTAATAACATTTTGGTTGCATATAAATTAATTTTAGTGAAGCATTTGACAGAAAGTACCTCGAAACCTTTAAAATCTCGAATATCTAACACCCCTATTCCCTTCTGCCCAGACACAGCACTAATCTAGTCGGTATCAGCGTTTAATTTAGTACAGTGTTCAAAACATTTATTATTAAAAGGCCAGCATTTTAAACCAAGCTGAACCAGGACCTAGTCATACAAGAATGTGTTCATGCGTGTTTGTAAAAAATGTGTTCATGCGTGTTTGTAAAAAATGTGTTTGTACTGTTCAGAGGTATGGAGGTTGCATCTTCAAAAATATATTGATTCCTCAGAACAGTTCAAAACAAGCTTCATCCGACAAAGAGCTTTCAGATATAAACAACAAATTGTATAAAATTTTATTTTTGTACAATTTGTTGTTTGTCTTGAGCACAAGATCGACGTTGCACACCGAAGGCTGCGCATGCGGTTGAAAAATATAGGTGTTGCTTGACAAAGGATATTTTAGGATATACACCATCCTAAATTGCCAGTACGATTAAGACTAACAACATGTACTCAGGAACGCCATCAATAAAAAAATATTTTTGATATACAATAATGCAAAATACCATTAACAGAATATACGAATAAATTCTAGGATGATATCGTTTCGATAATATAATAAAATACTCAATTTGATGACACTACACGGATTAATCATCATTATCACATTTATTTCACTCATTTTGAGTATGCATATAACATAGACAATTATACAGTTGTCAGCTGCTCACGGCATGTTATTCGAGAAAGGCATTGTAGTGGTCTCTTCGCAAGGGCCAGGCAGGCAGACGCATGAAACTTCGTACACGTCTGAAAGTACAGTCGACAGATGCATTCCATGTACTCCTCGTGGCAGCTGGTATTCGAACGGACCAAATGATAGCCATGAACTATGTATCTTGTATAGACGTGGCGATAGTCACATGCAAGACCAGACTAGAGGCGAGAGGCACTGAAAATATCCAGATCTCCAACCTCTCGTCGGACTTGTTCAACTTTACTTTCCCATTCCAAGATAACGCTCTCGAATGATACTGTACGCGTCGTCTTTAACCTCAATCGAATTATCTCAACAAACTGACGTTAGGTGCATAAAGCGATCCTTGCCCGCTCGATAGGCAGAGTACTTGCTCCATGTACATTGTAAAACCCCCTTCAAGCAAACCAAAGATTGTCCAATATACCAGACTCCTGGCATTTTTGCCCTTTTTATAATCTCGTTGAAGAAATCACAAGTATGGTTTGCCAAGAGTGGCTCAGACTGCACCCAGTACTCATAGTAAACCTAGTCTGGCCCCGCACTCTCTCCTCTCGGAAGAGATTGCAGAATCTACCTCAAAGGGAAGATTCATAGTATCCCGCTCCAATGTGAGCGGGCGCTCAATCAATGAAGCCAGGCGTACTGCGCCGCAGTTATATAGAACGCCAGTCAGGTGACTCGAATAATTGCAACTGCTGACACCGGTAGGTGCTTCGAAGAACATTTTGCCATCGACAAGATTGTGAAACAGAAGGTCAACGGTGGTGCTTCCGTTATGACTTACATACGTGTGGTTTTTGCGTGCATTTGCACACCTTAGGCCAAAGTATTCTATCTATGTAATTCTATGCCAAAGTATTCTATCTATGTAATGCACTATGTAATTCAGGTGTTACCTTGTGGAACAAGTTACCTAGTGGCATTAGGACACTAATATCGCTTAGTCAATTCAAAAACACTGCTAGAACGCACTATCTTACCTTACTTGCGTCTGAATAAACCATATTTATGTAATCATGTACACAATCTATAGATAAATAATTGCAATAACACGAGATACTACGGTGATAATGTATAAAATCTTACTGTAACTTGTACATATGCTTCGCACTAGCCTGTGGCTATATGAAGTTGTAACACAAATGAGAAACTACAATTAAGAATGAATAAACGTCATATCATATCATATCATATCACCTGGAGCAATCTCTCCTTTATCGTAAGTAGCTCCACCATGAATACAAGCATTGAAGTCGCCACCGACGATGGTTCGACTTGACATAGACAAGGATTGACATAGACAAGTCGATCCTGATATAAGAAAATTCACCGCGTCAGCGACCTCTGTCGAGTCAAGATTTGGGGAGAGTTAGAAAACCACTATGTTCACCCTCATAGACGAGAGGCCCACACAGAAATCGTTCTTCCTCACACATTGCGCCCGTAATAAACGTATATGTAGGTAGATTGACAATCCACCCACTGTTCTACCACGGCCTCCAGCAAGTAGAACTGCCAGCTGGTGGAAGCCTCACATATTATGCAGTTCCTCCCGCTGGTAGGTCTTCGTAAGAAGCGCAATATCGTAAGCCGACGTAAGCATGTTAACTGGCGCTAGGTATATTCCTCCTCTCAGTCCCAAAGAAGCAACCGCAGAGACCTGGTAGTTTCCACGTTAGCATCTTTGGATGTGTTCAGTCACTTGCAACGAGCCGGACCGCCAGACGCTAGTTGCTTTGGCGGTTTTGGGACCGCCAGACGCGATATTTCCATAACCATCCTCTTGTAGGGAGTACCATCAGCCCAATGACGAAACAGGATACCTTTAGGCCAGAATTAACGCTTGCTGCATTTTGCGTACTCGCCGTCACTCAGCACTACATAGAACACGACATCATTCCCCTGCGTCCGCATTTTAAATACTGCCTTCACAGAAATTCTCCTCTTAACGAGCCATGTGTGTAAGTTGACAGCTGACGTCTTGGCCGCCAGCCGTGCTACTCTCAGCGCGCTAAACCTGCCTGGCCCAGCATACACTCCAAGATCTCCCACTCCATCAGCTGCGCTGCCTTTCTGCGTACGATGCTTTGTTTTGCCGCTCCTCCTCCGTTAAAAGGTGACAAAACCATCGTTGTCTGTCTCCGCGGTAGTGTCCGTTGGCGACGTTGTGGCCGCTGCCGCTTCCCTTGCCTTTGGCGTGTTGTCACCCATCGGCTCATTTGCTTCGAAGGTAGTGGCAGTGTTGTTGTTGTTGCCGCCACTACCGTGATCGCTGCTGTTAAAACCAGCTGCTGTAGCACTGCGCTTGGCAGCGAAGAGGCTGCCTTTGGCGTTCCCTCCGGTGGCGCTGTTATAGATCGGCTTTGTTGATACAAGCAGATCTCCGCTTTCCGTAAACTGTGACTTCTTGTTCTTCCCCGCTTTTTGTGTTCCGCCCGCTTTCTTCACGCTAACCCTTTCTTTTACCATGGAGTTAACCACCCCTAGATGGTCTCGGGGTGCACAAGTTACTTTAGAAGAGCCGCTTCATTACCAGCTACGCTGGAGCTCTGTGTGTGATGCCCACAGCTTCACTAAGTTTCACTGTAGCACAGACAAAAATCAGGACAACATTGGATTCCTCTGATCCTATTGGGGGGGGGGGGGCACGGACCCTAGGGATCGCCCGTGAAACACAGTCGAACAGCCTTGGTTACAAATAACCAGCTTTTCTCCCGTTTGCATATAGTTGAACACTTTGCATATTCGAGCATCACGATAGCAGACCACACGGATTAATGTATATAGCTTGTACCCGACGTGGCGCTGCAAGTGCAAGTTCAAGGACGTAATTAAAATGGTGTATATTAATTGTCCCAAATAAGAATTTTGTGGAACCCTGGATGGTCTACAACCCATATATCAGAATTTGCATCCAACCCTAACTCTAAAAGTTCTATCCGAAAGATTCACTTGGAAAGTTGTACAGGTATATTTGGCTGTCTTATTTTTTAAGCGGAAACTTTCTGGGATGCACGATACACGTGCGTCAATGTGAAACACACAAACCAACAATACCCCGATTCCTCCCCATTCTTGTAGGCACGGAATAGCGTGGAATTTCTTTGACGCCCGTAGGAGAGTCACGCTATCTATCGCGCTCTGTGCAACCCTGTCGGCAGCTAGAACAATCCAGTGAGTTTCGTGTGATCGACACCGCGCCGCTCTCCTAGATCGCAAAGGACGCACGCGTCACAGCCCCTTTTCGCAATTCTTGCTATTGGATGTCCTATATAAAACTTTTCCACTCCTTAACAAGCGAATGTATGGCCGAGTCGGTCTAAGATACAAGAGAATTCTTATGTGGACTGGGCGGTTATTCTATCCAGGGCCGGTCAAGTGCTAGGCACACGCGCCCGTGTTCCGGGAACTAAGTTAACGTTCGGGGATGGAATATATTCTTCTAAATAAACCAATAATAATAATAATAATAATAATAATAAATTGACAGCAAGCGAAATGAGCGTTGTGAATTGTACTCAAGCGCTCATACCTAACATTTATAACAACTGAACATTCTAATAAATTATTATTATTATTATTATTAAACGTATAGTCTAATCTTAAATCATATTAACTAGTTATATGACCGATTCTTATAGGACCCAGTGTCTTCAAAGCCCTTGACAGCTCGATATACTTTCTCCACCTTTCCGAATCTGCGCGTTCTGCGACCCATCCATACTCAATATTGTCACTGTTATGGCGCTACAGCTTTGAGCTATGTCTACCTGATTATTTATAATATATAAGACGTGCGCACAGTGCAAGAAAACTGAATCGGCACAGTTGTCTGCTAACGCTGTTGTTGTCGCTTCTTTATTATTATGATTATTTAAAGATAACCCTAAAAGCAAAAAACATAATTTTTCCTTTGAGACTGTAAATTAGTTAGGGAAATAGTCCTTCCAGATAAGCAGCTTCTGGACTGGACGCTTCACTATCTTAGCTTGTGAAGTACTTTTTTTAATAGAACCGGAATCCTATTAAACCTGAAAAACTTTCGCGGTTTTCGCGGTCTTCATTGATTTGAAATCTGCAATCGACATCGTGACTCGTGGTATTTGCTGCGTGGTATATATGAAGCTGCAGTTGGACCATGAATGCTCACTTCACTCAGCACACTCCTGGAAACTAACTAGTTCATTCTTGATAATGGTAAGTGCAAGTATGACCTGTTAGATTAGTCGACTAGATACTTGCAAGGCGACAATGTTAGTCCATTTTTATTTTTTGCAAGGTGTTCAGCGATCTGCTAGGCATTGTGATGGAGCGGCACACAACAGTCATTTCCCTGATCTACGCAGAGGAACTGGTAATATTTAATGAAATCTGTACTGACCTACAAGCTTCTCTTCGTCTATTTGATGAATATTTATCGAAGAACGGCTTCATAGTTAATATGTCAAAAACAAATGCTGTAACGCTCCGGCGTGGACGGTTATAAGCCGACGTGAGCAAGCGCAGTTTGTAGAAAGCTTGCAATCTCGAAGTAACCTTCTCCTCTTGAGGTCCTACCTTTTCACAATACGTAACTGATCGTTGTAGAAAGGCGTTTGTTGCGGAAGCCGATCCCAGAAACCCAACACAGCTTCCGTTTAAACGGGCTCGATATTATTTACGCTTAAGGTGGCATCAGTAGATATCTACGGTATCCAAGCGACGTGGAAACACTTTATCACTTCTCATATTTGGCAGTTGGATAGGGTAAATCCAGCTTTCCTAAAGCGAGTATTTCACCTGCCGTCGAATTCTCACAGCAAGCTAATATACATGCTCGCGGGTTCAGTGTCATTTATCGATGAACTCGTAGGCCGCTACAATTTATCACATACGGCCGCCCTAGAAACGTTCCGGCACTAATACTTCCAGAAAAAGTCTAACCTGAGAGAATGTTATTTAGTTATGACTAATCAGGCCAAGAAGGAATCTCGCTGTCCATGTCGGCATCCGGCTACTCGCCTGTCATTGTTGTGTCGTTGCGATGCGTGTCATTGGTGAAGTTATCTACCGCTGCCGCTGTTTTTGCGGCTGTTTTAGTCGATCAGCGGGGCTGCATAACAACTGTATGATGTGGATTGGCAGCGCCGCTCTCTCTACAGGTGACTGCACAAGCAAAGGTGTGAAATGTGGCAAGTTGGCAAACAGCTCCTCAAACTTCGTCGCTTATGGCATTACCCTTTTCATTTCTTCCTGGATGTGCATTACCCGATACGATTTTACTAAGCACGGCTTTTTCGAGCACGCTATTAAGTGGAGTACAATCGTCGGGATTCTCAATAAACGTAAAACTCCCATTCGTAGATTTGACTCGACTGGTAGGTACACCTCATTAGTATTGGTGGAATGCACCGAGCCGCGTTTGGTTCAGGGTCAAGAACGCGGGTCATGCTTAAGCTCGCCGACATCGGGGTTCCAATACAAATGTTAACGCTGACGAAGGACGTGCTGCCGTATAATCAGAGCACTCTGGACGACGATATAACGGAATATACAGCTGTCAAGATAATCATGCACGCCGACGATATAATACGCTGTTTACTTTGTCGGCGTAATTGAACGTAGTACGCCTTGGAATAGATACGCGGAAAACAGAGGCCATGAAGTTCAGACACGCGGACAGGCTGGCCGTGACCGACACACCTCGCATTGGTAAATGGACAGGAACTGAACTATGTAAAGAAGTTAATTCATCTCGATATCACAATGACCCCCTTAGCTGCACACATAGAGGAGAAATACCAAAAAGCTTTTACCGCGGCGACAACCTTTCAGAAGCCCCAGATGCTCTTGATTAAGGCAGCTCAAAGAAAATTCGACTAACAACAGAGATCGAACCGGCGACACCCCGGTAGATGAAAACCATGACTAGCGCATCATCTTATAGGTACAATAATATATAGCCACCACACGTTTTAAACATTAGCTACATCTTTGATGCTGACGTATTCTTTGAGCTTTATACTCGTTAAAATCGCGTTTGCTTTCCTAATACTCTTAGGACGATCAGGATTAGGAAGTCACTGAACTTAGTCGGTAATACACTGATTGGCTAGTGTGTACATGCGTGGCCACATATGTCACTAAATGCATACGTGTTTAAGGCAAACTACCGTCAATAATATAGACAGGATAATCTGCAGGTATAGTGGGTACATGCATGAATACGTAGCGATAAGTAGATAGCTACGTGTACACAGGCATTTGCTTATAGATATGTGTAGACTTATTCTTTGGCGCATTTGCAATATAATATGTTTCGAAGTATGATTAGAAGGCACTTGACTTTTATTACACAAGGATTTGTCAGAGATTTGCCCACAGAATAAACTAGTTAGTTATAAATACAAGACAAAGGCTTCTCAGGTAGATTCTGTGTCTAACGAACCGCGGTAACGAATAAAATCAAATGATATTGCTGAACGGTTGTCTTGACGGGGTGGAGTAGAGGAGATAGCCGCTTGTGACTCCAACGCCTAGTGCTTAATATTTGCAGATTGGTTTAAGCGTTCAATTATTTATAAAGCGATTTTTACAAATTTTTAACCTCAGCAATTTCGTGACATCGTAGGTGCGTGTCGCCAATCGAGACAATGACCATAGTTCCACTACAAGGAATACGTCTTTTTCAGAATTCTAGTTATAAGTGGTCATTGAACATCAAATAGGCGTGGATTGGATTTGGTGCCCTAGTTGTTATTTGAAGATAGTTTCTATAACACGGATAGGTCAAACCAATTCAATTACTATGTAATAATAAGGCTTGCTCTAGAAATGTACGCATGTATTTAATAAAGAATTGTAAATAATTGCACGCATGTATTTAAGTAAAAGAAAGGCCCTTTCTTTAGTGAAAACGCATCACCTAAAATCAAAAGAACAACCAAACTATATAATGTGAGAGTCGGGTTTCATTCATTTCTTTATGTGCATTGGTGTCAGTTGATCTCTTGACGGTGTTGACGTTGCTTCCCCCCGTTTCCCCTTTTGTATGACTACTTTGTTGTGTCTCTACAAGATTCGAGCAGACAGCAGAGTCAGTAGAGGTGGGGGAAGAATTAGAGAAGGGGGAAAGGGAAACCGGCTTTACCATAGAGAAAGATGTTTAGCGAACATGTTGCAATGTGCACTCTGGCGACGGCTGCCGAGGAGATCGGGTCGCAGAGAAGTTACGTGAACGACGTAAGACGTCGTAGTTGTCGGCAGTATAGCCGTATGAGCGGCGGTTGGCCGAAGTTGAAGTTGTTTATATTTTTTTAATAAACCTTACGCTGTTGAAAGCCATTCAGTTGTACTCTGTGGGATCCTCTACTGCGTAGGCAGAAGATAACATTTTTCTGCTTACAATAATCTACAAATTAGGTCACGTCGTATAGATGCCGAATAACTAAAGCTAGTAGTGTGCTATATATACTGTAGAGGGGATATCCTGCCAGAAGCTACAAGAACGCAGTTCCAACGTGGCATAATTTAGATAGTATGCTATCAGCGGCGAAGCCACGTAGTGACGGTTCCGAACGATGCGCTGCTAGCGGGGCCGGTGGATAAGAACCATATGCACAAATATGAAGCGGATTGCAGTAATGAGTCAATGCTTTATGTTTATTCGTTGGTGCTTTTTTATTACAGCTAGCTATTTAAATAAGCCTTGCTTTTTGTGCTGTTGCTCTGTCGCTCACAGGATCGACCCGTCGCCGCGCGTTGTCCTGCGTCGGCGGTCCTGGCCACGGTGGTACTAGCCGTAGCCTCCATCGTTGTTGCTGTTGCAGGCAAATTGTTATTGTCCGTTAAGTGAGTCCGACCGGCTTCGATGTCCAGCTGTTATTCCTTGGATTTCTGTAAAAATTTGGTGATCAAGCCCTTGATGTCTTTAGGCTTTTTATCGTCGTCGGCGGACGCCACGCTGAACATTGTCACGAGAAGACACACCACAAACATCGCGTGGATTAAACGCAGTGTCGGCAAATTCATCGTCGCCACCGGAGGAGCTCGGACCGATAGAACGATGACACGCGGTGAGTGACTGCAGAGTTCGTGGGCGGCTTCACCAGTCGAGTTCTTTAGTCACCCAAAACGTCGTCGTCGTCGTCGTCGGGCCGCTTCTGTTCGGCAAACGTCGAGGAGCGGCCTTTTATGCCTGCCACAACGACAGCAGGGCTATGACTGGCGTGTCACTCGTGCCAACATGTCGTGACGACGATAGCGTGTTTGCCGCTGCTGCTGCTCCTGCTGCTACCGTTTATGAAGTCATGACGTAGCCTGCAGTTAGGCCGTTGCAGGCTGCAAGCTGTTTAGACAGCCTTCGAGAAAGCTAAGAAAGAGGCGCATGCAGGCGAATATGCTTGTCAAATGCACAACTGCACATCTGACGGTGTACCACAGCCCGCAAGATTTTCAGACGCAGCTTGGCTACGATGTATCGTATATTATGTATTATAACGATATATTGCAATAACAACAGTTAACCTAGCTGTTTCTAATTATGGACTATCCTCGGCACTCAAAAAATTCTTGTGATAGCAGCACGGCCGCTTGCTTCCATTTTCTTGTGGTTTATTTTTTACTTTTATTTTTATCGTATCTATATTTGTTCTTAATGAGCATCGCTCCAAGAAAACTCGATCAACAACAGGGGTCACACCGGGGAGACCTCGGTGGATGATAACCATGGCTAGCGCATCAGTCCCCTAGGATACACTGCCAAAGTTAACTAGGCTACGCATATATTGCGTGCTGAGCAACAATTCAAGTCAGGGGTGACATTGATAGAAACAACGCCACCAAATTGACAGTTTTGCCGACGTACCAACAGTAGCTGCAGCTCCGAATTGCTTTAGCTGATCGGTAGCTTCACGACAGTGTTAAGATTTCTCTACGACTACTTGTACTGGCGTTCTTCGAGAGCTTATTCGTACCTCACGCGCTTTTGTAATCTTTCTAAATATGACTGCGTAATCTAGATCGCATTTCAGTTCTGTTGTGTTTGCACTAGATTCATTCAGCGTACATTCATGTTACATAAAGGTGTAACAGAAGGATTTCGGAAGCATAAAAAGTGTAAAGCTCGTTAAAACAATCTGTTTTCAATGGAACATAGTCTCTCAGAAGTCTCGTTTTGGAGTTTGTTTGTTTGTTTATTGACATTTCTTGTAGATAATTGCACACATTAATTTCAAGCTCCATTAAGCACATAGCTTGTTCGGAGCCCCTTTTACGAATAACAATGTATAATTTATATATGCCATTTTCACCTATTTACAATATATTGCAACATGATTGTATTTTTATATCACTTTTAACCAGATACCAAAGTTTCAAGATAATGCTCTTTGAGATCGCATTTGAATTTGAGCAGGGACTTTGTCTGCCTAACGGAGGCCGGTACTTTGTTCCAGTAGGAGGCCCCAATGTTTCTGATTGATAGCCTTGACTAATTGGAGTTGGCGTGTGACAGAGTAAGCAGGTTTAATGCGTTACCCCTTGTAGATATGGGTGTTGCTGATGTTGCCAGACCATATAAGTTTGGATGCACTCCAAGGAGTATACGCTTAATTTCAACTACGAGACAGTATTCTATAAGTTTTAGGAACGGCAAAATGTTAATATTTTTGTAGTGCGGTTGCACTGAATCTCGCATCCAGAGGTCCAGAGTTGTTCTCAGTGCTCGTTTTTGGAGTCGGTGAAGCGACCTGATAAGACGCATCTGTGTTAAGCCATAAACTTCTACAGCGTAGGTCAGGTGACTATGGACGTAGGCAAAATACATCGCCATCAGGCAGTTTTGGGGACGAATTCGTCGAGCTCTGTATAGAGCTGCATTGCTGCCAGATATTTTCTTACGTATATATGTGACATGCGCTTCAAAGGTCAGCTTTTCGTCCAACGTAACGCCTAGAAACTTCGTTTCCTTTAGAAGCGCAAGGGCTATGCCGTCGCACTGGAAACGGAGGGGATTAATCGTAACGGAACCCCGCGGGGAAAGGAATTGCATTACACCTGTTTTCCTCCAATTCATATAGAGACCGTTACTCCTGAACCATGATGATAACCTCTGAAGGTCCTCGCGGACCATAGCCTCTACCTCAGTTGGGGAATTCCCGACGAATAGGGCGGTGGTATCGTCCGCAAACAAGGTCAACTTTGCATGTTTTGTTACGCTAAATATGTCGTTTATAAAGATGTTGAAGAGAAGTGGACCACCTATACTGCCCTGAGCCACTCCAACAGATATATTTCTTACATCCAAGATTGCATTGCCCACTTGAACAACTTGCCTCCTATTCGACATGAACGACCGCAGCCAAGACAAAAAAATATCATCCGCTCCATATCGAGTTAACTTTTTAATCAGAATATTTACATCAACTGTATCAAATGCTTTTCTAAGATCTATAAATACGCCGGCGACTGTCTTTTTTAACATTAGGTTTCTGCGAACCTCTTCAGCAAAATCCATGATGGGTACAGTCGTCGACATTTTGGATCGAAAACCGAACTGACGCTGACTTAGGCCATTAAACATCTCAAAGTGTTCGTTTAACTGTTCATATATAGCTTTTTCGAAAATCTTGGACATTGGAGGGGGGATACTGACCGGCCTGTAATTTTCCTTGCTTAGTTTGTCACCGCCTTTAAACAGTGGTACAACGCGATACAATTTGAGGGCCGTAGGGTAGATCCCCTGGCGTGTCGACAGATTAACTATGAATGCCACTGCGTCAGCAATAACGTCAGCGCAGTGTCTCAAGACTTGAGAGGGTATGTGACCTTCTCCCACCGAGCAAATTGTGATCCTTTTCAGCAGGTAATGCGCTCGATCTACAGGGACCGGCCTAGGCGAAAATGGCTCGTGCAGTTCAGGTATCGACATCGGTACCTCGTAAACGTCCGAGCATTCGATGTCAGCCGTTACGCAAGTTGCATAATAGTCATTAAGGATGTTAGAAAGTCGTACACAGTCGGTGACTATCTCATCATCAATATTTAGTTTGACACACTTTTTTTCCTGGGCACCTCCCATGACTGGCTGGATGGCTTCCCATGGGCTCCGCCTCTCCTGTATTCTATCGCAAACAATCTTCCCATTAGCCTCCAGCCTGCACTTTCTTGCAAACGAGACAACTTTGTTTCTCAGTCTAACATACGCTTGACGCCTGCGGGCGTTGGGGTCACTGCGATACGCCGTATAGGCTGCCTCCTTCTCCTTTATCATTTCAAGCAGCTCGGCAGTGACCCATGGCTTACGTGGCTGACCTTTGTTTAACTTTTGCCTAATTTCTCTTTTGCCTCTAGTCACTGCCGCCATCATTCTCTCGTTAAAGCATGCAAACGCCTCGTCTGCATCCGAGATATCGTATAAGTTGTTCCAGTTAGTTATTGCAAGTTCTGCCAATATTTGGTCGTAATTGTATTTATCGGTCATAGAGGCAGGTCGGCCTATTCTCTTAGAAACTACAGAAATAAATGTTGCGTGGTGGTCCGAGAAGGTAGTTGTGAGAGCTCCAGATGCGAGTAACGACAACGTCTGCACGTTAGTATAGATGTGATCGATGCAAGTGGAAGTGTTATATGCGGTTCCTCTACGTATTGTGGTTGCCACCCTGGTTGAAACATTG
The DNA here is from genome assembly GCA_003439945.1 of Dermanyssus gallinae. NCBI lineage: Eukaryota > Metazoa > Arthropoda > Arachnida > Mesostigmata > Dermanyssidae > Dermanyssus > Dermanyssus gallinae. The sequence goes on along the minus strand of QVRM01007094.1, from coordinate 218,464 downwards.
ACAATTTCTTTATAGCAGAACTGTTCTAAAGTTTCAATTAATTCCTGTGCCTCGACAGACTCCGCCATTGTATTGAGATTTGCGTCACCGAGTATTATGGATTTCCTATTACCGATTCTTGACAAGAGAGTCTCCAACGAGGTAACAAAGTGCGCTGGGTTTCCCTTCGGCTGCCTATAGAAGACACCTACAATAGTGGTGTCCCCTTCAGCGCCACCCTCTATTTCCAGAAACAGACTCTCACAGAGCAGATGGTCTGAGATTCTAAATTTGAGATCATTACGTTCTCGCGCAACATAATCACTCCTCACATATAGTGCCACTCCTCCCCCCCGACCTTCTCTACAACTAAAGTAGGAGTTGTATTCAGTTAACTTAAGTGACGGACATTCTACCGACTGTAGCCTTGTTTCGGGGAGACAACGAAGCGGAGGCAAAGTTGCGGACGCATGTGGAATCGCTCCCGGAAAATATCGTCAGATACCAGTACGGAAGACCCTTTCGTTCGTTTCTCTGTACGGAACCGATACACTTGGTGACTAGCAGTCCTTGCTGCATAAAAGGTGAACTCAGGGTGAAGATTCGTGGATCTCTGACTCCCGAAAGGTTCGCTACGAGAATAACTTGGGTCCAGCTTAGTCGCATGTGCAGTGCCATCGTTAGGAAACTACGGAAGCGACACCGCTAAGTATCCGTCCCATTTCTTTCTCGGCGTCCCGGGAGTGGGTGAGTTACGTGGTTTTCGATATCTCTGTGGGGTTCTTAAGACACGTTTGCACCTACCATAGAGCAGTGCAGCGTGCGCGCCGCCATCTTGGTTTCGCCATACCTAACAGCGTGGCTTAGCCAGTGGCTTCTCGCCCCAGCTGAGCGCTGCGTGTGAGAGTAGACGTGCCGGCTGCCAAGTCCGGCGGACAGTGCAGACAGGCGAGTACTATCCGCACACTCAGTGCAGACCGCTTAGGCGGTCCGCTAAGTAGGCAGCGCGAACTAGTTTCGGCAATCTGATCCGAACGCAAGACTTCTCCAGTAATCACCGACCTGTACCTCTGTCGCGCTTGTCGCTACCGAATTTGGCTGAGATAGGCTATAGACGGTAGAAGGGTCTAAAACAAATAAAGGAGAATTATGTCGACGTATCGGGAGCCGCCGGACAAGGGAATAGGAGCAGCAGAGGAAGAAGAAATCTCGATGGAAGTCAATGTGGACGCCGTCGTGACGGAAGAAGAGGCCGCGGATAACGTAAGGCCGACGGATAAAGGAAAAACCGCAGAAAAAGGCAAAGAGGACAAAGTGGCCGCGAAGCCAAAAAGGGTAAAGAAAAAGGAGGAGAACACTCAGCCTAGTACGATGCTGCCTCAAGGCACCGTAATTGACGCCGAATACAACGGACCGCTTGAACAGCTCGGAATGGTGTTTGAGGCCGCGTATAGGGAGGTCATTAGCACCAAGAATGTACACGTGGCTATTAAGGAGAAGATGATCCTTCTGCTGGCAGAAATGAAGGCTGCCATGAGAAAAGAGGAGGACGATAGAAAAGAAAGGGAGCTGCAGAAAGAGAAAGCCAACGGGACTCCTACCCCGTCGGGTGTTCTCAATAAGTGCACTTGCGAGAAAAAACGCCTGGACATGGTGGATGCGGTCTGCGAGATGGACCCGGTCGTTTTAATGCCGACTACGAAAGACCCAGTCAATGAGATCAACAAAATGATTCTTAACTGTACTTCGGAAGAGGACTTGTCTGCACTCGTGAAGACAGACTGGCCCGAGCAGGTGTACACGCACACCAAGCTGCAGAAGTCCAGTATCATTAGAGAGTCCGATGCGACTACTCGTAGTTCGCGAGGACTCGAAGCCGTGACGTGGGATAATATGTCCGTGCAGTTCGGTGGCCTCAAGTCCAAGACGGCTCAGAAGGTCGGTGAGATTGTGACTTGTTACGTCACAGAGAGACGTGATGAGGATGAAGTAACTACAAGGGCAGAGGTTGCTCTACGCTTTCCCAAGGAGCGCAGCCTAGCTAAGGAGAAAGCTCTCCTTGAGAGACTTCTACAGAAGGCCAATGAGGTTGCGACTAACTGGGATCGAACAGAGTAAAGGCCCGATTCCTTGTTACCTGACCAGCGAACAGGAAGGCGGGTACCATGTCGGTCGTAAACTACTGGAATGCCTTGCCCGGCATCTCGGGGTCCGCCTCGGGTTGACTACTAGCAAGAACGGACGCAAAGGGACCGGTGACGAAGGCCAAGACGGCACTGACACTAAGAGGAGGAGGAGGAGGTGGGGTAAGGAGGACAAGAGTACTACCTTAATCGTCCTGAAGAAGATTGAGACCGCCTCCTACGCAGATGTTCTGGGGCTTCAGCAGAAGCTCGATATCAGGAAGCATGGAGTGGAGGTGAAGCAGTGGTTAAAGTTGGCAAGCGGAGACGTCAAACTTGTGGTGTCGGAGAGGGCTGTCGGCGGTACAAGGACCTTTGTAGACGCCCTCACAAAGGAGACTGTTCTTGATAAGGTTAGTCTGGGAGAAAAAAGGCTGCTGATTAAGCAGCTTACCCCGCAGACAACCGAGGAAGACATTTCGATAGCCCTTGCTTCGTTGGTGGGTACCAACGGCTCCTTTAAGGTGGACAAGCCGCGCACATGCGGCGGAGGGAAATTGGCAGCTACACTAACGGCATCGCATGCGCAACTAAGCGTCTATTGAACGCTGGTAAACTTGTAATGGGGTGGTCTACCTGCCCCATTGTTGAGTGGCGATCGGTTCCGTGCTGCCCGCGATGTCAGCGTATTGGCCATCGCGGCCTGGAATGCAAAAATCCATCAGTAAATGGTTGGGTGTGCCACAAAGGCGGGTATGTAGGACACATTGCGAAGAACTGTGAAAACGCGGAGGCTTGTTACACGTGCGAAGTGAAGGGACACGGAGCAAGGTCTATCATGTGCCCCGTCTACAGGGAGTGGATCCTCTACGGGCGCAGGACTTCCTTCCCCCTTAAGCAGGTGGCTTTACCGGCGACTATAGCTGAAGAGGCTGTGCAAGCGCGTACGGAGGAGTCGCTGACAGGCGCTGGAACAGCGGAGCAAAAAGAAACACCGGATACTGGAGCGAGCACAACCACTGACGGCGAAGGTTTTACGCAAATTCTGCGCGACGAGCGCGGGCGCCTAAAGCGTACCGATAGCTCTCCCGATGCGCAATGCCGGACGTCAAAACCACGAACAAATAATGGCCAGTTGACAAGATTGCGTCAGCATTTTGCAGTTAAACTGCAACCGTAGTAAAGCTGTCCATAGTATGCTCGAGACGATTGTTAGACGCCGTAAGGCAAACTTATGTCTTCTGAGCGAACCTAACGTCGCTCTTGCCAAGCGCAATGCGCACATATGGACGGTTGACGATGGAAGAAGTAGCTGCATCGTGGAAAACAGAAGAAGTCTAAAATATAAAGTTGTCAACAAAGGAAGCGGCAAAGGATTTTCATGGGTTGAACTCAAAAACCTTGGTCGTATTTATTCATGTTATAGTAGCCCCAACGGGTCACTAGCAGACCTGCAAGATCTCCTTGAGGACATTACTATATCGGCGCGGGCCAGTTTGGAGCCGCTGGTTATCTTTACCGGTGACTTCAACGCTGCATCGCCCGTGTGGGGTTCGAAGGAAACCAATAGCAGGGGGCAGGCTGTTATGGAATGGATGGCCAGAGAAGACATGGTGACTATGAACAACGGTGAGGCTACATATTGCTCCTCAAGAGGAAGAGAATCCTGGATTGACCTTACAATCTGCAAGGCATCGCACGCACACATGATTATTGTGTGGCAATTGCTAAAAGAAGAGGAGAATCTGAACGATCACCACTGTATCGAGTTCAAGGTAAAGGGAGCTGGCCACAGAGAAACGATACCACCTCAAGCCAGGCGACATGTATGGCGGATAAAGGGTAACGACGCATTAAAGGAAGCATTTGAATGGCTGCTTGAGAGCAACGGAATGCCGGAAACGGCGGACGATTTATACAACCTATTGAAGAGAGCGTGCCAAAAGGCATCTACTCCACCCACAAGGCGCAGCACAGGAGCAAGGCCAGTGTTCTGGTGGAACGACGCTATTGCGTTGGCTTGAAGGGAGTGCGTACGCCGTAGACGTATTTACACCCGAGCGTGAAGAAGTGAAGGGGACACCGAGCAAACCCACCAACTAAATATCGAGTACAAAAGGGCGAAAGGCTGCTTGCGAAGAGAGATCAGCAAAAGCAAGGAAGCTTGTTGGCGAGATCTGATTGAGCAGGTTGACTCGGATTTATGGGGCAAGCCGTACAGGATCGTCAGGGGCAAGATTGGCAAGATTCCCACAGCACCCCAGTTTTAATCGGACCGCTTTTGAAACGCTAGCGGATAGTAAAATGGAGGAGACTGACATCCCCGAGGTCACTCCAGGCGAAGTTGTTGCTGCGGCGGAAAGGATCAAGCTTGGAAAGGCACCAGGCTTGGATGGAATACCGGCGGGAGCGGTTAAATTCCTATTTAGACAGTATTCCTCGCTAGTGGCAAGGATCATCACAAAGCTCTTTCGTACGGGTAAGCTTCCCGAGAGCTGGAAGGCCGCCGAGCTTGTACTGCTGCCTAAAGGCAACGGGTCGTACCCCCCAATCTACTTGTTGAGCACTTTGGCCAAAGGAGCCGAAGCAATTATGGAGGATCGACTGAGTACTTTTGCAGAGGAGCATGGGCTGTTCTCAGCGATGCAGTTTGGGTTCCGAAAGCATAGGTCTGTTTTGTCGGCCATCCATAAAGTAGTGGCAAAGGCCGAACTTATTAAGGAGTCCACCCGGAAGACCAGGGATTTGTTCCTGGTGGTGCTGCTGGATGTAAAAAATGCGTTCAACAGTATCCCGTGGAAAGTGGTTCTGGAGACGCTCCAACGAAAGAACGTCCCTCCATATCTGGTACGGTTAGTTTCCGATTACCTGAAGAATAGGACGGTCGAAAACGGGCGCACCAAGGTGGAGATGACTGCCGGAGTGCCGCAGGGTTCAACCATTGGACCACTCCTCTGGATTCTGGCATACGATTACGTCCTAAACATTCAGCATCTTCCACCGGGAGTAGAATTACTTGCCTACGCGAATGATCTTGCTGTGACCGTCAGAGCCAGGACCAAGATGGAGCTAGAGACATACGCCAATATTGCGCTAGCGGATATCGACAGATGGATGAGAGGTGCCGGCCTAACACTCGCCCCCCAGAAGAGTGAGGCGATTCTACTCATCGGGAAAAAGAAATGCGGCCCTTTGAAGCTTACGCTCTCGAAAACATTGAGCTAAAGGACACGGCAAGATACCTGGGTATACATGTGGACCGGGGACTGCGAGGAACCCCTCATGTGAGAATAGCGGCCGCGAAGGCGCAAAAGGCGGCTAATGACATTGCCCGCCTGTTGCCCAACACGCGCTGCCCCAGAGATAGCCAACGGAAACTACTAATGTCCGTGTCAGAGTCCATCATCCTTTTTGGCTCGCCAGTCTGGATGTCGCCTACAATGGACACATACGCAACGACGAAGCTCTTGAGGAAAGTTCAGCGGATCGGCGCCCTTCGCATCATCCGGGGGTATCGCACCATCAGTACGGCGGCCTCGCTTGTACTGAGAGAGGGCAGAGACAGTGCCCTGGGACCTTAAGGCAGCCTAACGTCAACGCCTTTGGAATGACCCAGCTAAGGAACTGGAACAAGAACGCGAGGTAACACTCGACCGGTGGCAGGAGGAGTGGGACAGTATCCCGGACGGACAACCAGGAGCGTCTGTAAGGAACCTTATTCCAAACATCCGCCTATGGATGAATCGTCCTGGGGGTCGTCTTACTTACCATTTGACCCAGGTTTTTACGGGTCATGGCGATTTCCAGGTGTATCTAAACCGGATAGGAAAGGTTGACTCAACGCAGTGTTTGTATTGCGACGAGGTGGACTCTCCGGAACATAGGGTTTTGAGATGTGCCGCATGGACCGAAACCAGACAAGGCATGCCCAGAAAGCACACTCTGGGAGAGCTAGTTGCGCACATGCTCACGTCGGTCAACAACTGGGACGCAGCTGCAAAGCCAATTCAACGTATTATGAAGGCAAAGGAAGATGCCGGAAGAACAAGACTAGTGGAAAGCATAAGAGAGTCGCTTGCACCACGCGACTCGACAAGCAGGGCATAATGATTTAAAGCTTCCGAGACTTCCCCATTGCCTGTGCGTAGTTACTCTTCTCTGTCAAGGATCCCGCAGGCCGGAGGGTCATCTTAAGGGGGATACATATATGTTGGCACTGTCGTGCATATATGTAGGGTTTTAGTGGGTATTGCCTTAAGCCTACGGTTCGACTCTTGCAAAGCGCCAAAACTTGGTGGTGAGACTTGCTGTTTGGTGGCTGAGTTACTCGTTGTCTTGATCTGCAACCGACAGTCAGCAGTCCGAGCATCAAAGATTTTCCTCTGGCCCTTGAGCTTACGTAGCTGGTAATAGACGTTGGCATTTTCGGGCGTAAGATGGTCGTAAGCGTAGATAGAGTTGTTACTAGCAGAGAAAGCTGGGAGAAGATTAGATCTTGGTTTTTCTCCCGGCATCTCCGCTGTACCTCTACTTTTTTCCACCGGCAGACGAAACGGACCAGCACTGAGGATCGATCGGTAACGTTCTTGCCATTTACTTTTACCATCCGCGGGCATCGGTGCGCGACATCAATGTCTCTCTCCTCGACCGGCGCCTCAATCTTTTCACATAGTTCAATGATGATTGCCCGAAACTGCTCGTCTGTCTCACGTTCTCGCGCCGGTATTCCGCTGAAAAGAATATCAGAACGTCTTCCATATTGATCTAGAAAGCGCGCTTGCTTCTGTGCTGAATTTGCCACCTCTCCGGTTGATGTTATTGCCCCGCGAGCAGCTTCCGCCGTCGCCACTGCCCTTTCAGCTGTTCGAGCCACCTCATCCACACTATTGGCATAATACTCCAATGAGGAATCCACTTGGTCAACTCGACTCTTAAGCGTATCAAACTCTTGTTTTAAGTGAGTAACGGCATGAGTGAGCTGCAGACACTCACTCATCTGCAACTGCAATGCTTTTATCTGTTCGGACAGTCCTGCCAAACTTTTTGAAATGGCTTAACGGTTGTTTGATGGCGCTGTGGACCGCTGGTTCTGCTGCTCGATGGAGCTACCGGTTTACCGGACAAACCTGTTGCCGCTGCTGGTGTTGCCGACGGCTTGGTTGTTTTTTGCGATCTTACCAGCTCCGGACTCAGTAGTCTTGTGGGGGTAGTTGGCTTGAGGAAGGCGAGTTTTTTGCTGCAGAACAGTGGATACACTTCCAGACGAACGAAGCATCTTCCGCCTTCTTGTTAGCGATGAGTGTTGGAATTACATCAGCACAATGTGGGTAAAGCAGTCGCGGGCACACATCACATTTCTGTGAAGCTCGAGCGATCGATGAGTCACATTTACCACATACACGTTTCTTGATTGTTGATTGCATGTTCTGGCTCATCTTATCACACTGGTTGCTGCTGGCCATTTTCTTGATGGCGTGGCAGATTGCCCTCTCAGAGGAAAATACGGCCGTATTGCGACAGACCAACCTAAAACGCTCTGGTCTTGGTATCTGGGGGTTCAGCGTCACTTTGGACACTTTTTCACTAGTAGGAACTCTGAATTCAATTGCATGTTTAGGTGAAAACTGGCATTTTCTACGGAGCGACCTGGCATGCGTGTGGCTAGTTCGAATCCCAGACACTAAGAGTGAGAGTGATATTACTAAAATCCGTGACAATAGTGCTGTTGCCCGACATAGGAGTGTAAAATAGGTAATTGCAAGACAACCAATTCTCCTACAGAAGCTAAGCACACACATAAAATACCTTAAAAACATTACCTTACAGCACAGCGCTCAAAGCGAACATATTCCGGCAAATGCTCATTTCACGATCATGTTGGTACCAAATACATGGCAATGCGAGTGGTTGCGGGGTGATGAAGATTTTTTGAAGGACATGTCGAGATTGAGCGCATGCACAAATGACCTAGAGTTATTTATTTGATGGAGTAGGTCATTTATGCATGCACTCAATCTCGATTACTCCGCAATCACGGCTCGCATTGCCATGTATTTGGTACCAAAATTATCGTCATGAATCCTGAATGTGTTAGTTTTTAGCGCTGTGAACGCTCGTAGGGTTATGATTTTGAGGTATTGGACGTAAAAGCTAATAAAATAATTAATTTGTTTGCGAATTATTTTCTAAACGACCGTGTTGCATCTTCTGGGCGGCCGCTGTCTAAGACCGGTTGTCTCGCAATTGTGGTTGCCTGACGTGCACCTACGTCAGGCAACAATACCAGTGTCACGGATTTTAGTAATATCACTCTCACTCCGAAACAAGACGTCTTAGAGACCATGTTCCATTAGAAAACATTTTTGCTTTAACAAGCTCTACTATTCCCTATATCGCTCTTCCAATCTTTCTGGGACAAAGTCAATTATGCATGCACTCAATCTCGACATGCCCTCCAGAAAATCTTAATTACCCCGCAATCACGGCTCGCGTTGTTATAGATTTAGTACCAAAATGATGGTCATGAAATGTGCGTTTGGATGAATGTGCTAGTTTTGAGCGCTGTGATTGATCGTACGGTAATGATTTTGAGGTAGTTCGTGTGAAAGCTAAGAAACGAACTTAATGTTAGCGAATTCTGTTCTAAACGATCATGTGACACCTTCTGACCGGCGTTATGTGTTCTTTGGAGAGGCAGAATTTTCTCACGAACACGACTGTGTGCTTAGTTTTTGTATAAGATGACTGGTTGTCTTGCAATTGCGCTCCTATGTCGGGCGCTGGACACTCGTGTCACGGATCACTATGATATATATTTTTTGTTATGAACAAGGTCATTTATTTATTATATACACATTTACAACGGTATGCTGTTTCCTATATTTACAAATATAGGAGAGTAATATCACTCTCACTTTGAAACAAGACTTCTCAGAGACGATGTTCCATTCGATTTTTTTTTGAGGAGCCTTTTAGTTCCTTATATATATATATATATATATTCCTAGAATTCGTCATACAAACTTTGAGGTCTATTACAACTTGACAAAAATGTGCGTTTGGATGAATGTGCTAGTTTTGAGCGCTGTGATTGATCGTACGGTAATGATTTTGAGGTAGTTCGTGTGAAAGCTAAGAAACGAACTTAATGTTAGCGAATTCTGTTCTAAACGATCATGTGACACCTTCTGACCGGCGTTATGTGTTCTTTGGAGAGGCAGAATTTTCTCACGAACACGACTGTGTGCTTAGTTTTTGTATAGAATGACTGGTGGTTGTCTTGCAATTGCGCTCCTATGTCGGGCGCTGGACACTCGTGTCACGGATCACTATGATATATTTTTTTGTTATGAACAAGGTCATTTATTTATTATATACACATTTACAACGGTATGCTGTTTCATATATTTACAAATATAGGAGAGTAATATCACTCTCACTTTGAAACAAGACTTCTCAGAGACGATGTTCCATTCGATTTTTTTTTTGAGGAGCCTTTTAGTTCCTTATATATATATATATATATATATATATATATATATATATATATATATTCCTAGAATTCGTCATACAAACTTTGAGGTCTATTACAACTTGACAAAAATGTGCGTTTGAATGAATGTGCTAGTTTTGAGCGCTGTGATTGATCGTACGGTAATGATTTTGAGGTAGTTCGTGTGAAAGCTAAGAAACGAACTTAATGTTAGCGAATTCTGTTCTAAACGATCATGTGACACCTTCTGACCGGCGTTATGTGTTCTTTGGAGAGGCAGAATTTTCTCACGAACACCGACTGTGTGCTTAGTTTTTGTATAGGATGACTGGTTGTCTTGCAATTGCGCTCCTATGTCGGGCGCTGGACACTCGTGTCACAAATCACTATGATATATTTTTTTTGTTATGAACAAGGTCATTTATATATTATATACACATTTACAACGGTATGCTGTTTCATATATTTACAAATATAGGAGAGTAATATCACTCTCACTTTGAAACAAGACTTCTCAGAGACGATGTTCCATTCGATTTTTTTTTTGAGGAGCCTTTTAGTTCCTTATATATATATATATTCCTAGAATTCGTCATACAAACTTTGAGGTCTATTACAACTTGACAAAAAAATAATTTTTCACAATGAAAAAGGGGGCAAAAATGTTTTCTTCTGTAGTGAGAGCGAAATGTCCAAAGCGGTTGTACCAAGCTTTTTATTTTCATCTTCGCTAGATCTGCGATTGCGAGAGCCTCAGTCATCCTATCGACAATATATATATATATATATATATAACCAATTCTGATGACGTTAAAGTGTCGTCTACTCTCCTCTGTAGCGACAGCGCGCCGTAATCCGTGGCAAACTATTACAGATCAACCAGCCAGTTGGGATAGAACAGTCTTGTCTCTTCTGTCTCATTAAGAGTTTTTAGCACTTCTTGCAGAAAGAGAGATATATAAGTATATAAAAAAAAGAGGTTTGCACAAAAACCGTTCTTGCCTACAGGGAAAGCAAGATGTTGCACGAATGTGGAATAATCTCTTAAAAAGTTAAATCCCAATTTTAATTGGGATTAATCTTTTTAAAACTCTTTGCAACCGAGACACCTATCGCCACATTTTTATTAAATATTCAAGTACTAGAATGGAACAAACACCGAATAATATTAAACATCAAAACCAAATAACGTCATTAGTATTCTCGTCTCTGACGATTTCGAAGAGTGAAGTACGAAGAGTATCTGCCCCGTGACCTGAAAAGCTCTAAACAATAAGATTATTACATCATAGCTAATTGATAAGTAGTAGTAGTAATTACAAACATAAGACGTAGAGATGGCATGTCACTTCGTTGTTTTTAAAACATTCCTAAGACAACCCATGGAGCACCTCGCGCTAACTCAAGGCGTCATCTATTTCGTCTTATCAGGCAACACTCCAGTCAGCGGCCATGCTGCCAAAAGGACTGTTGGGGAAGCCCTAGATATCTCTTTTGCTGTCCGGCCCTTGGTGCTTAAATATATGCCTCAGGCTGAGTATCGAGCCCGAGGAGGGCTCGAAATAGTTAGCTATTTCGAAGTGGTAAGATCAATTAATACCTAACAGGAATGTTGTTTAAGGTTCGTATCATCAGGTGCCCCAAGGCCACTGAAAAATAACTATGTTGTATAGAATTGATGTTCTAAGCACACTATTATCATAGGTAATCATGTGCGCTGTTATTTAGTTTAACCTTCCATCCAAGTCATGCGTAGGGAATATGAGATAGTCTTTACTAAGGGAAGAACATTTTATATTAAAATTGCGGTCTCATGTTTTGTTACTATTCCTGGAACCCATCGAATTTAAGTGATTGTGAATTACTTGAAAAATGCAAATATCCGTTGCTTAAAGTAGCGGATATTCGACAACTAAAGCGACCGCTGAGAAATAATGAGATGCTTGGTGTCATGTTTGATATTCAGACAACGGCGAGTCAAAGAGAGTTCGTCAGTAGACTACTAACACAGGCAACAACCTGTATCATATCATATATAGAGAGCAGCTCGCCAGGTAAATGAAGGGTAAACTAGAAATTGTGTCATTCTGGAAAAACAAAGATGTGTTTCTAAATTAGGATATAACAATACTGCTTGTGTAATAGCAATTATCGTACATTCACAGTAAAAATAACGCATAGTCGTATGGATAAAGTGTTTTCTCAATATAAATGACAGTATCACGATCAATTGTTTTCAATCTCTCAAATATGTTGGGAAGCTGGACGTCATCACTTGACATTCCACACTTAACGTCGATTCTTAAGGTACGTCAAATAGTTTTAAATAATTATATGCGGATCCCTGAATATGAATGAGCGTGTGATTCAATTCGTTATCTGTGCTGCTCTTAAAACGACGCCTGTTGAACATAAGTGACTTAAAAACGATTCCTTAAAGGCAACCGGAGATAGCTTTAGCTATCTCAGACAGGGCATCATGAAGACATACATGGACCTTCCGCCTGCGTAGGAAATCATCTATCCATACAACTATTTTGGCGTTTAGCCCGAATTTAGGCAGTGCCTCGTGCGGTTTCCGTCTGTTACAGTTTCCAAAGCAGACTTGAAATCGATACATACGACGTCAAAACACATTGATTACCGTCAGGACTCATAATTGTATTGCGATTCTTTTGCGGACATATCGGTGGAGTAAGTTTACATCTGTATTTCAAATCACAGCAAGCTCTTCCAGATACCTTTGTCAAATGCATGCTTTCTGAAGCTGGCGTATGTTTTGCTCAATGGATTTTAATAAAGTGCTGTTATGAGAAAGTACACATAGTCAGTAGGTTTAGTGTACGAAGAGTTGACAGAGAAGCAACTTTGTGAGGTCGAGGTTCAGTTTTATGGCGTCATAATTCCCATTTGTATGATCCAACTTATTTCTTGATGTTTGCTTGTGGCGTTTGCAGTCAGTTATGAAAGATTCCACTGTTCGATGTTTGGTGGTTTGGCCGCACAGCAACTCCGTACACCGGAACATTGTTTCAAAGGACAATGTCCAGTAGAAAAGCTAACAAGCATTGGCAGCCAACGCGTGTTGCTTCTATTACATATTGTACTCGGCACAAATGTTCAGGAAAAATAGATAGTTCCATATTTATTCGGCGCTGACTTAAATCGGCAAAAGTTGACGAAAGAGCTCTCCGCACTGAGAGTCATTAGTTGCTAGTTTGAAGTGCCCGCAGGCATCGTTTTTAACTACAACGTTTTTTACTACTGCATGTTCCGCCCGAGTCGCACGCGATTGGCTATAGAAGGCGCACAGATTGATAACCGTCAGCCGCGGTTCAGGGCATAGATACCAGTGGAATAGGACGAGGAGAACATGCATCAAATCTCGAAGACGGTCTTCTGAGGATTAACTCGATAATCACAGAAGCACTCGCTCTTGCGCACTGCCATTGAACAAAGAAAGAAAGTATTGGGTCTACAAAAAAGTTCGTAAGGAACAGGAAGCTGCTGAATTGAATGAGATACTGTTAGCTCCTGCAATAATCCTCAGTCATTCCTTCAAATGGCGGACTATTCCGAACGGACGGGAAGGATTACAGACGTTACCGATACTTAGACTGGGGAAGTCGAATAACTTACCTACCTCCTCGATAGCACTATATTTTTAGCGTAGTGGTAATCCCTACTGGTGAGCAGGTTAGAAGACAAGATATATTTAATTGCCATAGGGACATTACCACTATTTCGGCACTAAACTGCATCTCACAAGTGGCTGAAGAAGAATCTATACTAACGCCAAGCATTGGCCATCACGGCCAGGAAGGAAACGGAATTATAGAACAAGACCAATTTGGTCTTGCGCAATGTGACGTAGTATATAAGTAGGCATCATCTAAAACAGCCCAGAAAATCCATCAGGCTGTATTGAGAATATAATATCTCACATTAAGGTCGTACTGATGTGTGTCTCTCCAGCACGATGAGCTGACAACCTCAAAATAGGTCTTCTTACGCGGTAGCATTCCGGACTCCACTTATTTTCAAGTAGAAAATTGACAATGTGACAACCCAAGGAAAGCAATACTGCCATATACTAGGCGTTTTACCAAATCATCGCCTCACAAGAAGTATGTATCTATTCCCCTCTCTCTCTCTCTCTCTCTCTCTCTCTCTCTATATATATATATATATATATATATATATATATATATATATATATATATGTATACGGAATCGATTTTGTTGGAAAAAAATATGCAATAAACTGCGTGTACGGTATAGAACGGCACAGGCGTCGTTCACCTAGTAATGACGTCGCCACACCTTGATCTTGTCAACGTAGTCACGATCAGCAAGTGCAAACTATCTCTTTAAAGGCTGGTCAACATGCATAAACTGAAGCACCTTCTTCGCTTCATCTTCTTCCACTTCTTGAAAGTCGAGAGAACTTTCATTGGATGCTGCACCGGCATCAACAAAGGCACCCGTTTTCGAACCACTAGGCTTAAACACAAAACTTAGTTCGACCAAGAATGCCGCATTACCAAGACATTAATGTGCCAATACAAGAAGAGGCCGTAGTAATCTAGCCCATCTTGCTATTTTAAAGCGCGATTGTAGAAACCCCCCTAGGAGACAGCGCAAAGAAATACGAAATCGAACTGCTTCGGTTCTGTTTCCACAGCGCCCTAACCGGAGTACCGGCTTTCGGTTCTCTTTCCACAACGCCGTAAGGAACCAAATCTACTAATTAACGAAGATAAGTTGCTAAAATATTCCGCGACTGTGTCCTGCCGGAAAGAGAAGAACACAATGGGCCGTAGAATGAATTCACAAAGAAGAGGTTCTTCAGGGTATGATAGGAAAAAATAGTTTTGAACGGGGCTCACATAATTGCCAAGGATATCTCTCAAGCAATTTTTTTACCTATGCTGTACGCGGCTGGCCTTGGGAGGTGCCTCCGAGGCGTAAAAGCCCTCACGTATTTTACACAGACGACTTAGTTATTATGAGAGCATAGAGACAGCACCTCCAATTTTACTTGAATGAAACTCCACAATGGTATTGCAAAAATACGCTGAACGTCCATGTGTCAAAAGCTGATCAATCATTCATTCAATCAAAGATAAGTGGGTATGTACTAGAAATAGTCAACAACTTCAGTTACTTGGGAGTAACACTGGCACCCAAGCTGTGTTTTACTTAGCGTACTTAAGAAAGGCGAGTGACGGCGGTTTCCTTAATCAGGGCGTTGCGTACAAGGTGATGCTTAAGACGGTAATTAGTATATTTGAGCTCAAAATCCTTTCCACACTAACATATGTGCGCTCCGAATTTTAGCGATTTACTGCAAGTTAGGGCACCTACCTGCTAACACAAACTCGACTTATTCCAGGCTAGTACTAGAATCCTTTCTACAGACTGATAAAAATACGTCTGCACCATCTGTCCCCTTACCTGCTTACATCAGTCGTGCCCTATTAAGCTGCCGACTCTCTCTCTTCTGTTCACAGCAGCATCACTCTCTGTCAGTTCCTTCAGGTTACTTTTGGAGGAAGCCAGTGGCCTACCATTGAGACAAGCGGGATGAAACAATGTTAGCAGGGAGCGCGGTGCATGGGACGCGCAGCGTTGTGACGGGCTGAACGAAGGAGATGAAGACCTTTCCTCACTTTAGAATCTCCTAACTTCAACAAGTACGAAGTTTGCAGCTCTACGCTCGACGATGAGGCAGGGCTGTAGTGTAGGGTTCATGCAACAGCCGCATGCCGACAAGCGCACGCGCTTGAATCTGGTAGAGAGCCATTCGCTCTTTGCCTTCGGCACGTGGCATCCATTGACCTCGCAGGCAGATACCACTTGCGGGCCCCGTTGTTGCAGTAACCTCGCTGTTCCTCACATCGCAGGGGTACATACTACTACTACGACTACTATCATCACCACGACTACTACTACTACTACTCTAATCACCTTGACTCCTCCCGATTGGGGGATAGAGATGAAACGATGCGGTGAGTGCGCACCACTGACTCAGTGAGCCACCTAGTCAGCTGGCAAAAGGAAGGCCGGACGACTTGAGTGTCGACTCACAATTGTACATCGGCCCGCTACAGCCGATTGTAGCCGCTTTCTCTAGGCAGGATTACGGTTGGGGAGGCGGGGAAGAAAAGCGGAAGACATGTTGCTTCTCCTGCGTTTGAAAGCTTAATTGATTTCTATCCGATGATTGATTAATACTGGTATCATCGGTAGCTACCCGACAGGGTTGGCATGGTCGCTTGTCGGCAAATGAAGGCAGAATGCACGAGAGTGACTGTTATCGAGTGATCGATCAGAGGTCGATGAGGTTGGACTGGTGCCAAGCTGCCTCGTGACCGCGGAACAGTGGGAAAAGTCAGACAATAAGGACTTAGCAGGAGAGAGTCGCCTGTGAACGAAGTGTAAGAAGGGTAAAATCTTTCTAGCCGCCCCCGACATAATTTAAACTGCATAAATTGACTGGTCAAACGACGATTCAAATGACTCGGCACATTCCAGTCGAGTGACTGGCGTGGCTAAACAGATGTGGTAATAACACACTGCAACCAGTGGAGCAAACTATTTAAGTAGAGCTCTACCGTATCTAAAATAAGTAATTTAGCAGCTACTATGAGACCCCCCTCAGGTCCAGCGAATAACTTTTGGTCGGTGCATTTAATGACTTTTGTATTGCCTGATATGAAGCTCTGGTATGCACTTACTAATGCCTTCTGTTCTTGCTATTTCAGACTAACTAAACATGCACAAAGCATATGTACATGGGTGGACAGGTTCATCAGTACAAATGTGTGCATTTACCATTACACATGCACACAGGCAGATGTGTAATTTTTAGCTAGTAAGCAGAACAATCTGCATCTCTGAACACAATACACTATTCTTCGTTTTTCTGGCTTACACTATTTCGTTAATGTATGATATAAGATGGAATGTATATAAAATATCATATAAATGTTATCTCAAATATTGTATGGCATCAACTGAATCTTTCATCAGCGCAACCTTCGTCGTACCGCGATCATTGTCGCCGGCTTTAGGATGTTGCCATAAAAGATGCCAGACAGTATTTGTCACTTACCCCCTCACCCCAATAGCTATTGCGGGTTCATTGAGGTCTAGCTGAAGTCGTAGGCAGCTTCTTCACTTTCCTTTGCTCTGTTTCGATGTTACTTAGGTCCTGTTGGGTTCCACTTCATTCTGATGCGGCTCTTACTAGGGTTCCGTAGCTACGCAACTGTGCCACTTTGCCTACACCGTAATTTAGCGACTACAAGATCTAATAGGCATCGACGTTTTCCCATCTCCCGTGTCTCGTTTTCTTGTTCTCCTGGCCTTCGTTTTTGGTCATTCGTTTGGATTGGTCGGCTGGTTGGGTCGTTCTCGTCGTTTTTGGAGTGTCGTCTCAATAAACCTGTCATTTTATGGAGCTCAGCGTCTAGCTGAGCCGCGCTGTTGCTGCTGCTGTTGCTGCGGCTGCTGCTGCTGCCACGCCAGCAGCCGCACCAGCTGTAGGAGGCTCTCCGGACGGCCGGCGACACAGGCACTCTGCTCTGAACGGCGCATAATTGAAGCGTATATGGATAGCGTGTTTCAACGACATCACATCAAGAAACATCGGGCAAGGTTTTCTCGACGAACTGTTAGCAGAAGTTGTAGACAACTGACTAGTCGTGCGTTTCGATTGCCTTGATTTTGCTGGCTGCTAAGCCGCCGTTGGGTACATGAACATACGCATCGCTGTGATTGCCATGACGCAGAGCCTCGGCAGGACAGCACATCACTGAACAACACGATGGTGCTTCATGCCTACGAGCTGATGATCGTAAGGCAGACACCACTAAACCATCTCTGACCGACGGCGATGAATACGTTCCACAAACGTCCGCCGAGCGCAGAACGTACTAACGTAACTTACGAGTGTACGCAAGTGACGACGAGCGCGCATAGGGTGTCCCAACAAGAGCGTAAAGTTTAATTTGGTGTCATTTCTGCTGCTGCTGCTGCTGTGCTTTGACAGTCTAGCTTTTAAAAGTTCAATGGTAGACATTCTGTCGTAATAACGCATTGTTGTCGTTAAACATTATTTAATGATGAATTCAAGCTGTGAATGTTTGACACAAGTCGCGACTCGCAAACTGCGTCAAGTTGCTACTGGACAAAATGCTCTAATAGCATTAAATGTGAGGAAAATAATAAAAAAATCGAGGAGACAGGATCGATTATTGATGTCAAAGCATCGACATGCTTGCCCAAGCCGTTCAGCAGAAAACACCACGGATGTGCCCCGTTGGCTCAACAGAACATGCACAGCAAAGAGAGTTGAGTAATTAAACAACATATGAACAGTGGGTTTTTCAATAAAGTATCATTCAGGGATGGGGCCCATTGCTTTGTTGATGGCTTCGTAAACAAGCAAAATTATCGCATTTGGAGTGGCGAAACCCCATACGAGTTTTATGAGAAAAAAACATGACTCTGTTTGGTGCCAATTTTAAGGTGGATGTTTTCATTCGAAGACACTGTTGGGAATGCACAAACAGTCAATGGTAAGCGGAATCGGGACACGATGATGCGTTTGGTCACTTAATTAAACGGCATGGACCAAATGGGATTTGACATTGCTGGTTTTACAACGTTTTTCAATATATTCCTGTATATATATATATATATATATATATATATATATATATATATATATATATATATATATATATATAAAGGTCCACTGTTGGTGATTTGATTATAATACAGCAAGAACCAGCTTAGTCTCAACGAAACGCCAGATACTGCTCCATGTTGACATTTTATACCAAAAAAACACTGACTTTACA
>QVRM01007094.1:0-195000 GCA_003439945.1 Dermanyssus gallinae | reverse complement strand
GTATGTATATTTGTATTACGGCATCAGTGTAACGTTGTTTGCCCACGTATATTTAGAATGATCAAGCCAACACGCAAAATGATGTGCGATATGCTTGAAAGTAAGAGCACAAGATTAAGCAATGAGAGAATTCATTTTTAGTAGGTGGAAATGTTCAGATGCCTAGCCGCCAGAGATTTATCGAGCTATATGTGTACATATCAAAGACAACAAAAAGAGAAGCATCGACACGATATCACTCTGGCATTGTTTTTTGCGTCTGACTCTTGTTTTTTTTAGGTTTAGGATAGCAAAATTACACACAACCCTTCTGTAGTAGCTGTTTGCCCTAATGAAGACACGGTCCGCATACAAAAGTTGCAAATATGCAGACTGGGCTACTAGCCAGACTTGCCCATTCTCCTCCTAGAAAGAAAAGCGGCAAGCATATTTGCATTGCACTATAATATTTTACAAGTAATTGTAGTATTTCACATCAGGAGTGCCATCACCTATCCATCCCGTTGTCCTGGCCGTACATTCTCCCAAATAAAAAGCTATATTAGTAATCATTCAACTGAGCAAAGCCATTGCCTTGAAACGTGAGATTGCCCACCCGCTGTATGCATATATCTGTGAGCATATCAAATTGCCCAGAAACTCAAACAACTTATTCAGATGAGACTTATCATGAGATGTTTGCACGTTATGCGCAAACTGACTTGACAACTGATGGCCATCTGAGGAGCCACAGAAGGCTGACTCGTTATCCGCTCTGGCGAGGCGGCATGACACTGATCTCGATGGTCGCTGAACTTCACGCGACAGAATGATGAGGCTCCGTCATTTTTCTGACAGGCGAAGTCGTTGTCGATGATGACGAAGGTAGAGGAGTGCCGTTGTTGTTGTTGTTGCTGCTCCGCCACCGTTGCCGCCGCTGCTGTCGTTGCTGTTGTTGACGGCTGGCCTGCTTGAGATACGTGATCTCAGCATCTGAAGTCTAGTGTCTATTGGCGGCTAGCTCTTGGTGACGAAGCTCTCTTTTTTATGGCCCAATTTTCGCGGAAGCGTCGCCGATATACAGTAGAACGGTTGAAGATTGAAAACCGCCCGCGAGAGAAAGATAGAGGCAACCCCACTATAGCCACAGAACCGGGGAACGAGTCCAAGAGGGGTGGGTGCGATACAATGAGGGGCTGAGGGGTGTATGGAGAAGAGATCGGGCAAATAAAAGAGAGGCGAATGTATAAAGCGCACCGAGAGGAGAAACGAGACGAGAGCGAAGGAGGGAGAGCGAGTAAGTGACTGAGTAGAAAAAAACACTCAACTTCAGTCCTCAGTCGAGGTGAACCGAGGTGCACTGAAAACTGCTGCGGCCGCCCCGTCAAAATGTCGATGTCTGTCGGTGCCGCGCGGCAGGTCCGAGAGCGCTGCGCTGCCCGGGCGGCTGCAGCCCTCTCGACCAAGCCTCGGCGACGGCGACGAGTTTGCTTTGACGCTTGAAAACTTCTGCGGTTTCGACGCGGCTTCCAAATGAGCTGCGCGCGCATGCTTGGCTGGGTGAGTGAGCGAGCCAGTCATACTTTGATCTCGAGCTCGCCCTCTCTGTCGGGAGACAATTAAACAGACAAACGCCGCTACACATCTCCCGCCCTGACTCCCCCGTACTCCGTAACCACCAACAGACTCTAGTAATGGTAGTCATCATCGCAATGACATCCTAATCGTGCCTACCTAACCAACTTGGAACCACTGCCTTCAACGGTCCTTACTACAAATAAACGACAATGTATATGTGAAGAACAAATCTTTTTTGTTCGCGATAGGATTGTAGAGTCGACAGGATTCGCGATAGGATTGTAGAGTCAGTTTGTCTACAGCAGATGTACGTCTGCAGAAATCACTTTTCTGTGCCAGCTACGATATAATACTTACATGATATATGATATGATGTTTATTTATTCTCAATTGTAGTTTCTCTTTTGGGTTACAACTTCATATAGCCACAGGCTAGTGCGAAGCATATGTACGAGTTACAGTAAGATTTTATAGATTACCACCGTAGTATCTCGCAATATTGCAATTAGTTATCTGTGGATTGTGCACATGTTCACATAGCTCTGGTTTAATCAGGCGCAACTAAGATCAAATAAAGCGTTGTCGCAGCGTTTTTGACTTGATTAACTGATATAAGTGTCCCAGTATTACTAGGCAACTTGTTCCAGAATGTAGTACCTAAATTACAGATTGCAAGCTTCACTTGTGTCCTTGTGACCCAGGAGACAATGGGTAAGTGAGATACCGAGCCTCGGGTATTTTGGGTCCAATGAATATGCTTTATTTCAACAACTATGGTAAATTTAAATAGGTATGATAACGGGAGCATCTGGAGTTCTTTATATTGTTCTGTTATTTTTACTAACATTTTTTTCTAAATATATGCGTTGTAATCGAATCCCAAGAAGTAATAACTGTCTATACTGGATTTGCCAATAACGGCCTAATAAACAAACATGATTTACCGGTCTGTGATATCTGGACTGGCACTTCATTCCTCGAGTCCTTTGTTATGTCAAAAATAGCGTCCACCTCTCCGCTAAGTAAGCCAAGGTGGGAAGTCTGATAGCTAGAGAAGATAGGCGCGCGGCATACATGCGTGTCGGACACCTTGACATTTACGTCAATACTGTATCGGGCGTATATGCCGCATGAAACCACATGTACACGTCTATACCTCTGGCATGTGTATCGATTATATTACATCTGATAAATATGTGTTGTACTCAAACTGAACCAACCCTATTTTTTGAGTTTTAAAACTAGAAAATACAAGACACAATTCTTCTCGGTTATCACAGTTCTCTTCAAATGCGTTATATATATATATATATATATATATATATATATATGATGATATAACACTTCAATTGTATGTTTAGAATTCTGATAACAAAATTTAATAATAATAATATCATTGTGTTTTTATTAGAACTTAACTGGGCTACGAAAAAGATAGGTTTCCTGGTCTACCCACTATATGTTGTGTTCGGACCGAGTCATAAATAAATATTGATGCAGTAAAGCATCGGATAGAGCCAATATCACCGCGTTTAGAAAATACTTTCTTGTAGCCGTTCACCTTGAACTTATCTGTCGGATGGCATTACAGACGAGAACTTGGAAAGACTAACATGAGCATGCCAGTAGTAACTGCGAACTAAATATATATATGTATGTATATATATGTATATATATATATATATATATATATATATATATATATATATATATATATGTATATATATATATATATATATATATATATATATATATGTATATATATATATATATATATATATGAGAGCAACTTCGGCGTTAAAGCTGCCAACCATGCTGTCCATGCGATGATCGTGGCAAACCTTGAAAACCGTGTATATATATATATATATATATATATATATATGTATATATATATATATATATATATGTATATATATATATATATATATATATATATATATATATATATATATATGTATATATATATATATATATACACACGGTTTTCAAGGTTTGCCACGATCATCGCATGGACAGCATGGTTGGCAGCTTTAACGCCGAAGTTGCTCTCAGTGGCGAGTGCTGTTTATGTTATATGTTATAATGTTCCTCCTTTTTTAGTTTTAGGAATTGCCGTACGCGCAACAGACGTTTCCACTTAAGAAGACTCACAAATTGTTAATATTCTTCTTACTACTATTATTATTATCATTACTACTGGTTCGTTCGTTCGTTAGTTCTACTACTTCCTACTTACAACAACAACAACTACGACCACCATACCACTGGTATGATTACTATTAGTGCGAGCTACGTTTAGCGGGAAGAAGAAGAAGCTATTGATGGGCGCAGTGTTTAGCGGCGAGACACTATTACGATTACACAGCCAGCCTGTCAAGCAGCGTCGTCGGCGTTTCACAGTGGCGGCGGTAGCGGCGTTGTCGTCTGCCTCTGTTGTTGTTGTTGTTGTCGTCGTCATCGTCGTCGTTGTCCCAAGCCCCTTAATAAATCTGGGGTTGCAAATAAATTTTACTCAAGATGGCGATCTTTAGAAAATGTCGAAGACAGCAGCAGCAGCAGCAGCGGCGGCGGCGGCAGCAGCAGTCCCATAAATAAAATCCTGTGCCGTGCGATTCTTGAGTTCTTAAATTCAGGCGAAGAATGCCTGCCACCGACACCAGATGCAATGGTAAAGATGCAGACAGAAATACCGATACATCCGCAGCAGCAGCAGCCGCCGTGGCTGCGGCAACAGCAGCAGCAGCATCCAGAGCCAGTCAAAGAGGATACGACAACTTAACAACGACGAGAACAGAACGGAGATACGTCAACAGCCAGAACTGAGAAATCACATCGACTTAAGCAAATACACTATACTACAACAACAATAAGGTACAACAACAACTACCTCCACTACAACAACTACCTCCACTACAAAAGCTACTACTACGACAGCGGGAAGCGCTGCTGTTTGTATGTCGGAACTGGTTACCATGTCGTCTGTGTTGGTTACTGAACGCGAAATAAAAGCTCCGATCGAGCGATGTATGGATGACAGCTGCTGTTGCCAGTCCGTTCGTCCACTCTATTTGTGTGGCCCTCACTGTTGCAGAAGCCGGGTACGCCATACTTTGCTCCTTTTCCCCTCCTCGTTGGCTTTCTGTTGTCCTGAATGACTGTGGACGAAAACAACGACGACATCGATGACGTCCTGCCTCGACTCGCCATTGCGTCGGCGGCCGCAAGTCTAGCACACAGACAGCACAAGCGGCCGTAGACAGGCATCGATAAGCCAGCACAGAGAAACGAGATGGGGCGAAAACCTGCTCTCTCATTACCGCCTGTGCTAACAATAATAATAATAATAATAATCATAAAGATCGGCTTCTACCGAAAAACAGAAGTGTTGCATCAAGGTCAACGAGAACTCGTTCAGCCGGAGTCTCACTGCAACACACAAACGACCTCGCTACGAAGTCGTGTCTATCTGCCTGCTAGGCGCGGTTAGTCACGGTGACGCATTTGTCGTGTCGACGCTACGTCGGGGGCGGCGTTCTGTTGTTGCTATTGTTGCTGTTGCTATCGTTTTGTTGTTATCTGGTTGTATCGTTGTTGTTGTTGTTGTCGTCGTCGTCGTTGTTGTTGCTGCAACTTATTGGTTAAGCAGACTCGCCACTCGCGTAACTAGACGTGTAGAACGTGTTGTAAATTTTTCGTTCGACCAGATGCCCCACTGGTTTGAGGTTTAGTTGAACATTTTTCGCTGCGCTCGTCGTTTTGTCTTTGCCTCTTTGTTCTCTCTCTCTCTCTCTATTCCTTGTCTCTGTCCGTCTGTTTGCCTGTCTATTTCTCTGTCCGTCTCCGCAGTCCAGTATCATGCCATCATCCAACATCCTTCTTCTCTCTCTCTCTCTCTCTCTCTCTCTCTCCCGCTCTCTCGCACACTTTCTTGGTTTCGCTTTGTCTCTCGCGCGCGTTCGTTTCAGTTTGAAGTTTCGGGTTGGTTTGAACTCCGTTGCCACTGCCGCTGCTGCCATTTCAGCAGCTGTTAAAGTCGGCTACTTACGAACCGATGTCGGCGTCGGCGTGTCGTCTCCGGACGGCAATGACTGTCTGTGTGTCTGACTGTCTGTCTGTCTGTCTGTCACCTCTGCGACCGCCAGCCGTACGCATTAAACAGTAAGTACTGAGGTCGGCGACTGTCAAGGCTTCGCCGGCTCGACTTCGGTTCGCTAACGTAAAATCACAGGCCGTGCTGTATCAAACCGTGCGCTGTCCTAAACTGAGTATCTGCAGGCCACCGAGAAGCGGACGAACGATAAAAGCGAAGTACAATAAACACTCGAAGAAGAAGAAGAAATCAAAAAGATAGCTAGACTTCAACAGCAGCAGCATGCTGCCGAAAATGAAGCACAGTCTTACGGGTTGCTGCGAGCATACTGGCTCGGCTAGTTAAGTCGGTTATTTGTCGCAGATGTAATCGTGGGGGCGGCTTATGTCCCCCGAGAACTTTTATGCTTGAGTGGACCGCCGGACCAAAATCCTAGATGTGGTTTAAGTATATCTTCTGACATGTCTCCCGGCGGGGTTCGATAGTATGAGGAACCTACCGGACATGTGGTGGCCGCGTGTATGTACGCAGGTAGAATATCGTAAATTAAGCACATACTGCATTCATATACTATGCTTTACAGATGACAAGCAATATACTACGCACACATGCACATAAACAGGAATTTTATTGCGTAAAGATGTTAGTCCTTCAGCGTCTTCAGATTATTACATTGTCGAGGGCCGGCGAGCTCGACTGCAAGCTGGTAGGTGCCATTTCGGGCAGATTATTCAATGAAACGATTACCAGGTGGTTACTGCAATAGTTCTACTGTCCACTGTTGTTGGAGCCCTTTCGTGAAGGAAAGAAACATTTTCTTTGCTTACGTTGCGAGAGACAACTTCGATGAGCTTGCTACACGTGTGCATTCTAAAGCCAATACATCAAACGGCAAATATTCCGGCCGTAACCGGTGCACATCGAATATACAAAGTTGACGACGAGAGAAGATGATGAGGAGTTATACTTGTGCATACGTGATCGATGATCAGCGAGAGTGAACTCTTATTACTAGGCAAACCTGCACGCAAAGGGTCATTCATTATTATTCATCAGCCGCTTTTCCTCCGCCGTATGGACACGCGGCCTGCAGGCCGGATGACTTTCATAGTTGGGAGAACGGGGAAGCATCCGCTAGCTGTTCAGCGTACCCCCACACACATATGTATATATATATATATATATATATATATATATATATATACATATATGTATATATATATATATATATATATATATATATATATATATATATATACATATATGTATATATATATATATATATATATATATACAGTCGGAAAGGGATGCTGACAGTGATGATCACTTCGTTTACGCGGTGGTGATTAGGTCCAGCTGGCGGGTTTGGCCGTATCATCGCGTTTATCTCATCGTCTTTCACCGGTCACGGCAAATTGCACTCTACGTAATTACGTTACAATCGCTAGTTTTGCTGCTGCTGCTGCTGTTATTATTGTTATGTATGGTACGTCTGTGTACTGTGAGTGACGCCGAGATGCGTACACGTCAGATCGTAGGATTCGTCATTGGCGGGTGTTTCTGTCTTCTGTCCTCGTCGCAATATACGCTTTACGGAACGGTTGTGTCGCTCCCGCCACCAGCCGCTCAAGAAGAACTGAGAGAGAGAGAGAGAAAGAGACAACAGCGAGGCAGAGAGATGATGGAAGAGGGGATGAAGAAGGAGTAAGAATCGATTTTTGGTTATCGTTTTAGTTTCCCAACGTTTTCAGGCTGCTCGTCATCGCAAAGCTCCTTCACCAAACAGGATAAGCTAGGTTGAAACTCGCCCGCCTTTTTCTCCTCTCCTCTCCTTTAACAAAGTCAAAAGTTGCTCTCGGCGAAACTTCGATTTGGATCTGAGTCGATCCCGCACTCGCAAATAATGTAGGGCCAGTAAGACTGTTGGCTGTCATTTTCACGTTGAACGTTGATGTGCTGTGCCGGAATATGTGTGCTCTCCCACCCATCAACGAGGCCTTGACACATTTGCTATCGCATTACGCATATGTACGTCGTTGTACTGCAACGGTACAAAATTGACGAATGCTTGTGGTTAACTTAAGAATGTTGTTATTTAAACAAAAACTTTAATTTACGGCGTTTTTGTTAGTGCTGTCGTCGCACCAGGGTTGCTGACTGGTTTATGGGCTTTATATGTATCTAGCTGCAATTAAGTTGGTTAATCTCAAGCTGTGAGTTTGCATGAGTCGCTATGGCCGCCCGTGTTTCTGTTAGATATCTATATAATCGCGTTTTCGTATTGATCGCGTTCGGCCTTGCCGCGACCACAAGTGCTTCTTTTAGTCACAGCTTTATTCGACAGCGACAGGCGATGCTGTTGCAGTCCTTACCGCAGAATGAAGATACTTTACTTCACACTGCGTTCTATTTTCTTGATTGGGTCCTCGGGAAGGGAGGAGGCGGAGTCTCATTCAATCAGTCTCAGTCTTTCCGTACATGTGCGATGTGGGTATAGAGCAGTCCGGGCGTCTGTCTGTCCGTCCGTTCGTCCGTCGTTGTACGCCTGATCATGGACACGTCATGAAGCGTTGTACGCTACAATTCGAGTCGGTGGTCCATTGAGATTCTGCTAGTTGTACACGTTGTCGCCTCTAGACTGAGGGTGGTGGCGACGCCGACAACAACAGCAGTGGAAGCGGCAGCGGCAGCAGCAGCAGCAGCGGCGGCATCGACCTTGCGGCCTACTCAGTGTAGCGCATCGCCGGTTCAGGCCTGTTTCGTTTTCGGCCGGTTGTGCTCCGATTGTTCGGCTCAACTCGAGTACTAGCGGCGGCGGCGCCAACACCGCTACCGCCACTGTTACAGGCTGCCCACTGGTATAGCTCGACCACCCACTACTACTACTACTATAGTATTACTACGACTGGCATTATTTCGACGACAACGACGATGACGATTACTACAAGAACTAACTCTACCTTTCTTTCACCTCGCTGTTGTTGTTGCTGCTGCTGCTGCCGCCGCCGCCGCCGCCGTCGGCGTTCTGCTGTTACTCTCCAACTCCTGGAGATCGTCACGACTACGCCAGCATTATTATTCGAACGACTTCATTCAACTTACTACGCCACTGACCGACCGACCAACTGGTCGACTGACCGAACACAGATTCGTGCTCTCTGAGACCCATACATTTAAGGACAGTCGCTCATTCACAAGCTCACAAACTAACCCACCCATACAGATAGATTACACGCTCACATACATTACACACTTCCTCACTCACCGACTCAGTCAGTCAGTCACGACCGTAACTCGTACAAATGCACATGACGCTTTGATCGACAACCAAGCAAAAAGGTGCTCTCATATTGAGACCAGATTGGTGGTGGTCGCGATTGGCTCGCCGCTCGATATGCGTAACGAACTGTCCTCCATATGGCTGGCTGTAGAGCGACGGCAGTGGCCAGCCAATACGGCACATAAGTTGCAATTGAGTTCGTTCGCATCTCTACAGTACGGCTCCAACGATCCCCGTTGACTTCGTAGATGCCTCAACACACATGAAATCGTGTGTCTGAGTGCGAATCGCTTCATATGAACGCAGGTCGTAGAACAACACTTTTGTAGTTAGCAGTAAGTAATAGATCTAAGTCCTTATAGTTCTACTAGACACACACAAGTAGTTATAGATGTAAAAATTGCGACGCGCAACCAACGTCGATGTTTGTGCAGGTGGTGTTTCCCTATACCGTTTTGTCGCCTCTGCACCATTATTCCAGCGTTAGTTCATTGGGTCGACAACTTCTGTGTTGCTCCTTGATGCATTGATACGTTCGGCGATCTCACTTCGACCACCAAACGGTTGGTTGCCATAGGGTTTCGTGTAGCAAGGATCAGCGAACGACGTATGTTATTCCTATGTATGTATCGAAAATGCTCGATGTTGCTCATTCAATTATAAGCAACAACTGGCTAAGTGCTAAGCATATCTTACTTTTCTCTCACGTTATCTCCTTTACACTAAGCATGCACATCAAAGCAAAATATTCAAATATTTGTTAAGGAGCTAATGCATCTTTTTAAGGGCGAGAGCTTGAAGCGTCCGGGCGGCTTCGATCCGATACATGGATCGACCATCAACAGCAGCAGCAGCAACAACAACAACAACAACAACAGCATGCATACCAGTCTTAACTACCGCTGCAACCGGCGTCTTTCCAAATGAGCCTCCGCTGCTTTACCGTCGAATTGAAAATCCTATAATTCTCCTCAGCACAGAATATCCTCCTCAATCCTCGGTCATGTTTAAGGTCGAAGCTCATTTTTTTACAAAGCACTGATAGGTGTTCTCGCCTTTTCTGTAAATGTCTCCCACCTGTCTTCTTCTGTGCCAGATGTGCCTAGGTTCATTAACTTACATATCTAAGCACACTGTTTTACCGTCTCGGCATATATATTTTCAATTTTTCTCTCGCTCTTTACCGAATTGCGATATTTTGGCTCTTATAAAATGTTTATAAACATAATATATATATATATATATATATATATATATATATATATATATATATATATCACTTGTGGTTTTTCCGAATGGCTATGCATTTACCGGGAGAGTGAGCTGTGAGTGTTCCGTTAGGGGGTTTTGGCCATTCACTCAGCAGACGGCGACCTGGCTGCGCTGCTTTTGGGAGGAGCAACGAGTAGGGGGGTTCGGCTCAGCAATTATGGAGGCGCAAGGCGCGGCGTGTCTGCTCTGCCTCTGTGGGTGTCGTCTCGCAGATCGTACGATTAATTACCGAATTGTTCAAATCCCGATCCGCATCTGTATCGTTTTTTTTTTAAATTTATTATCCAACGTCGTATCAAGCCACAGCAAAGTCCAGAACTGGGTATATAACTACACACATATGTCCAATATGCATCCCGTGAACGCAGAGCGTATCATGTCACAATGACAACAATATTTTATACATTCGGCTGTTTATAGTATATAATTGTTGTGCCAACATCCTGATCTTCATATATATATACTTTTATAAACATAATAGTGGGTTAGATCTGATTTATGCTTGATATATATATATAAATATATATATAAATAAATATATATATATATAAAAAAATAAATATATATATATATATATATAAATATATATATAATATGCTCCTTTCAAACATAGACCAGATCTAAGCCACTACTATGCTTATAAAAGTATTTGGTTAAATGCATATGTCTTGTAAAGGACATATGGTCTTAAGCCATACCTTCAAGAACACCTGTGTATTTACACAAATGTGGATGCTACACATAGGCTGAACATAAGCTGAAAAGGTTGAATAACACAATTAATTTGTAAAAATAAAGATACACCGTTGGATTCTTAACAACGAAACGGCTAAACAACGTATTAATAAGTATAGATGTTGCCTTTAGTATTTCTTTAATGTGGACGGAAAAAATGAGGTCTGTCGAGATTGGCACTCCAGGATCCCACGCCACATTGACATAGTGCTGATCCATTGAGTAGGTAGTGTAGCTTGAGGGAGCCGTGTTTTAAAAAGAGAAATTTATGAACGGAGAGCTGCATACAGTTGTCAATGCACCACCGGCTGACGACGTCTAATAGACTACACATGTCTGGTACAGATATATATATATATATATATATATATATATATATTCAAGCGTTTTATCAGCTGCCTAACAGCTAAAACGACATGATTTACAATTTCCCTAGCTAGCCAAGGTTTATGCGCCGTCCACAAAGTTTGATAAGGTTGCACAACTTGACTCGTGAAAATCGAGGAGAAGAAATAATATTACACCGCTCCTGCTGTCTACAGGCTCCAACGGTATTGATGAAACTAAAAAAATAATCGTATTTGTAGTTGTGTTGTTATATATATATATATATATATATATATATATATATATATATGTTACTTACATTTCCCTGTAACCACCAACCGGAATTGAGTAAATTGTAATGTTTGTTCTGATGTAAAAAAAAAATATATATATATATATATATATATATATTCGTACTTTATATATTATTTGTTTCTTTTATATATATATATATATATATATATATAGAGAGAGAGAGAGAGTTTTGAATAGTCAGCGGCAAGCAATGGTCGGTCAGTGGTGGCGGGCCTAGAAAACTGATCGATGACTTCGAGCAATTGCTCGTAGTAGTAGTGTAGTCCAGTTTTAGTGGCTGGCATGTATCTGCCACCCGGGCATTTCGACCACATTGACGTCCTAGCTGGAATTCTCCGCCTGCCTCATCAAGTGAAATTGCCGTTGCATTCGTTACCAGCACTGCCGAGCGCCGACGACCATGACAACGCCAACAATGACAACGGTGGCGGCGACAACAACAACAACAACAACAACCGAAACGAAACTCAGACGACGATTCACTCACGTCAGCCGCCCGCCGAATGAAGGAACGCACGACCGAACTGTTGTTGGCGCGGCGGAGGCGGCGCCATTCGATCGCTCCGCCCCCTCGAAATATGTATCATACACCAATCATAACTCTCATATTTCGACGAACGCGCACCCGCTGCCAGCCGACGGCTGCGTCCGCTCATTGGCCCGCCCGTCCGCCCGATGGGAGAGGGCCACAAAATGGCGCCCGCCGCCGCGGCCGGCGGCGGCGCAGCGCCCTCTGGCGGCTCGAACGGGCGACACTTTTCACACACAGCAATCGGTCTCGAGCTATTGTTGGCAAGTGACATGAGATGTGGCTGTCGCTCTGAGGGTGGCTGAGCGAAGCGAGCGAGCCCGCGCCTGGGTCGGCGGATGACTACGACTACGAAGAAGACGGCGACGGCTTCGGCGACGACTTCTGCTGCTGCTGCTGCTACGCTGGTTACCACCGCTACCACTATTAGCAAGATTTTAGCGAGCAGGAGACGATCTCGGATCGGCGCGACCACATCAGAAGTCGTCCAGAGCACGCCGCGCGCTCTGAAGCCGTGAATCGGAACAGCAGAAGCAGCAGCATCATCATCCGGAGACGGCACCAGACAGACGGGCCTGCTGACACTGCTGAAGTGGAGGAGTGAGTGGGGCGGCCACCCGACCGGCCGACCGACCACCGAAACAGAAAATAACAGAAGGAGACGACGATCACGACGACGACGAAGAAAAGGAAAAAGAAGAGAGTCGTTGCCGTCGTCCTCGTCGTCGTCGTCGTCGTTGTTGGTCAACACAGGCCAACAGCAGCACACTGGCTGCTCTGTTGATATTCCGGTGCGGTCCGGTATGCTCGCCCGGTTCCTCCCGTTGTTCGCGGCGTCGACGTAAACCGAACGTCGCCAGTGTCAACCACCGCCACCGCCGTCTCTACCATCACTACCACTATCAACAACAACAACAACAACAACAGAAACAAGAACAACAACAGCAGAAGCAACAACAACAACAACATCATCACCATTGCCACCGTTGTCGTCGACAACGCAGCCGTGTAGGTGCTTTCAGCTGCCGTCAACGTTCTGATTGTTGTTACTGTTGTCGTCGTCATCATCGTGCTGGTTGTTTTTATTATTATTATTATTACAATCATTTTTGTTCTTTTGGTGTTGATGTCGTCCGAGCAGTTCTCTGGTGTCGTCAGAAGAAGGGAGATCGCGGGGGTGGGGGAGCTTGTTGTTGTTGTTGTAGGCACGTTTTTCCAGCCGTCCTGTTCCGGCAGAAGTAACAGTAATCGTCCTCGTCGTCACGGACACCACAACGTATTGCAGCTGTAGTGATCAGTAATCGTTACGAATAGGTGCTGCAACCACTGCCACTGTCAACGGGTCGGGTGTGCGCGAGCCAGTCAGTGTGTTATGGACAAACTGTGACTACAATCCCTTCCTATGGAAGAGAATTCCTCTACAACAGCAACAACAACATCATCATCATCACCATCACCATCATCATCTCTATAGAGTCTGCTTTTCTGCTAGTACTTCTGGCGTTTCTTCTCTTTTTCTTCGACTACCTCTACTACTACTACGACCATGCTGACTAGTGGCAATCGTAGAGTTGCTGTTTCGTCCTGAAAGGAGAGTGGTCGTCTGTTGTGCTCGGCGGCGTGATGATTTGTGACCACCACCACCACCGTTGTCACGACCGATCGTGTCTGGAGTGAGCGTGTGACTGCGGCCAACATCAACAAAAGATGAACATGTGGCTCGTGCATTAAGTGGGAGGAGCGATCCTGCGAGTGTATTGAGTGTGCTGTGCTGTATTGTGTGTTATGTGGGTGGGTGGGTGCGTGCGTGCCTGCCTGCGTGAGTGAGTGAGTGTGCGCGCGCGTTGATTGCGGCCCCGGACCCGATCTCCGGTGGGTGGACAGCAACAGTGGTGCGTGCCTTGTTGCGTCACGTTGACGGACACCGTGGCTGTCCCTCGGCTCTCTCTGTACGGCGCCGATCTGGATTGTTGGAGATGTCCACACGCAGGAAGCAGAGGCTGCCCAAGCACCTCGATCCACTTGCGCTACTCGACCAGCAGCCTGACAACAACGGGTCGGCCGGCCTGCTGGATAAAGGTGAGTGTAGTAGGGTCGTCGTCGACGTCAGTCACTCAGTCAGTCAGTCAATCAATCAATCAATCAGACAGACTGCAACCAGTCAGCGTTCACAAATGACTGCTGCAACCAGTCAAGTCTCTCTCTGTCCGTTTGTTCGTCTCCCTCTCGTCCACATAACACGGCCACGCGAACAGTGTATGTAAGAGACAAATGTACTATCTGTTTCTCACATACACACCCACATACACTGTGTATGTGCGTGTCTATGTGTTCGTGATCGTACATGCCGAGGTCGATAGGTAACACGCACCCGCAACCCGACCATTCATTAGCGTCATGCGAGCGTTGGCGTGTATGCGAGTGTCTATGACGTCTGTGTTCGGATTTACGCAGGAGCCGGCGCGTCGAACGCCATCGCCGCCGGTGGTGCTGTAACAGCCATCGCCGCCGGTTCGCCGCTCCGCACGCTGTCTCGGCTGACTTGGGCGCGTGTTGTCGCTGCTGTGTTCGGCGTTGTTGTGTCGGCAGCTGAGGACAACGGCAGCAGCAGAAGCTGCAGCAGCAGCCGTAACAGCACCGGCAACACGACTGCTCAACGGCGCAAAAACAACAACAAGCGTCGGCTAGTGAACGATGGTCATCATATCGACAATTGGCGGCGGCGGCGGCAGCAGCTTCTGCTGCTTTTTAGGATATATAACAATAATAAACAATTATTATTACTGTCAACCTCCAGCGTCTGTTTCTTTGCGCAGAAGGGAAATTGTCAAAACGTTGTTGTAGTGGTCATCGTGGTCGTCGGTGTTTGCCGCTGAAACAGCGTTAGTTGACGCCATGTCAAGCATCGTGGCGCGGATGGACAATACGATAATATACGCGTGCAACTTATACACTTATGCGTATGATGACGATGGTCGTGAGGTATATATACATATATAAATATATATATACCCCACGACAATCGTTGCCCATATATATATTACGGCGTGTTCGCTAAAGCTTTAATTTTTCAGCAGTGATAGACGTGTGCATATTCGACATATTCTCGATGCACTCCTTCACGCTTGTTCGTATTTCAAAGGATCCAGATGCGAAATGCATGTCTCGAACGAACGAATAAGGTTCACACGCAGTAGTGTATGTAGCGAGAGCAACAATATTAGCAACAGCTAGCCGTAGTTCTTTGAGCGATAGTTGCAGGCATGTATGTATGTATGCAATGCCGTCGGATTTGGTTTCCGCTTGGCCGACAGATCACAAACTGGAGAGTGGCGCGAACCCGCTCGACATTTGAGGCCTTCGCAAGGACTCAGACTCGATTCACAAGCGCAGATGTATGTGCGATATGTTTTGTATCCTGATATCGATATGGATACCGACTGGCCTCATGTGGGTATCGTTGCTGCTCCAGGCGATGCCTTGAGTGAATTGCACGTTAGTGGATAATGCTAGCTACAAAGAGCCATACTGACAGCACCGGCAGTATTACATGGTCATATAGCTCTTTTAGTGATGTAGTACTATGCTCATACGTAATTAAATGAATATATGACCAGTAACATTGGTTGTGCAAAGGTACTATCTGAGCATAAATGGAGGTAACGTAAACCGTCTTTCTCTTCCTCTACGGAGAGGCTTCGTCTTACTTAATGAGACCTTACCCGGCACTCGAAACTATATTTTCTTACATCAGTTATTTTGCCGCTGCATGGTTCATACCTGAAAACCAGGTTTAGATGTGCGTACGATTAGCTTTATTAAAGCACTCAATTTGGTGAGGAGGCATACAACGCGAGAGCAAACGGACATTTACAAATCATATTTATAAGGTACGTCAAGGCACTTCTCGGAATACAATCCTGCGATCTCAGGTCAATTGCTTTTGAAGTTTGATACAACGCAAAAATGCTTGCGTTTAACTACATTGAAACAAAATTCATCAGATTCATCCTGCTAAACAGTTCAATTAATCAGTAACTTAAATATATGATTTACTTGTATTTTGCTTTATAGATTTGATGACGCTCTTAGTTGCCATCTATATATTGAGTTTGTAACTTCCCAACCAACATGATGGTCGCGACTTTGTCAGTTTGTTTATTTAAATGCAATGACTTATGATGTATTATATGATATACTTGATATGTATAAGCGCCCATAAAACTGCACAGGGCATACAGATCAGGATTAAGAGAACTATCAGATGCGAATGCTTTTATACCAGAAAAATGCATTGCATGAAATTAAATTATCTCCGTTTTAGATCGCGGACATGACTGCCTCCTCATTAAGATTCTTCATAGCTTGCGTTAGAAGTCCAAACACGAGTGAGGAAAAATGTCAGTTTTTTTTTACCCAGATACATATATTTTGTACTAGTATTGGCTGACACTTACAGATAATGCTGCAGTGCTAAAGTGACGTACTGGCAGTTATTCACGTAGAAGGCCAGGACAACGTCGTATCGTGCTAGTGATATTATGATTCTAAAATAGTAGCTAGTGTCTGGCCATCAATTGACTGTTTCGTCTTTTCGGTGAACGCCTCGTCGCCGTTTTAGTTGTCTGAACACTTAGCAATTTCACATGTGTTTAGCAATTTAAGACTTTATATATTTATATATATATATATATATGTCTGTAGCAGGTTATTTTGCGCCATCCGCGCCACAATCGGAGTCTAGGATTGTACCATGCGTCTTGTGAGGTCTGATAAGTGGCTGACAGGCTTTCACGTGCTCCGGCAGCCGGGTCAGTCGGGTATCGCTATGCCGATCTCATATGCTGTGCCATAAACGACGGACGGACGGCTCACCGATCCGAGATCACTGAGACTCACCTTTACATTGAACACTTCGTCTAGTGACCTCCTGCACGATAATGGCTCTTCGTATATCGTGTCGTCTCTGTGTGCATCGACCGGCAAAACTGGTGGGTCGCTGTTATAGCAAAAACAACGATAGGCATTTGTCGCGCAGAAGCTTATGATTCGAGCCTGCCACGGGGTTGTGTGCTCAAATGATGGGAAGATCCATTCAGCAGCATGCTACTTGCGTCTAAGGCGTTTGTGGTGGCGGTGGTGGTAGCAGGCGGCGTTTCTCAAGTGGAAAATGTCATTTTTGTTGCGTTACCGACGACCAGGCAACCGACGGGGGTAGCGGGCACACCAAATGGGCGGTTGTGTTCGTGTGGGCCAAAGTGTGCGCGGTGACCGTTAATGGACCCCTGATTTTGCTGTTTCCCAGCCAGCCTTCCACAGGCCCACAGTTTGGTGGAAGCCGCTGCAGCAACAGCAGCGGTGGTAGATCATCGTCGCAACTCATGATGATGATGATGATGTGTCACCGCAGCTGCCATTGCAACGCCGAGACCCCTCGCATCCACTGCTCGCCTGTTCCGTATGAGAGCCCTGCGGAACGCCTTTGCGTGTAGCCGTAGCGGCAATGCTCACGGAGACTGGATATTGTCACCCGCTTTACAGTCTGTCTGTCTGCCTGTCTGTCTGTCTGGACTTCAGTCTGTCCGTTTGTCCATCCGTCTAGGGGTAGAACGGTTGTCCTCTTTTTTGATAGCAGACGGGAAATTAGAATGGATGTCGCGCCCAATATATATATATATATATATATTTATATATATATATATATATATATATATATAGAGAGAGAGAGAGAGAGGACCGTTGAGTTATGCCTGCATGAGTAGTTACTCAGATGACGACCATCAGGCTCCGACAAGTGAATGATCTCGGAGTTGCGTAGACCACACTAGGTTGACTAGACTTCACCGTTGAAATTAGACATAGAATTCGGCTGCAGCCGCTTCATTGAAGTGTTTGCTGCACAGGCTGACTTCATACGGTTGCACCTTTTCGGTTGATAATTGAAGTCGTCTTACCAACAAATGAGCGGAGCACAGACCAGTGACAGGGCCGAGCGCCGCGCGTCGTGGCAGTCGGCTTAGAAAGCCGATATGAACTGGCCTCTTCCTGCTAGCAACGACCCAACTAGTAGAGCTAACTTACTAACTAAAGAGTTAACTGAGTAGGTAAGTGAGCGACGGGCGATTGTCATCGTCTTCCGTAGGGCCTCGAAATAGGCTCGTCGTCTGCTGCTGTCCAGATTGATCTACGACAAAGGCACACCTTTATATCTACACGCGGACATCCAACTATACACCAAGTAGGCGTAGGCCACCATAGGAGGTGTACTATCACTATGTCCGCAGTGCTCGCTCATTTGCTCGGTCCATTCCAGTCGGTGTATGTCCTTGTCTGTGGCGGAGGTCCTGGTGGCGGCGGCGGCGGCAGCAGCAGCAGCAGCGGTTGATCATCCATAATCGAATCCAGCAGGTAGTTGTTCGCGCTTGACTGCGTTCGTGCGTCGACTTGTTGTCGAGCCGTCAAGGAGATCATTGCTGCGGTGGGCTAGTAGCGCGTAGTAGCTCTCGTTGTTGGTCGGCCCTCGGTGTGAGTGCGTGTCGTCACCCGAACGTGTCACGTGCGCGCTTCAGGACTTACTGGACATGCACGGTCGGACAACAACAGCCGCCGCCGACTGATTCACTGCCTGGTAGCAGTCACTGCATTTCGATTGCTGTTGCTGCCACTGTTGAATGTATGTTACCCAGTCTAACGGTTAAGTACATGTATATATATATATATATATATATATATATATATGTGTGTGCAAGGGTAGATCCGCGAGCTCTAGCACTTTGAATCTTGCCAAATTACTATCAGCGAAATAGCTGAAGAACTTGACGTGACCTATGGATTCATTGTAACAGTCTTGATCGATCTTTTATGCGTTAGAAAACTGGCAGCAAAGTTCGCTCTAAAAATACGTTGATTTTCCAGCAAATGAACGTCCGTCAGAAAATGGTCGAATTGAAACTTCACGCGGTAGCAGAAGATCCTGGATTGCTTCATAGAGTGCTTACAAAATACAAGTCACGGGTATATGGTTACGACATCGAGATCAAAGCCCAATTTTTTCAGTAGTGCTTCGAAAGCATCAGACAGAGCAGATCCAACACCAAGGTATTTTGGACTGTTTTTCGACTGCAAGGAAATCATCTTTTACGAATTTTTGCCACCTACTACGGTTACCACGAGATATTAAAATGATTGCGCGAAAACGTCCAACGCAAGAGGCCTGAACTCTGGGCCAGAAGGCTCTTAGATTCGCCATCACGACAACGCACCGGCGTCTTGCTACTAATTTCGGTTTAGGTAAGGCAAGGTCGCGGAGGAATCACTAGTGTGACAGAGCAGCAAGTTTTGCGGAAAACGGTCATTTCAGGTACACCTCCTTAGGGTAAAGCAGGCTTAATCGCTCTTCGTGAGGAAGGTTCGGTAGCAAATCTGCAGTTTGGTTCCTTGATCCATCAATGGATAAATTAAAAAAAAGATGGGCGACTGACGCGAGGCCACGTTTTTGAGACAGATGATGTCTTTAGCCGTTTATATAGGGAACTTGGCTTCGATCATAGGCGCAATGAATTGACAAGAAGCGAGCAGAGCATGATAAATCTTGCTCACGTTCATACCTCACAAGTACAATAATTAGTTGAGTTCATATCTCTAGACCGGTCATTTAATTATTAGCGTCATTATACAGAACACCCACATGTACCTTGGTTAGTTCTCGAAACTAAAGATTTATAGGGATTCTGGCCTCTTGTCTTAGAACTCACTTCATGGTTCTCGCGTGACACAGCTTGTATTTTGTATTCATCGACCCGTTGAAGTCATCCAGCTTAATGTCGTCTCTACAGTTAAATTCTTCGTGTATAACAATTAATTTGTATCAAGCCTTTGTTTACCCTAGTGGTCCCTACACGCCGGCCTGGTGCTTCTAGTTCGACTTATCTGTCTCTTCTGACCCCTCTGATCCGTGTTCATTTTTTTTTTCCCGCTTTTCTCCCGCTTTACATCTCTATTTCTGTACAGTAGGGCTGTTTTGGTGTACCTGTTCTATTCTCACACCTTCTCGTAAGATTTATTCT
The DNA here is from genome assembly GCA_003439945.1 of Dermanyssus gallinae. Lineage (NCBI taxonomy): Eukaryota > Metazoa > Arthropoda > Arachnida > Mesostigmata > Dermanyssidae > Dermanyssus > Dermanyssus gallinae. The sequence goes on along the minus strand of QVRM01007094.1, from coordinate 174,826 downwards.
CTCGTTTGCTCGACGGTTTGCCTGCCTTCAGAAATCTTTCTCTCGGTCTCCGCTACGATGGATGGCTTTGTTAAGGCTAAGAGGCGAGGAAAGAGGGGGGGGGGCGCGTTACTCGACGAGTCAATTCGACTCGCTTGAAACTTTCATTTTTCGCTGATTAATTGACTCCTCAACGCTGTTGGGCGAAGGCGAGGCTGCGCACCGCGGGGTTGACTGGTCGGGATTTGATGGAGTTCTGACACCCCCATGAACGCCTGACCTCCCTCGTCCAGCATTCCCCCCGGGCAACCCCCAGGGAGTCGTCGCCGTTGCTAGCGCGGTGGCGACTCCCTAGCTGCCCCTTACCCTTCTCACATAGCCTTGCAAGTGCAACGAGCACAAGTTTAGCTGCAAGCATGGAGAAATGGTTGGGGAGTCAGTCTTTTGTAGACGACTACACACTAGACGCACCGTGACACTTCCACCTAAGGGGAATAAGCGCAAGAAGAAAGAGAGAAGGAGAGCGCGCGAGCAAAGGAAGATAAAGAAGAAAAGGAAGAAAGCAAGAGGAATGGGTCCGCTACTGTAGTCCTCTATCATAGGGGTGTTGTGTGTCTACATGTGCGTGTGTGTCTCTCTATGTATCTGTATGTATGTATGTGCATGCACCAAATGACAAGCGGCAATAGTACCCCCCCCTAGCTCACCCCTCGCCGCTGCTTTGAGCTTCGCTTTGGTGGTCGCTGGCCAGATATTCCTCGGGGGGGGGGGAGAGGGGGGGTACTAGTGGACCATGTTGGGCGGCCGGGCGGGGGTGTTTGGTGGTAGAGCATCTGTGGGTGAGTAGGTGGGCTAATACGCTCATTTGCCGGCACTTTCGACTCCATACCTCGTCGCTTACTGCCAGCCCTCTCTCTCTCTCCCTGTCTCTCTTTCTATCTATCCGCTTGCCTCTCCGCCTATTCTCCCTGTCCCTCGCCTATTGCCGTCCATGGTGGCTGACTATGGGCGGTAGGATAGACGGGCGGCCTGCCGTCGTCCTACAGTCAGTAGTCGCCCTCGTTCCAGGCGTTCTCCCTTAACTCGACGCTACCTGTCTTTAGCTCTTACTATATATATACATATATATATATATATATATATATATATATATATATATATACATACATACATTCATACACCTGTATACACCGATACAGGAGTGGTACGACCGCGTTGCTGGTGGGAAAGTCGGTCTCGGCGTATGCGGGGGACGCAGGACGGCGGTCCGGGATTGAATTGAGCAGGCGATAGACACGGCGAGTGGGCAAGAGGGAGAAGAATGCGAGCACAAGAGAGATAGAGAGACAGAGGGGGGGAAGAACAGGTGCACGGTAGCAGGGAGTGCAGGGAGACAGGACAGAGGGTAAGGGCCAGTCGGACAGCCCGCTGACATATTTGCATACTGGGCTACGAACACGCTGATGGAGACGAGGCTGTTTCCAAGCCGCTGCCTTGGTATTCTCGTCTTGGAGCGCGACACACGCACCGAGCGACGACGCCTGCCATTTCTGCCCGCCCGCCGCACAACAACAAAAGGGGTGAACACTGTGATTGTGGGCGAATTACATTATATCTGTATGCATGCAAGCGTACATATATATATATATATATATATATATATCTGTGTGTGCGCCCGCCCGCGTTTATGTCTATACATGCATGTGCGTACCTGTCCAGCCGACAAAGCCAGTAGCTATATATGTATATATATATATATATACATATAGATCCATACGTATATCTGAAAAGTTGCAAGAGTCGATGCAATAGTACTAAGCCCTCACTGGCTTGCGCACCCTTTATACTGACACCATGGAGCAGAATCTAGGTGAGAAGGAACGGCTGCTGCGACGGCCCCTGGTACCGCTACTCGCGTATCAAATAGAGTAGTTAATGAAACAATTATTGAATGGAAATCTTTGCCATATGCAATCGTCGCAACGGTAAAGTAACCAAAAAGTCTGCGCGTAAAGTCGTCTGTTACACTCATATTCACATTGCGCTCATACGTCTTGGACCAATTTTATATACCGCATACGATTATTCCTCGGTAGCCTGTTGAAGTTCACCGCGACCGGGTCAGATCTAGATACAAACTGTATGAGCTTATTATTATTCTCTACTTCTGCAAAAGGTCGTTCTAATGGTACATTAGTTCATTCTAGTTACCAACATCATCTATCAAACCAATCAAACTTCATTACGCAGCTAGACTATATATATATGTTTTCAATATATATATATATATATATAGTAAAGCAAGTTTTTTGCTTAAGATTTCTCACTTTGTTGAAAGGATAAAAATAAAACACCGTTGGACGAAGTGCAGAGTTCTAAGAAGACTACGTCAAGAAATATAAATTCTTCTCGGCATTACTTTTTCACCTATTTTTTTCAGGCGCCTGGTTACACACGCTTTCCAGTGCACCCATAGCTACTCTTCATTGATGACGAGACGATTCGCATAGCAGTAGGTCTACGACTATGGACAGACCTAGTTATCCCTCACCGGTGGCAACGTGGTGGTCACCCCGTTGACAAACTGGTACATGGCCTATCGTGAATCATCAGCGCAGGACGACATGCCGCTATTAATGAGACCTTCAGCAGAGCCCTTAGGTCATGCGGTCGTCCGTGCATCCTTGAACCCCGGGGTTCTCCCCCCCGCCCCCCCCCCGGGCTATGCAGTCTACCTTATGAAGACAGAAAGCTAGGAAAATACTCATCAATCGGGTATCTCCACGAATTCTGCCCTCCCTCGTTTAAGATCTTGGGTGCTCCTAGTATTGCGACTAGGCAGTTAATCCGCAAAGGCGTTATGATGCCGTAATAAGTGTCGTTTGTTTTGTAGCGCACGAATGTGTCCTGAAACTGCTTGTAGTATTAGGCTTTGTTACAAACAAATAAGCGCCAGCAGAAAGAATGAGTCGATGCATTTATATATCGATACAACGTCATGCGTTCTTCTAGTTCAAAGCCATTCTGCACATTGCTATGTCATGCTAGCTGCCAAATGTCGGTGCTTTCTGCACGCCATTGTGTGTACGAAATCCTTGTATTTCTGCATTGTGTTTTAGGTGCGGAACAAAAGTGGAGAGACGGCTCCTGGTATCTAAATGGTGACGAGTTAATGATGTTATATTGCTCGTATGTCATTGCATTTGTTGATATTGCTTAGTATTGAGGTTAATATACGGTGCTGTAGTCATTGTTGTTATTGATGTAGTTTGTTTTGTTACTACAGTTGTTGATGTCGTTGTTGATCATTGACTTTGTTTGAACCCCCCTTGATATCGTTGTAATGTTTTGCTGCTGTTGTTGCTGTACATAAACGTAGTAGTTGGTTGTCAACGTCGTTGCTACGGACACGCTGCGTTTAACGGTAACGAGTCTTATTTATGAGAAAAAGATAGGGACCAACAAATGTTAGTGGTGCTCGGCTGTGCTGCCTGTTAACTTTTCTTCTTAGTCACACACATTAATTTACCTCCTGCCATAGGATAGAGTCAGTCGCGATGGACAACATAGAGATGAAGGTCGGCGGACACCCCACAGAGTAAGGCAAATTCAGAGCTCCGTAAATTAACGTTTACGCTGTTTGTTACATGACCGATTTCTCTTTCCGGGCCGGGCATTTGTTTCTCCTTGGTTAGAATCACATTTTGAATTTCGCTGGATATGACTTAAGTAAGGCCAATAGTAAACAATAAATAATTACAGCATAATGAATAATCTTAACATAAGCTTTCTTATTAGAAAACTAGCTAAGTTGCCAAAGTGTTAATTGTGACTTGCGCGAGTGCCAGGAATACGTGAATATGTTGTTGTTGTTGTTGTTGCTATGAGGAGTATGAGGATAACGTTGCAAGTATGTACATGATTAGATAGAGGAATCGATTGGTCTAAATTAATTTGAGAAACATGATTATATATGTATATATATATATATATATATATATATAGAATTGCGTTTTAAAGTCCCTGTTTACCGGGCTAAATGCGCTTTCGCCTCGTCTTGCATTCCGCTACTTTCTCTCTCTCTCTCTCTGTTCTACTACGGTTGTACTATTCAAAGTTTGTATCTATCGATTCATCTATAGATCTTTTTTTTGCTCGACAACGACGACGACGACAACAACAACAACGACGATGATGCTGATCCTCCTCCTACCAACAACGATTAGTTGGCCGGCGGCCGCTCGCAAAGACTCGTTCCGTTCGCTCGAGCGCTGTAAGGCTGCCGCTACCAGTTAGTTGCTGGCTGGCTGGCGGCTCCCGTGACCCGTCTCTATTATCGTTGATGCCATGGGTTGTAAAATATGCCACTGCCGCCGCCGCCGCCACCGCTACGACGGACGATAAGTTTCAATCGAAGCGCATAACTCGAAGCGATAACTTTATTACCACTGCTGCCGCCCCCGACTGGCGGAGGCGGGGGGCCGGGGGGCGGGCGGGCGGGGGGGAGTGTATCAGCAGCAGCAGCAGCAGAGTGGCAGCGAGTGCGCGGCCTGCCTGGTTCGTTGGTTGTTTGCGTGTTGCCAGCACGAGACTGCTGGCGCGCGTCGAGACGTCGCCGCTGCCGCTGCCGCCGCCGCACCGCCACATCTAGTAGTATAGGCGAGCATCGTATAGGCAAGCAAGACATAGCGGCCGCAACAGCACCACCACTAAACTCTCATCATCGTCGTCGTCGTCGTCGTCGTAAGGTTCATTTGGCCTCACCCCCATCGGGTTGCCTCACCCCCGACCTCCCTCGCGCTACTACCGTGTCCTCCCCTTTTTCTTTCCCCGTCTTGGACAGGCATGGTTGGCCGAAAGACAGACAAGCAAAAGAGAGAGACTGGACCGACCGGGCATACGGGCGGCCAAACGGACAGACAAACGGACGGAAGAAAGGACACACGGAAGCTGACAGTCTGCCGCCATGTCCCCACTACCCCCCGCCAGCTTGCCCCCCGCTCCCCCTTTCTTCTTTCCCAATATGTCGAACGTCTCAATCTCCCAACAGCCTGCAGCCTCCTCTAGCTCTCTCTCCCTCCCTCTCTCGGGGGTTCTCTCTCTCCCCACTACGCGACTCCTCTGAAAGAAAGATGTGTAGAGCGGGATCTCTCGGGTTTTTGACGGTCTGCTGAGTTGTACGATTGACGAAAGATGCTTCCTCCCTCTTCTACTAGCGGTGGTCCCTCGTTCGGCTTTGCCTCTACCTCTCTCCTTGCCTGTTGCTACCGATAGCTCTTTGTTCTCTCTGTTTGTGTCTCCTTATTTTTACGGCAGTGTTTGTGTCAGGCAGTGTTTGTTAAATCAACCGGTCCGATGAGAAAGGAGGTCAGCCTCCCAACTAGACACTAGAGTAGAGTTCACTGTAGAACAGCGAACCGATCAACCAACTTGCAGTGTCATACTGTCAACATCATCGCTATCATCATTCGGCGTCGCAGTATCTTTCGTCAATGACAGCAGCAGCGGCGGCAACGAACCAGATGACAACACCGATGGCGCTACTCAGTCCAGATAATGATTGTAATAATCCTAATATTAATAATGTTAAAGCCATTGCCTGGTCAACTTGTAGTAGCCTACAGATAAGTGAGTGAACTAAGAGTGTGGCCTTCTATCGTATGGTCCTGCTGCTGCTGCTGCTGCCGCCGTCACCGGCTGGTTTTTCGAAACAGCAGCGCTTGAAGTGGAGCTCGATGAGAACGGTAACCGGTGGGCCGAGACTGGCGTTTCGTTCTGTCACTCGTCCTAACGGTGATTGTCCTGCCCGTGATGGTGTTGCTGCTGCTGACCGCTTAGTCCTGCTCTCCCGTCTTAGCATTTCCGCTTCGTATAATTTATTTATTGGGCATGCATAGATATTCCGCCCACTTGGCTGAAACGTTTTCTAGTTTGCAAATTGTAGCACGATATATATATATATAAATATATATATGCGCCTGTGGAGAAGAGTTTGTTGTGACCAATATAGACAGGAAGGTATGCCATACTGCCGGATGCGTTGATTGTATCGCTACTGCTGTTTACGGTAGCAGACACGTTGACGGTAACAGTGAACGACAATGGTCGCAGTGTCGGTGACGTAGTCGGAGCCTGGGCACATCAAGCACAACTAGCACACCGCCTACATGCTTGTTGTTGCTGTTGTTGTTGTTGTGTTATTGTAGGTGTGCCCAGGACCTGCTATCCGACACACTATGCCGGCTAAACGTAGCGCCACACTAAAAAAATAAACAAATTGATCATAGCAGTAGAGATAGGAGTAAATCGATAGATGATCTACTGATGGTAGATTGTGTTAATAGTGCCCGTGATGGCCACGACACGCAAACAACAATAATAGTAACAACAACCACAACAGATCCCGTCGTTAGTTGTATTGTAGCCTTAACAGCAGCATTAGCACCGACATTTGGGTAAACAAAACACGCGTCGGCTCCTGACGAAACAACTCAGCGCCGTTCTCTCGCTGGATCGACACAAACCGTGTGCGCAGGAACATCGTTCGTAGCTGCTGACAGAACGACACGACAAGCTTGGCGGAGATTGTCGCAGACCCCTGATGTGTACAAACAGTGGTTAAGTTTGCGTAGCGGTTTCTTGATCTTAGACGTGCTAGGCGGCATCCCCCGTAGACAACAAAGCGTCGTCTTCCTCCACACAAAGCGGCTTTGTTGGCCAAGGTTTATTCTGGGGTTCATTGCTAGTTTTAGTGGTTCCGTTTTTGTTTGGTTTCAGTAATTACTCATTGAATTACCATCACTCCAGCACATCAGCACATACAGGTACTTGCGTGCTGGCGTCAGATGATCAACCGTGGTGAGCGTTAGCAGGACAAAATACGAAGTCTCTTTCCGGTGCTGTGTGCTCTTTCTCCGAGACGGGTGAAGATTGGAGAGGGAGGATGAGAACAAAGAGTTCGACGAATAGTTCGACATCATTCGAATGACGATCATCGAGCTTAGCCGCTGAGGTGAGCGGCGTGCCCGAGCCAATTGCCGGACGTCGTATACGGGCACAGAAGCGTATACGTACGTATACGCTGTGTCAGCTTCACACAAGTTCGGCGGCTACCGCCATCGCTACGACAATGCCATTAGAATCAACAACTACATCAACTTTTCCCTCATTCATTCGGACACCTTAAGTAGCACCACTTACCTAACCGTAACAGTAGTTGTAGCAGCAGCAGCAGCAGCGGTAATAGTTCAAGTCGTGCTGGTGCTTGATGCTGCTGCTGCTGCCGCTGTAGTAGCTATGTCAGCAGCAATCACAACAGAGAGCGGAACAGCGTCAGAAGCGGCCAATTCGAACCCGAAATGGAGTGTTAACCGCAGTAAATGGCTGACGCAATTATGTGTAATTCCTCGCCAATTACATCTAACTGTCGCTTTTGCTGCTGCTGCTGCTACTGCTGCTGTTGTTGTTGGCGTGTGGCTACTGCTGAGGCGACAACGGCGGTGGTAGCGTTAGGGCGGTAGCTGCCGTATCGTCGCCTGTAGAGACGTCTGGCAGAAACGCCAAATCGTAGCTTGTCGATGTTGTTGTTGTTGTAGTCGTCCATTTAATTTGACTTCTCACTTAGGCGACACATGTTTCAGCCTCATATCTCATTTTCATATGAGTACGGTAGAGGCGACTGATTGACCTACTCCTTTGTACTGTTAGCTGTGCTATCCGCCTACCTAGCAGGACAAGGACTAGAATTGACAAGCTGCAGGCAATCAAAGTACCAAACCTTTTACAGCTCCGACAGCTAACGAACGCCAGTCAGAGGCTTAGCTGCTTTGCCATGCCACTCGTCTTCATCATTAATCCTAGTCTTATCAAAGGTAGTACTGTGGCTGTCGTCGTCGTCGTGGTCGTCGTGGTCAATGTCTGTCTTCCTGATAATGTCGATATGTCGATAGCCTTCGTGGTGCGGTTGGGTCAGTTGAAGTGACCTAGGTAACTTCCTACCTACCTACCTACATACCTATCTATCTATCTATCTATCTATCTATATCTATCTATCTATCTATCTATCTCTACTTCGCTCTGTCGGCTATCGGGATGCCATTGCTGGAGGTGCCCCGTAATGACTGGCCATTGTAGTGGATTGGACGGCGAGTGTCACCGGAAGCGGTCGACTACGACTTACTCGATCACACATTCACTCACTCACTCAGATGTTTTTTTTTGTATGCTAGTCTTTGCAGCCTGAGCAGTCGTCGGCGAAGGCGGCAGAAGCAGCAGCAGCAGCACCAGCCGCGCTCGTTTCGCTTCATTTTCTCCGCGACATATTTCTGTCTATACGGCGTCTATACCGACTTGCTACTCTTCAGAACATTATCAACGTAAAAATTGGGCCGCTGTTCCGGTTGATACTTGTAGATTGTTGGTCTGATCGTCGTTGCGGCGGCGGTTGTTGTTGTTGTTGCTGCTGCTGATGTGATGATTGTCACAGTTTTTTTTTCCAATTTTAAGCGTTTCAGTCCTTCAACTGGCACTCAAACGCCAAACGAGCCTCAGCAGTGCGTTCGTTGTACACCTTCAAACGGTGGCTCACTTCAAACTTCTCAAAAATGTGTCTCGACATGATGTTTCCTGCTTTGATCGTCTATATTATTGTGTATGAAGAGGCGTTGTGATGTCGAATGTGTGGTTCCTGGCACTGCCATGATTGTCGTCGTTGTTGATATTGTTGTTGTTACTGTTGTTGTTGTTGTTGTCATGATTGTCTTTGTTGTTGTTGTTGTTCTCGGCGTTGATGTTGCCGTTTACGGCACATCTGTTGAAATTATTGATATAGTAGTGATGGGGTGGTAGTACAAGTAGCAGTAGTAGTAGATGCTGTTTTTGTTGTTGTTGTTGTTATTTTGTAGATCGTAGTTGTAGTTATTGTTGTTGGGTTGTTGCTGTTACCACTGCGGCTGTTGCTGCTGCGGTTGCTGCTGCGGCTACCGCTGTTTGTAGTGACCGAAGTTGTTCAGCAGTCGTCTTCGAATGATGACACTCGTTTTTGGCCGGTACATTTAAATTGACTGTTGCCACCCGTCTTCGGCGTGTGCTTGTCGGAGAGTGGATGAGAGAGTTCGTGTCGCGTCGAGCTGCCAACGGTTGTCGTAGTAAACGTATGGCTGGCTGGCTGGCTGGCTGGCTGTAAACCCAAGCTAGTGGTTGCGTTGTCGTAGTAGTAGCAGTAGTAGTAGTAGTAGTGGTAGGCTGTCTTCTTCGAGACATGATGATGAGGCCCTATCCCCTCTGGCCCCCCTTCCTCCCCCATCTCCGCCCCGCCCCCCTGTGACGATCCTCACTGCTGCTGCTGCTGCCGCTGCTGTGGTCGCGGCAACAGCGACGACGATGTCTCGTGGCAGAATACGCGCGGTCGACGTCGTTCAGGATTACCGTGCGTTTTTATATTAAGATAAATTCTCGAGAATGTGTGCACCTTACCATGCAGGCTTCCATGTCTGCGCTGTTGTGTCTGCTGCTGCTGGTGTTGTTGTTATTGTTGTTGGAGGTGTCGTTGTCGCTGCAGGTCTCTAGCGGTTGTATTATTGCTCTGGTTGTTGTTGTTGTTGCTGCTGCTGCTGCTGCTGCAGTGATAATAATGATAATAATAACAACGTTGTGATTATTGTTGTTACTAGCAGTAGTGCTAAGCGTGCCATGCTGGCAATTAGTGTATTGGGAAAATTACAATTCGTGTAATCCTCTGCGTTGGTTGTCCGATGATTTTGGTCTAGATCGCACCATCCTTGTTATTGCTTCCGCAGTTGCATCTTGTATTGTTCTGCAGATTCGAGCATATCAAATTGGACTCTGTCCACCGACGGAAGAAGGTTAGCTTAAGCAAAACAGACACGTGGCAAACGACGAAAGGTAAATCGCTTGTCGCTGCCACACTATTTAGGAATTCAGATGTGTTAGGTGTAGCTGGAACAAGCGCGTTAGCGTATATCTAGGCTAATGCAGTGAGAAAAAAAATCTAATTTTGACAACAAACACAGGCCACAAGTTGCTCAGACATAGGCACAAACACACACATGAGCATGATGAATATATATATATATAAGACTCGACAGGCAACCGAGCGGTACGCCAAAACACAGCAGTAATGGGCACCCGTAGGCTCAACTGTAGACTCAAATACGCTTATCCAGACACACATATGCATACAGAGCTATACCGACCAGAGTCATAGAACTGCTATCCTACCGGGTCGTCTATGCCTTCAAACTCAGAGCTCGCTATGTCTCTCTATCTATCTATCTATCTCTTTCTCTCTCTATTTCACTCTTTCAGCTTGTCTTAAAACCTTAACTACGAACCTGAATGCTGGTCATCTAATAAAGATGTAGGATATTAGATAGGAAATTGTCTGCGAACGCGACATGCGTTCCGTTTCGACTACCCTTCAAGTGGCAGCGATGCCGGCGGCGGCGGCTGTAGCGGCCGCGAGAATGAACAGACAAACAGCGACAATGCTCAGGCCCGCCCACTGTTGCATATTAAACATTTACTAGATGTTTGCTCGGTGGTTGTACTCGAGTGGTTAGTATGGTAGAGCGGGTAGAAAGAACTGGCGATGCCTGCCGATGGTCTTGGTTGGACCTCGTTAACCCGTGAGATTAGAGCACCAGTTAAGCCCTGCCAATATGGCTGCTTACTAGAACGAAATTCAAATTTCGCTGTTTCCCTCTCCCCCCCCCCCTCTCTCTCCCTCTCTATCTCGTTATTAATTTCCCGCTTTCACTCTCTCCGTGTTTCAAGTATTAAAATGTTCAAACAGGAAGAAGGTCGTCCTGTTGGCATTGTAAAGCGTCGTAGCGTTGATGTTTGCTTGTTGTCGTTGTAGTTACGTGATCCGTCGTTGTTGCTGGCATTGCCCATATTAACATCGTTCCTGTCATCGTCGGTGATCTCGTACCGGCGATGAATGGCTTGAATGAATTGCTCTGTTTTATGCTTATGGAATAATTTCACCATCGCTATGACCAACGACTTAGACTGCTACCTTGGCCAAAGTTCGTTTCAATAGGAGCTTGTTCTCAAAAACTTACTCCGAATATATTCGCAGTTATTCACGTTGGTTCCTTCGTTCGTTGTGCTTCCTGACCATTTTGAGTCTACACTAGCCTGTAAGCATTGTTAGTGGCATGGCATGTTTTCATGTTTGTCATTTAAAATTTCAGCTGGTCGAGGTGGTAAGTAATGAGGTGGTAGTCCTACCGGCCACTATCGACACATCGACGGAGTGCGTCCAAAGTGAGACGTCGGCCAGAACGCTGAACGCTTGCATAGTCACTTCAAGTGCTCGATGACACTAAGCTGCCGCTGATAGTAATAGGAAAATAATAGAAGAGGAAGCGTCTTTTCCAAACCTTGGGGTTCTGTACACCAGCTTCGCGTTCCCGCCACCCTCTCGCCATGCATCTGTGCATGCTCGCGGGGAATGGCAACGGGCTGATATGCCGATGTTGCAGTGCAATGTCTGGACGCTCTTCACTGAGCAGGACAACGACAACGGCGCCGACACGCGCGGTCAATATTCGTTTCTCATCTCCCAAAGATCCGTCAGTTGATCGAGCCTGCAGCAGCCTGACGGCGGTGGCCGCCGACCCGACTAGCGGGAGCGCAGCCCCGTTACCGCTTGTCGTTGTCGTTAAAGAAGAGGAAAAAGCTTCATTTTTTCCTCCCTCTTAGCGCCGTGTTTCATCTAGTTCTTTTCTCCGATTCACTCGTTAGTTCAATCCGACCACTGGTGGTGGTTGGTTGGTTGCTTGCTTGCGTTTATGGAGCCGCGCCATTGTTATTACGTGCACCGTTTCTGCTTCCTATTGGTCATCCCATTTACTCAAACTGTTCGACCTATCTCCTCGCTGATCACCATGAGGTGGCCGCAGCAGCAGCAGCAGCAACAACAACAACAACAACCGCAACAACAAAAGAGGTAGCAGAGCTTCGGAGCTTCGATGACCCGTCAATGGCGGTCTTCGATGCGTTCGTTGGGTCTGTCTGGACAGACCAACCGAGCGACCGACCGACCCGATCGGTCAACCACCAGAGCGCTCGCCTGCGCGGTGCTTGACTTGCTCGATAGCTCGCCGTAGTGACTCTGCAGCAGTAGTTGCTGCGAAGTGCTCACCACGGCTGGCTGCTGTTGCTGCTGCTGCTGCTGCTGCAAACGCCAATAACGCAACGACACCAGAGCTCTAAAAACGTGTAGAAAAGGCGTCAAGCTTCAGCCTGTGATCAGTGTCGGCACCTTGCCAGGCGAGCGAGCGAGCGACCGAGCTACCGACTGAGGAGCGTCTGGGAGAGTTTCACGTCTCATAGCATCGCATTGCATATGGTCACCGTGGCATACCGGGCCCGGACAATGTCATCTGTGGCACCAGCGGCAGCAGCAGCAGCAGCAACAGCCGCGGCCGCCGCAGTAGCAGCAGGCCAGAAGCCCGTGGCCAGTGGTTGCTGCCGTTGTTGTTGTTGCTGCTGCTGATGTTGTTGGCGTTAGCATCGGCGGTGTGACTTCTGCCTTCGTTCCTACTGGTGAGATGGTGCTGGTCGCGGTAACCGGCATCGCCGCCTCCGCATTTTCGGTTCCTCAGGTGGGCGAATCAGGTGATAGCCAACCAACCAACCAACCAACCAGCCAGCCAGGCAGCCGCCTCGTAGCGAGCCAGTCGGCCGAAGCGACGAGTTTTTCGAGTCCAGTAGAAGTTGCAGTGGTCGTCGTTGTCGTCGTCGTCGTAGTCATATGTCGCGGGAAAACGTCTGTTAGATGAAGCCTGAGATAAACTCGCAAAAAGTTGCATGATTCTCTCGACTAACAACAACCGCAGCGGTAGAGATGACGACAGAAACAACAACAACAACAACAACAGCAGCTACTACTCAAACGACAAGGAAATAACAACACTACAGTAACCACAGAAATAACGATTGTGAAGCAGCAACAGCAACAACAACAATAACAACAGTAATAATAGTATCCCCACTACCACCGGCAACAACAGCAACAACCACAAATAGCGACAACACAACGCATCAGCGAATCTGCCTTCTTATAAAGAATCTGCACAAGCGGATCGCTGGAAAAACGCCTCTGCATAATGTTCCCTAAGGTCCAACCAAATGTCACCGTATTTTAATTTTTGTCTCTTTTCGTCGCTTTGCTGTTGTTTAAGGTGTTGTTGTCGCTGACACTTTTTCTCATTGTTGTTGTTAGTGTTGCTGTCGATTATAGTCTTTGTTGTACGTGTTGATGGTAATCACAGCCATAATTGGCTACTGTTCGTTGTCTCCTTGTGACTTGTTAAAACGAGCCATATTGTATACATATGGCGGCGCTCTAAAATAGCAGTTTAGGTAATGTCGTCTAGGCTGCTCATCGCATGTCGAAATCTTGCTGCCAGGAAATGACGGGAGTCATTGGTCGTGCGGTAGTGCGCCTCTGAACTCACCCCGAATAAAATAGGAACGCGGCTGGGTACACTTTGCCGCTCTAGTTGTGGCTATCAGCCTCTACAGTTTAGAATCAATAACCGTTAACGCAATGCAAACCTTACGGCTGGCAATTATCAGATCTTAATACCTTAAACGCGATCGTATTTCATGACGATCCTAATTGTAACCTAACGTTACTGGTACTGTGTGCCCCTACAGCGTTTCGGTCCCTACGGCGACCTCGACTACGACGATGTTGCTTGGCGCATTGCTGACAACATTCGTTCCCAGTGTTATTTATTGTCCTAGCTGTTGTTCTACTAAGCCAATAGCTCATTAACAAGTGGAATCCGAGCCTGTTGCCGCGTCTTGCAGCATGAGGCGAGAGAAAGCAAGGCAAAGAGGAGAACGAGATGAAGAAAGGCCTGAATACGCTTGGGAATCAGTCACTGGATAAAAGCGATGATCACGCATTTTGGTAGCAGGAGTAGTCGTAGTCACATAGTAACCATCATATTAGCAAACGTCAAGGCGGTAAATGGTTTGTGTCAGTATTCAGTGTGCGCACTAGGTTAGCGCTACAATGTTTCGTGACGTGATGGTTACTTGCCCATGATTGACCGAATAGAGGATAATAGAGGAGTATGTATCGAAAGTAGATGATGCTAAAGATAGATGGTCTGCTATACATGGGCGAGGCGGCGACAAAACGACAAAATATGTGTGCGCGTAGTGGTGTCAATGCACTGCTAATGAGCGTTTGTATAAAACGTCTGTAATGATGTATCATAGATCAGACAACGGCACATGAAAGGCATGTCGCCAACGCAACAGAAACAATACTGCCAGAGTAGTAACAGCAACAATCATAGAAACAACAACAACAACAAGCACAGTACCAACAACAATGAATTTCCGAGAGCAAAGCTACAATTGTTGACTAAGACAACAACAATAACAACAACAACAACGGCGATGGCAACAGTAAGAGCACCGAGCATATTCTATAGCTTTCCGGCGACAGCGTGACAATGGTTTGACATGCCACTGCGACACAACAACACGTACTCATTGTGATTGGTGACCGACCGTCCTACGTGAACGTAAGGCAGGCTTTTTTCAGAGCGACCCTTCACGACGAAGCTCTACTGCGGAACGTTGCCACTGCCGTCTTTCTTTGCCATTTCTTCCATTTGTTGTTGTTGTTGCTGCTGTTGTAGTTGTTCGTCCAAACGACGTTTTTGTTGATGCAGATTTATTCCAGGGAACAGAATCTGTTTTTTGAAATGTGCCGCCCTTTTGTGTCACAGTGGCGGCGGTGGCAGCGGCGGTGTTCACGCTGCCTGTTGCGGTGGATTGTGGCTGTGGCCGCCGCCAGATCGTATTGTGGCAGCGGAGTTGGCGACGCCACAGCCACCGCCGTCGCCGTCAGTAGCAGCAGCAGCAGAAGCAGGGGCGTGTATTGTTGTTGCTGTTGTTGTTGTCGTCGTCGTCGTTGTTGCTACTTGCTAATACAACCACTACTACGACTACTACTACTACTACGACTACTATGGACAGGATGACGCCGGCTACTGCCACCACCACCAGTAACGTACGGCAGGCCGGGCAGCTGTTCCCGTAGCGGGCCAGCCAGGCAGGCAGGTAGGTAGGTATCTGTCGGAGCCATCTCGGTGGCGTATCAGCGGCGGCCGTGGACCGAACAACGACAAACACCACCATCATCACCACCACCACCACCACCACTACCGCGAATACAAGCAACAAATAGGCCGCCATCGGCCCTCCGTCCAACCTAAGCAGCAACATTGTTGCATGCACATAGACACGTACCCTCACACACCTATATATATATATATACGCATGTCGTCATTGTCGCTTCTGATTTCATCACTGTCTCGTGCATTTCATCTGTCATGAGGATTCGATGGTGAAGATGACGACGGCTGATTAGTGATGTTCTTTATATGATCGGCTATCAGACCAATCCGTCTACTATGCAATGTTCCCTTTTAAAAATGTTGGATATCATATATATATATATATATATATCCAACATTTATATATATATATATATAACAATGAGGGTACTGGTGGTGTGGTAGTCAGCAAATTACAGCTTGCATTCTCTATAGACCTGTCAGGACCTATATATATATATATATATATATATATATATATGTATACCCTACCCTTTATGAAGTGATTTGCTAGTCTCCCTCTGTGGCTGGCTGTGAATATACAAGTTGAGGTGAAATATGGTTGGTTATTGTCGAATGCTGATCTAGACAGTAAACAAACACAATGGGGCCGTTTGTGGTTTGCCGTGGAGCGATACTGAAAATGGCTTTTTCACCGATGCAGACTTCGAGCACCAGCTGGATAAACTTCTGCGTTTATCAAATGTAGAATATTGCGATCTTCATCTAGCAAAGTCGGCAAAGCTGTATACGAGCGGCGGAGTGGGTAAGTGAGCAAGTGTGTGCTCTGTGCGTGTCGCTTTGGACTTCGAATCGAGAATTAGTGGAAATAGAAGTTTTGATGACTGAATGGTCCTTCTGTCCCTGCGCAGGCTTAATAATGTCCATAAATTTGTTTTTTTCTCGTGTCAGTGATTAATGATTACGTTGCGTAAGTTTACTTACTGAAAAGGGTAAGTCTTTGGTATTACGCCGCAAGTTACCGTAGGTTTCTCTAAAGGCGGCGCGTGACACAGATACAATTTCGGCTGCTGTTAAAGTCCTATAAAAGCATATCATGTCTGTTGAAGTTACCAAAGCTGTTTTGTTCTGTCTACTATAGAACCGTAAACATAAAACATCACATCCATAAAATGCTATTTGAATACCGTTTATTACCGTTAACTGTCGATGTTAGCAACTGTAGAAAAACATATGTGTTGTAGGTGCGCGTTTTACGCTACATTTGAAGATATCTCTAGCTGTCACGTCAGCTGGCTCGCTACCAGACTATTGTCCATAAGGAATAATGGCAAGTAACAATATGCCGGAACCTTATTATCTTTATTCGAGAGCACGCTGTGAGCACGAGTGTCTGCACG
The DNA here is from genome assembly GCA_003439945.1 of Dermanyssus gallinae. Classification (NCBI taxonomy): domain Eukaryota; kingdom Metazoa; phylum Arthropoda; class Arachnida; order Mesostigmata; family Dermanyssidae; genus Dermanyssus; species Dermanyssus gallinae. The sequence goes on along the minus strand of QVRM01007094.1, from coordinate 158,316 downwards.
TGTCGTCGTCAACCGATGTCTCTCTTGTATGGATTATGACGACAATTATTTTCACGATCTCTGTATGTGTGCCTTCGTAGCAGCACTTAATAGTAGCGAGGCGGCTACCGGATCGAATGATATCGTACTGCTTCTACTGGGGGTGAAGCTGCTGCTGCTGCCGCTGTGACGCCAGCGGCTACAGCGCATATGAATATACGGGGCTATGATCGAGCAAACGCTGACTCCCTGTGGCGCGAGGAGCCCCTTTTCCAAACTCCAACAACGAGGAACGAGGCCGCCGCCGACGACGAACGACGGAGGGGACACGATGAAGCGCTCCGATACAAAAGAGACAGTCGCCACTCAACGCCCGCTTCTGACTGATCATCGCTGCAATTCGGACGCATCGTTTAGTGCCATTAGCTTATGATTTGCAGCTATTAAGCCTACCTATTGTGAGGCTTTACCTCGATGACCCAGAACACAGTCGAGCTTCTCTTCTTCCCCCTAACCCCACCCGACCCCACCGAGTCCCGCATTCTCGGCGGTAGAGGAACTACTAATGGAGTGTCACGCAAATAGATAAAGCGCACTGTCGAAACTGTAGTCTTTCAGATACTCGTTATAAATCTACAAGTGCAAGCTTAGCATTGTCGTACGTGCGTGGATATGTCAGTTGGACCGACTGATATATCTACGTACGTATATATATATATATATATATATATATATATATATATATATATATATATATATATATATATATATATATATATATATATAAATATATATATGTAGTTTTAATCGATATACCTGGTATGCGACGCAAATATTTAAATAGTATCAAAGGACATTTTGATTCGTAAGCAGTGTCACTGCCGGTTGTTCCCACCCGGCCGACTGCTAGTATCGCGCGGCCAGAATATATCGACGTAGCATGAGCGACGTCGTTAATTGTTGTAGTAGTAGTAGTAATAGGCAAAGCAAGTAGGAAGAATGGGAGCGAGCGGAAGAGTGGAACGCACGGCGATCGGCTTCAGCGGACAGCCAGACGGCATCTGTTATCGAAATGAGTAGAACTGAGAGAGTACTGTCTGCTTAAGGGATCACGCCGGTGTTGATGGGAATCAGCGCACCACCACCGCTGCCGCCGTCACCAGATCATCGCGCGATATGCATAGATAGCCAAAGCCGATGGAAACGGAGCACGCCGCCGCCAGTGCTTCGTTCCTTCTCAAGTCTCGCCGCTAACCGAAAACGCATTGCAAACGAATAGTGTGCGCAATCATGTGAATGGACCCTTCATGAAGCTTCTTAATGCTGAAACACTCCTTCACACACACACACACACACATATATATATATATATATATATATATATATGCGTGTGTGTATGTAGATATATACCTACACATATATACATGCGTACGTACATATATTTTTAGATCCATTCACAGACGACTGGCTTCAATGCTCGCTCGATGGTGATTGGGGCAGTAGCAAGAGAAGCCACCGCAGCCACAGCAGCAACAGTAGGGCTGTGCTGGCTTAGATCAGTGAAGCGTCTCAAGATGATCTCTGGAGGCGCCGGCCGGAGATCACGCACGACGCCGTCTGTATTTTCTTTGTGATCGACCGAACGACGCTCCGCAATATGGATGCCGCCGTGTACAGTGAGTGGGACCAACTGTTACCGCTACTAAACCGTGCGTGTACAACAACAATGCGTGTACAGCAACGTCCCAACTAGACTAGGATACTAGTTGGATGCTTACGACCATCATCGTTTTCACCTTCACTCACATTGTCGTCATCGTCATTTCCATCACAATCATTTTGTCATCATCGCCTGGCCTGACCTCATCACCTGATCACCATCAGCCTTAGTTCAATCATCATTCGAGTTATGATTGACATTCTTCTCATCATCATCATCATCGCTTTTATCATGCAATCATAAGCCCTTCCAATCATCATCACTACCTCTATCGCGCGATCGATATGCACGATCATTGCCATTTCGTCTACTTGTATGAACTGCCCGTAGGAGGACGATGTGGACAAGAAGTCGCAGTAAATGGAGTAGTAGTGTTGTTACTAACATTGCTATGCTATCTCATCTGCGCGACTGATGCTGAAATCGCTTTTCACATCGAGACGGACCGTGGGGGGGGGGGGTTGTATTTGTCGCCCGCCGTAGAGTGGCGACCGCTCCGGTGATAGTGTTGTTTGTCGTCGTCGTCCTAGTCGTCATTGTTGTTGTTGTTGTTGTTGTCATCGTCGTTGTTGTTGTCATCGTTGTCTAAGCGTTAGTGCGAGAGAGAGAGATTGTGTGTGAGAGAGAGCGTTAGCAACAACGCTTCTAGTCGTATTAGAAAACTTCGGCCGCGCGAACGCAATTCAGCAGAGCGTGTCGTTTTGTCGGTCGAATTTTGCGCACATGACTGGTCTTCGTCGATCGGACGTGGACAGGAGTGAGGCGGTTTTTCATCGACTGCCTCGTCTGTTACTACAACTACATTTGCTGTGTCTATTTTGTCACTACTATTATCATCATCATCATCATCATTATCACCATCATCCAAATCGGCATCAGCATCACCATCATCATCCTGGTTTTCGTCGCGACCTCCGTTACTATTGATGTCGTCGTCATCGTCTTGGCCCTATCGTTGTTGTTGTTGTTGTTGTTGCTTTATTCACTATAATGTTAGTTCTTGGACATTAGACAGATGGCCTGTCCTCCGAGTACAAGAGAGAATAAGCGGCAGGCCGGCTAGCCCTTAACATAACTTACCAATGAACGCGCAACGATCAACGAGGACACCAACGTATACGTGGAATACGTATATGTTAATTTCCTATGTTTTCTCAGGTATTCTATTCAGTAGCCTCAAGCGAGCTTGATCAATCACGTTGCTACTCTATCGCCTAATGTATGATTGCAGAAAAGGGGTAACGGTAAAAGGGGATGCTTAGCTAGAATGAGCTTATTCGTAATCATCGGCCTTAGACAATAAGAACTAATAAAATCATAATCATGATGATGATGGTTGACGGAAAAATTGAAAAAGACCACTCTGCCACTAGTTGCTGGTTTGATTCACTTTCGAAGCGATATTTTCTATTAACGTTGTATTATTATTATGATTTGTTTTATTAACACCCAAACTGGGTAAATGTGTTTATGTTACATCAAAATGTTTCGAGACGCCAACAATCTAGCGTTTTACTAGTTCTGCTAAGGACCTAACCGCCGGGCATACCGCGGCGTGGTATCGATCACATTTGCTCCAGCATTGTTTGCATTGACATTCATCTTGTGGTTCATGAAAACCCTCCACGTTGCACAGAACGTGATGAAATCCGTGAGCTGCAAAGGCCGTCGTTAGATGTCGATCTATTACACCGCTACCCCGCCATCCAGTGCTCGTCATTGCTGCTGTTCCATAAATACCTATGTCCACTTCACTAATTTTGGTTTCCCAGTTTCGCATATAAACTTCAAAGGCGCACGTTTTCTTCAGATTAAATCGTTTTTGTAGTTCTTCCGTCAGTAGCGGGCCACCCTCCAAGACGTGAACAATTCTATTCCTGCAAGTATTCGAAAGCATTAATAAAACAAATATATTATTATTATTATTATTATTATTCGGACAAAAAGTGTTTAAGATCAAAGCGTATCGGAAACAAGACCACCGAGACCATACTACATGTGCGTACCTGGTCTAATTAGTTAGCTGAATTCATCCGGAGAGAAGCATCAATTATAGCCGGCTATTGCAGCCAAAGACACAGCAGAAACGAGGCGCAATGTGCGTGCTAGTGTTGGCGGAATGCGACAAGAGCACGTATCCAATGTTCTGTTCTCTAATAGGGAAGCGTCGTCACTGGGTCCCCGTAGTGCTGGAACTGGTAGAGGTGTAAGTAAAGCCGCTGTCCTATGCGCACCCCCTGTTTTGCCTCTGTTTTAGCTCATTTTTTCCTCATACGTCAGCTCTTGTCTATGGCTGCTTCGATGCTACCTGCCGTCGTCGTACGGATGTTAGCATCCCCTCTGCTCCCCTCTCTCTCTGTGCTCCCCATTATTTGTTCTATTTGTTTTCATTGTTGGATCATTTCTCTAGCTCCCTCTCTCCGTCTCCCATTATCCCTTTGTTTCAGTTAAACTGTTCGAAATCAATCTTTGCCGTTTACAATCATTGTCGTTATCGACGGCGCTTCCCCTTCGCTGCACTATTCCGTTGTGTTTTACGCTTCCGACTGCCGTTTGGTGCTGCTGCTGGTGATTGTGCTCCTCCTACATCAACCAGCCAGTCAGACAGACAGACAAACCGACAGACGGACAGAAGACAGAAACTTTATCACCTGATATCGTCTAGTCTAGAAAGCATTATCAGAGACTGGGAGAAGGATCAGGGCAGGAGGGAGATGGAGGGGATGGTGGGGATGAGGGGGGGAGGCGGTATGACAGGGGAACAGAGCGAGGAGGATCTTCCAACTTGTCGAAGGCGTCACTAGTTTCGCGTGAGCATCGTAGCGTGTCGCGACCTCAAGCGATCACTGAACGATATCGAGAGGAGACATTGCTCGAAAAAGGAAGACGACAAAACATGCCACTACAGCATCGATTTGATATGTTTTTTATGACTTGACAAAAATGTTATTACGCTTGAGCATTTGCTCTCCACTGTCACACGTATCGAGTGCAGCTGGTAACCTTCCGAGCGGTCTGAGTATTACAAAGTACGAGAATCGAGGACGAGGGTCGCAGCCGGACAGTAATATATGGGCTATGGGTTAGGCATTCTTCAGAATGTCTAGAAAAAGAGAAACGCATAGACAGACAGGCGCAATAATTTGTTTTCTCCTTAGTATAGTATAGTCCATCTTAGTGAATTATTTCAAAAGTCTAGAAAACAATTTTGGTATTCGTCATGAATAACGTCCTATATGCGGTATAGATGTCTGGGTGAAGTTCAGTTGATCTCATTGCTTAGTTCACATTGTCTGGGTTCAGGCAGTAGAGTAAATCCCAGAGTGGACTAATATCGTTTCTGCTATATTAAAAAGAAGGTGGCCCGGTTATAGTAGTTATAGTACAACAAAGCTTAAATTGAATGATATTATTAAAAGACGAAGTGACTAAATTAAGCAATAATAATTAAATGATGTTTAGGTGCACGTCTTGTGTCACGTAGTCGTCTGCAAGCTAGTCAAGTGATGCTTGTCAATCGAAGTGTTTTTTTACTTCCAGCATATATCGCCACGTGAGCATTGCTGCCGGGAGCGAGAGAGAGAAAGAGAGCGTGAGAGAGAGAGGAGGGAGAAATGCCTAGAAGGCTGGGTTTGTGGGTTTTGCAATCTGTGGATCCATCTGTTTGTCTGCCTATATGTCTGTATGTCGAAGGTGACGACTAAGCAAGACGCCACAACATCTGAACTTTGTTGGCTGAGGTGCTGAGGCTGCTGCTGTTGATGTTGATGTTGCTACCATGTCCGGGATGGATGAGACAGCAGTGGCGGTGGCAGCGGCGTCACTACCGTCGTCGTAGCCGCTATGGCCGTCGCGACAGCCGTAGCAGCCAACGCTTTGGTTTCCCGCCACCTCCACCACTCTGATCCATCAATGTTCAACGTCTCCCGGGATTAAGGCGCACACACAATGGTGGCGTTGGTGGTGTTGGTCGTGGTGGTCGTGGTGGTGAAGGTAGCGGTGGTGGTGCTGCTGCCGCTGCTGCTGGTGTCTCTCTCAGGGGGTTGTTGAAGTCGTCGTCGGCGTCCGCGTCGGCGTCATGTGCCCAGGATGCCGCCCGTGGAGTGAGACGATGCGGCGGTGTACCATCCCAGCCTCCGGTTGTTGTTGTCAACCAACCAACCATCCAGCCAGCCACCCAACAAACAACAGCAATGACGACGACCGCCATCACCGCACAGCAGCAGCAGCAGCCATACGCATACGTTCGAGTGTGTTCGACGTACAGAGAGAGGCAGATAGATGTACGGTCGTGTGTATATGACCAAGTGTATATATGTGTATGTGTGTGTGTGTGTGTAGATATACAATAGAACTTCGAGGCTGTTCCCGCGCCTAGCTGAAGCGAACCTGCCACTGAACTTGGACTTGGACACAGTCTCGAGTCGAGCGAACGGCGCTTGGTAGCATGAGGTAGCGGGGGGGTCGTCATAGCACCGCAAGAGGGAAACAGAAAACGACGAGACGGCAGACACCTGCCTTCTCCACGAGGCGGTCGACTTGATTCTTTCCTCCACTACCACCACCACCACCACTCGGGGTTGGTTCGTTGCGTGCTGTCGCCGCTGCGACTACCGCCATTTGCCCGTCGCGCCTCCTATCTACAATGTGAAAGTTAGCCTGCCACCCACCCGCCTGCCGGCCGATTCGACCCCTCTCCCTTTGTTTCTCGCTGATTTTCTCCAGTATCCCACTTTGTAAAAATTTGACCCTTGTCCCCTTCACCCCCTCGGCCGCGCCCCCGGGTTAAGCCCGCCGCTTGTTTTGCGGCGCTGTCTTCGAGAAACAGGGACCAGACCATAACTGCAGGCAGTCATGGTCGGCGGCGAGCAGGAACCGCGGTGGGGAGCGGCGGGAAAAGACGGACGGGCGGAGGACGGGCGCTCAGCCAGCGAAAGAGATAGAATGTGACGGCCCCAATATGAGGCGTATGAGCAACGAGTCGAAGAAAGAGGAGGTCGGTCGAGTTTGGCCGGCTCGTCGTCTCGTCCCCAGGGGGAACGAGGGAGGTGGAGGGGCGGTGGGGTCGTATGAACGAATGACTCCCTCAATGAAGTCTCCATAAAGCATAACATGAGACTCGCATTAACCCCGAGTAACCGTGGCCGCTAGCAGCAGTAGCCCCGGTCGTGATGGCTCATTTAGTTTGAGTCACAGATACATCGCGCGATGCTTATATATATATATGTGATCGAGTGCGTAAGTGTGCCTAAGAGAGAAAGGGAGAGAAAGTGCAACATAGAGTCTCTCCACTAGCTAGTGTCTAAGCACTGGTAAGAAATGCTTCGGCTGAGTCCGGAATGGTGTCTGAAGGACTCTGAACTAATCGAAGGAGTCGAAAGATGCAGACACGAGGGCTTTATCTTTGACAAGAAGTATCCCCTCCGTGCTCTAAACGGCGAGACAGTCATATGTGCATTGGCAAAGCAGTATCAATCATGTATATATTTATATATATATATATATATATATATATATATATATATATATATATAGATATATATATATATATATATATATATATATATATATATATATATATATATATATATATATATATATATATATATATATAATATATATATATATATATATATACATATATATAAATATATATATATATATATATACATATACATACATACACACCTAGGCTTATACGTACGCGGACAGCACATCTGGACACTGTCCGGTCGATTGTGACGGTGGTCATCACCAGCATTGGCAGAACTGTCCAGCAACGAAGATTCGATTAGAGGCGAGCTATCGTCGTTAATAGCCACTCAGCAGACCAGCTGAGTCTGCTGGCTCCGCTGGTGGTGAGGGTACCCTCTTCACCGTCATCTCTTGAATTGAATGGCGGCGGATGGGTGACATGCGACACATTATATGGTCAGCCCATTCAGTTTGCATTGACACAGTGATGACCTCCGATAGTCCAAAACAGACCCTCGCTGCACGACATTGCGATCTACTTGTGTCCCACTTGCTGTTCAAACCCAGAGTATTGATATATGCCAGTTTCGGAACATATTGGTCGAATTTATGCCTTATGAGATGCACTACGTATCTATAAAGCACGCGTCATGCATAGCCGGGAGAAAACGGGTAGAGATGTATTCATGTTTATCGTGTATGTGTCTGTGTGTGTGTACACATGATGGAGACGGACATGCATATGTGCATCTGTATTTTCGAAGATATTTATATCAAGCTTTGTTTCTCTCTCTCTCGTTCCCTCTCGCTGTCCCTTCAAGCTTGGAAACTGTTTGTAGCGCCTATGATTACTGCTTACGCTGACATCGGGTCAGCACACCAGGTCAAGGAGGCGGCAATGTACTATTATCATTATTATTATTATTAGTCTAGTGTATCGTCGCGAGCTCGACGTACTCTCTAGTCACTGCACGCATTGGACAGTGTGCAGATGGCTCTGGACATCTGAACTGCTCCGGACCGGAAACCGTGCCGGAAGCGCTTTGCAAGTATGCATGCGCGCGCGACGGCAATCCAGAGAGTGCTTGCTTATTGTCGCTATGCTCCTTTGGCGGCCCGGCCCCTCTGGCACCGTTCTGCCCCCCTCCCCTCCACCTCATCATCATCATCACCACTACTTATCATCAGTCACCGCCGTACTCATCTTCTCCGTCTTCTTGTTCTGCTTTTCCTTTAGGCTTTTCTTCACGATTCGCTCCTCTGATGTGTGTCCGTGTCTCTTGTTGGCCCTTACTTTCCTGTCTCGCTATTTCTCACTTGGCGTCACTGTATCTTCCTAACGCTACCAGCTCGCCTGTTACCCCCTGTTGGCTTCGTGTCAATATGACTTTCAATGAGAGCCCGTCTTATCGTCATGAGTAGTGGTGGTAGCAGCCGCGGCAGCAGCAGCAGCAGCCGTAGTAGAAGTACTTAGTGAGGTCATGCAAAAGGGTAACAGAATCAACCATGAGCTGCAGAGTGTTTAACATTGTAGCGACGATATTAACGGGTAGATAGCAGGTAGCTGCATGAGTCTATGGAAGCGGGAGAGAAAGGGGGAGACATATAGACAGACAGACGGACGGATAGACGCGCCTTTCAACGAACCAGTGAGGGTAGCGAAGGCGCGAAGGGGAGCCGGGGAGTCGCGAGTTGGGGTGGTAAAGTGGAACGCTTTTTGGAGCTTCAGCCACTCTTGTTGTGGCACTTGTTAGGATGTGGGGAGGAGGCGTAGGAGCACTAACGGGAGAAGACGACGATGACGATGAGGAAACCCGATACGCCGCAGGGCAGTCAGCAGTCACTTGGCAGGCGACTCCGCTGAGTGGGATGCCGATAACGTTCCTGGTCTTCTTCAGGTCCCCCCCCCTATTGCACGCATGCTCTCTTTGTGTCTCTCTCTCTCTCTCTGGCTCTCTTTCGCACTCTTTAGCACTCTTATTTCCCCGCGAGCTTGGCGAGCGAAGGCGCAGGCGAAGTACGGCTCGATCGCGGGATGCGTTCAGCTTGGTGCACATCATCGGAGCAGACCAAGGTTAAACTGTGTGAAATGCCCCCTGATTTCCTATCATCATCGCCACTAGCCATCCAGCCAGCCAGCCAACCACCCACGTACCTCCCTACCTACCACCAGAAAACACCGTACCAACTACACACCTGGTTCGGCCGAGATTGCGCAGATAGCTTACCGTGTTGACCTTAAGTACAGCGGTTAGCGTAGGCGATGATGAAAACGAATAGGCATGCCATGCTTTCGTTTATACCCTAATTGTCGCGGGAACACGTTTATGGGTTCTAGCATATACTGTACTAATTTAGTATCTGCGCCTGCGTTTTCTCGCACACGAAAGGATAACATATAAATCAATATGTATATGTTGTATGTTTGAACCTATACAAAATTAGTGGCTAGTAGTTTTAGGTCTGGTAGCAAGAAGAGTCAAGGAATCTCTCCACAACTGCTGGTTCTTTTTGCCAGGCTGGCTATGCTGGAGATTCTAAGTGAGTTATGCTGACGCGCAAGTCTTTTGAGGTCTTTAAGGCACAACCAAAGTATTGCCATTAAACGAAATTGAAATGAATATTCTCTTGTGTGCGAGCTATATATATATATATATATATATATATATATATATATATATATATATATATATATATATATATATATATATATATATATATATATATATATATGTATATATCTATATATATATATCTAGCTAGCAACAATAATCATGGCTAAGAGTTAAACGAGCAATGTAGTATAATGACAAAGCCATTGCCTTGGATTCGGGAAGCCGTGGATCCAAGGCCGGGACAGGCCACTCTTTGTAGCCTTCAATTTAGACTGGGTAAATGCCGGACTTAACTCGGCCATGATCGGACAATAATGGCGAGCACAGGTGTCTGAATAAAAGAGTAGTGAATTCATCCATCCACCCTATGGAAAGCTAATAAAAACTAACGGTGCATTTAACTGAAAATGATGCTTTCTAGAGCATGCGTTTGTAAGTAGGCATGCATGCGTATATATCTTTAGGTGAAGGTATAATTATTCACCTGCAAATTAAAAGGTTCTATGCCACTGTTTTCCTTCCTATATGGTTAAAGCAATTCAAGTTTGTTTCCAATTTCACCACTACGATCTTTGCTTTAATGCTTAAGCTTTTGTGACTTGAATAGCCGTGCAGCCAATATATATTGCAGCATTCTGCAGGATATGAATCTGAGTGGAGTCTTTCTTAGGTTAAGGTTTTGTTTTGCGATGACTCGTCGTTCATTTCGTTTGATTCCTTCTAGCCAAGGAAGCGAGTCGGTGAATAAAGTCAGGTGGCCTGTCATTTGTTGCTGAATCTTTTACAATTCCTACTCATTAGACGTGCGGCCGGTCGGCAGGGCTCTACGAGACTCCGGTCTCTCGTCTGGCTTACTTCAGCGTTGTAAACAGTCCAAAACCTTAAGACCTTGTCTGCGGTGGCGAGTTTGGCTGTTGTGTGTCGGTTCTTGTTTTTTGATTCCCTTGGTGTCGTCGTCGTCGTCGTGGTTGTGGTGGTTGTTGTTGTTGTCGTCGTCGTCGTCGTCGTCGCGGTGTTGTTTCGCCGTTAGCTCTGCTGTCTTCATATTTTCTGCGAAGCGTATAAAAAGTAAGCCGTGATCTATTACTACACGAACGAACGCACAAATGGATCTTGGGGAGAACAACGAGCTCGGCTAGCAAAGCCTAGTCGGAGCGTCAGCGTCAGTGGGGTTCAGTGAAACAGTGGGGTCATGGGGAGGGGCACTGCTGCTGCTGCTGCTGCCGCCATAAAACACCATCTATCGATCGGTTCACTATTGACTAGCTTGTTGTCTGCCCAGTGCCACCACCACCACCGCCGCTTTAGCTGATGCTGCCGCTGAGGCTGCGGCTGTCTCCGGCCCCTCCGCGGTGCAACAGAAATACCCCAAAGCGATGGCTGCGCCACTTACTTCCTGTAGGCCGTGTGGCGTTATGTACGCAAAACATCAAAGAGAGATCCGCGTTGCGGTCCAAAGCAGCGCAACAACAACGACAACAACAACAACGACGACGACGACGACGACAACTCACAGTAGTACCTGCTCTGGCTGGATCTGGAGTTGCAAACTGAATCTGACGCTGCCGGTCACAAATGACACGATGACTGTTTTATGCTTCCTTGAGTACATTCCGGAGGTTCCGGATCAAAGATGTACCCCCCAATGGAGTCGCGCGTTCATTCGCACGACCTCATCGGTTTGCATTGCTTCGCGGAAATTTGCCTGTCATTAATTGAAGAGCAGACCGTTAATAACAAGACATTCCCTTAGTCACCGCCAACCTTTCCTCCCCTGTGCCGCATTCATCTTCAACCAGAGCAAGTCAAACGTCGAAATTAAACACTATCAATCTATTCGATCTTAAAAGCATTCCGTCATTAAAATAACGTTGCTGCATATGCACTAGCACATTTGTTGTTGTTCTTTTAAGCTGATTTGAAATTGCCTCTATAAGGCCTCCAACACATTGTTATTGTTGTTGTCCCTCCCCTCCCCCCATCCTCAATACTGTTACGCTCACAAGTGTGTTGTTGTTGTTGTTATCAGATTTGTTTTAGTCAATATCACGATGTTGCTATGCTATGCTTGCTACTGATGTTGCTGCTGTAACTGTTGATGTGGCTTTTGCAGTTGTTATTATGTAACCGCTGGATGTCCAGCGCTTAAATCGAGATCTCATGCGGCGTTCAGCGAAGTTGGGATTGAGAGAGCGATTGTGCTCGAGCAAAAAAAAATGGGGCCGAGGGCTTTCCTGTTTTATGATCGTGAGGACCGCGAAGGGATGATCGGCGAAATTTATGATAACGTAACGAAGCAACAGCAGCATCGACGACGACGTTTGGTTTGGTTCCACCTCACTCTCAGCGGCCATGGCGCCACTGTCCGACTACTGCTGCTGATGTTGCTGATGATGCTGCTGCCGCTGCTCCTTCTGTCGTTGGGGCAAAATATTGATAGCAGCAACAGCACTAGCTTCAATCTGAGAGGCACGCTGGTTGCTTGCTGTCCTTATCTGTCTGCTTTCAAAGCAACAGAACCAACGACGAAATATCTTGACGACAGCGACGGCAGCGGTGGTAGCGGCGACGACGAACCGCGCACCACCTTTTCTATACTTGCCACCACCACTACGACACTACTACTACTACTACTACAGCTACTACAGCTAACAACCCCACTGCTAACAACCCCACTACTACAACAACAGAGTACTTCAATAAGCCTTACACTTAGCGCGACCACTCGACCGGCCGGTTGGTCTGTCGGTCGGCCGCTATTTGGTGGACGCTGTGGTTGGTTGGTTGGTTGGTGCAGCACTGGGCTCTCTCCAAACGTTTTACTGCTACTTAGACCTCCAACACCACCACCACCACCACGACGACGACGACGACGACAACGACAAACATCGACAACAAGAGGTTCAGTCAGCGCTCCTGACGCCTCGCTGCAATCCGTGACGTCGCTCAACGCTGGACTAAGCTAAACGCAGGAAACCCACTCACCAATCAACCAGTCGTCAACAACAACAACAACAACAATAACAATAGTGATGCCGCTGTGACTGTTTGTTGCGGCAGCGCTCGCGAAGCCAGCGCGTCTTAACAGGCTGCGGTGGAACAATTAGTCATATATTCGATTCGAAATCAAAGAGCCTCTAGCCGGGCGCTTTGATGCGGCCAAATAAAAACAAGTAACAAGCACAGAGGTGTGGTGCACTCACTCAGTCACTCACTGAGTCGGTCGGTCGGTCGGTCGATGGGACGCGCGCGTACCTGCGTGCGTGCGTGCGCGACAAAGCTTGGCTGTTTGGCGGCGGCGGCGGCGGAAGACGACGTCTTTTAGCCTTCATGAGATGACAACTGCTCGTCGTTCGTTGTGTCATAAATCGCCCCAGATGGTGTTCAGACTTTCAAGGAACTGCTGTGCTGAAGTTTATGATTTTCTGTCTGTCCGTCAATCTATTTATCTGTCGGTCGGTGGGTCGTCGGTGTTCGTGCTCGTTTCCTCACGCTCTCTTGACCTTTCGCGGCGCGTTCACCCTCTCTCTCTCTCTCTCTCTCTCTCGCCACCTGCCTCTCGCGTCGATTGTTAGCGTTGTCGTTCCAGTCCTATATCTAGCCTCTATAGTGGATATGTCGTTAGTTGGTTAGTTAGTTAGTTAGTTGGGTAGCAAACATCTATGATGGTGATGGTGATGACGACGACAACGATGATAATCATGATGATGGTGGTGGTGACTGTGACGATGACGATGATAGGCCAGTGGTGGTTCTGAAGTTACTAGCAGCTACCTCGAATTCGACGTATGGCTGAAGACTACCGCCGCGTTTGTCGTTCTGGTTGGACGGACGGACGGACGGACACGCAGACAGACGGACATACTGACAGACACAAAAGGAAGACGATGAGCCTCGTAAGCGAGCAAAGGCCATGGATGTCACTCAGCATCGGCACCGTCGTGAGGACAACCACGGCGACGACGACTGCGATGATGGTGGTGGAGGTGTTCAGCGATGGCGCTCCAATCTCACGTCGTTTGTTTCTGTATCTGTTCCCTCAGACTTCGCCTGGTTGTCGTTTAATTGGGCTGCATTGTGAGTATGTGCGTTCGTGTGAGACAACTCGCTCGGAGCTCGGAGGACGACAAGTCGGTACCTTTTTATGACGTCCGTTTTGTCGCCGATGACGACTTTGCTCGCGGCGGCGGCGGCGGCCGCAGGCTTCAGCAGGGCCGCCGCAAACCTCGTCCTCGAAGAAGCAGTCCGCTGCCGAGACAGACATCGCAGCAGCCGCCCGGCAGGCAGGCAGGCAGGCAGCTGTTTCATTGAGATACGAGACGCAAGACTTCAAGAATCTTTCTTTGAAGAACCTCCCCAATCGAAGGCGCCTATCACCGACAGTCCGTGCACCGATACTCGGTGACAATCTCAAATCGCATAAACTAGCCGGGCTGCCGGCGGGCGCAGGCGGCCACAGAGACGCAGATTGGTTCTGCCGCCAACTCAGTTCAAATCTCGTCTCAAAGACAGCGGGAATATAGTCATATGCTCATTTATGACCACGCGAAGATAGAGGTCAAATAGGCGTAACAACTGCGTAACGCGCTACTTGGGCACTAAGGTTCTGCTGCTGGCATAGGCCCAGCCATGTTTATCGTTGCTATTGCTGCTTTTGCTACTGCTGTTGTTGTATCTCTGCTGATGCTGCTGTTGTCGGGTATTCGGCTATCTTTTATCACCGCTGCTTGTCCATACTGTATTCACTCAGAGTACGAAATAGCTAAGTATCGATGGCATATTCATGTGCGTGGCAGAGCCGCCAATGGCAATGCTGTCTCAGATTTGTATAGAACGAAGAGGCTGCGCACTAAGACCTCCACAGACGTATCCTACATGCCTGGATTACTAGTACAACTCATATGTTACTCCCATACTAATCAAGAGAGCTTATGGGAACAGCAAGAGTTGGCTCCTTAAAGTTTCTCATATTGGCCAAAAAGCCACCCACTCAGAGATCTCAACCTTTCGAAAGCTTCAAGCTGGCGACGTGCGTCTGCGCTCCAACAGCGCCACGTAGATACTTTTCGCACGGAACGTCGCTTAACTGGCCGGGTGTCAGGTAGACCCGGTCTGTTTTCTTTTTCCATCATGGCCAAGACTTGACCATTGGCCGTATACTTAGACAGCAGCTGACGCAACCTGACGTCTTGCTGTACAACTCGACCACTGTTCTTCCAGATCCTGCTGGAACATCTGAGACAGAAGCGAATATCGTACTCAGGGCCTGTCGGATGAAAGGCGTCTCAGCTGAAGGCGCAGACGGGAGCGAGGGAGGGACTGAGTTGAGCCGCCTAGGCAGCAGCCAGCACTAAAGGCAATAAATCTTACTCGGTTCGACATCGATCGGAGCACAGTCACCGGAGTTCAAGAAGAAATTCTTGTAAAAAAGAAGAAATAGTGTAAGAGAGAGAGAAAAATAGAAAGAAAACATCGAGATAAATGGCGAGAGCGAGACAAATCAATGGTACGAAGAGCCAGAGAGAGAGAGAGAGAGAAAGATTTGCGAAAGTGTAGCAGCGTTCGTAATTCGTATATGGCGTCAAGTTTGCGAGATTGATGTTTGTCAGTCAGTGACGGCGTTTGTACCGACTTGCACACGAATGCAGGTATCTGCCTGTCTGTGTCTGTTTGTGTTGTGGTATAACTAGTACTAGATGTGTGCACACGACTGCAGACCGTGAGCAACCGGGAGAACCTGCCTCGTCTTGGTCGCCTTTCGATGAAGCTGTGCGATTGAACTCGCCACGAAGTTGCGTAAGGCGGGCGAGAGAATCGTCTCTCTCGTGTATCCTCGGAATCCCTCGTCAAGGGGTGGTGGAGTAGATGACGGGTTACAGCCGGGGGCTGTAGGCCGCATGCATGTGCATGAGGTGAAGTTATGACGGTGCTGTGTTGGTATTGTCGATGCCCGCCATGGCTGAAACTCCGCTCGGACTCACCGACGAGCTCGACGTCAGTGAAGCTCAGTCTCTCTTCCTTTTTCTCTCTCTGCTTCTCGTTTTAGTTTTCTTGCTCTTGCCTCTTAATTTTGACTTCGTAGTGTGTTTGCCTGATAGGTTAGATTTATCATCGCTTGTAGTTACAGAACGCGCCGGCATTTCCATAGTGAAACTCTGCTTTAGACTTGCAGGTTTGGCCTATGTGTTCGCATACAATATATACGAATTTGCTTCAGTTTTTCCTGCACAATCATTTTATTAATTATTCTCAATGTTGTATACTATTGCCCTTACCCGTAATTATTCTAGTTAATAATGGTAACTAATAAGTGGCAGTATTTGTAGTTTGATGGCGGCCCTATCCAGGTCAAACAATTTATTTCAAATAGATCTGCGATTGATATATATATATATATATATATATATATATGCATGGCGAATATAATTGATTTAACGTGAGCTAAGAGATCGACCAGTTTACTACGGGGTAGCGAAAGGAGTGGGATACGCAGCGATGATGGCTACGATTTGCTGCTTTCTGATCGACCAAACTGCCAAATGGCGTTTGTTGGCTGACGCACCCGATCGATCCACAGCCCGCCCGCCGGATGTAAGAAAGAATTGAGAAGGCGGATGGGTGTCCGTCTGTCTGTCTAACCAACTAACCAACCAACCAACCAACTATCTACCTATCTACCTTCCTTCCCAGGTCGGGGGGTACGTCGTGGGGTGGTTGGATAGTCGTCGTAGGGGTAGTCGTCGTGTAGTCGCTGACCGGTTAGGCGTCATCGCCCTCCTGTTACTGCTTCTTCGTCATCGTCCCCCGGTTGGCCGCTGGTAGCAAACGGATCGCCGTAGCGATGGCGGCAGCACTCTGGATCCGTAGACATCATCGTCGCCCGATGCTTCCCATAAGCAGCAGTCGCAGCAACAACAACACCGGCATCAGTTACTACTACAACAACAACAACAGCAGCAGCAGAATCAGCTGCAGCAGCACGACGGGCTCGATGAATTATGTGTTCGGTCACTCTCTAACCAACTAGCGACTCACCCTCTCACGCACTCTCTCCGCTCTCTCACTTGGTCCTCCTCAATAACGGAGGAGCCTGCCGACCGACCGGCTGAGCGAGTGATTGACTGGCTTACTGACTGACGGACTGGTCATTTCCAGAGCAGTATGCATACAGTCAGCAGCAGCAGGAAGCGAAGGAAAGCGAGAGAAACATGGAAAGATATAGGTGGGAGAACGAGAGAGAGAGTGTGTGTGTGTGTGAGAGAGAAAAGGAAACAGCGAGAAGAGATATGACTAGGCACATAGTAAATCTAACTAGCGAAATCTTTTTGGCTTATCGTCGATGTGTCACGGGGATGTGAGGGGAGGGGGTATATGACCGTGTTGGGGGTGTCCCTCCTCCACCGAGCCATATATGCTTCGTTTTACGCAACACTTTATAGTTGGCATTCGCCCATATATCAATCCATATATATATATATATATACATATATATATATATATATATATATATATATATATATATATATATATTTATATATATATATGCTTCAACAAAAAGAAAGAAGGATAATTCTTGTCTCCACAGAGGCTTCTATGCTTTCGGCGACCGCTACTTATAGCCTATTGCAGGCTGTACTAGATGATGTTTGGTGCAACCGACACATATGTTAAACCTACATGTTGCTAGGCATGCAATTCGGAACGGAAAGAACAAGACGCAGCACAGTGTGTGTATCTCAGGCCCCGTACAAGCTGACGTTCTTCGATCAAGTTCATCTAGACCACAGCACAAAAGCAACGCCGTAGCTGTTGTTTCCGTCGGTCGTCACCGACATTTGTTTCTACCACTACAGCTGCGATACCTAGATGTATAACACCCGTGTAACAACATTAATTACTATCAACTAGAAATTAGGTGGCTGTTCTAGAAAGGTCGATATATATATATATATATATATACATATACGTTGGCTACAATAAAACTAGATGGGTCCTCCAACAAACTTTCTATATCTATGTATGTAGACTCACGCAGTCAGGCTTCTCCGCAGAACATCTTATGAAGGAGATCAGGCCTAGAGTCTGCAGATGTGCCCGTACGAGTATACATGGATGAACATATACGTTGTATATACCTCATTGATAAATACGAGGACGAATAGGCTACATCGCTGGCCCAATTAACACAAACGGGTCGAGTGCCGAAGTGTTACGTCACAGTTATGGCTGCGCTTGTCGTTGCTGTTGTTGTCGTCTTCTGCCTCTTTATCTTTTCTGCTTCGGTTCAATAAAGTTGGCTAGTGGCAGCAGCAGTAGTAGATGTTGTACTTGCAGTAGAGATACTCCAAAATAATATTTAGCGTATGTCTAGTTGGTGAGGGTGTATGTACGGAAATGTGCAAAGTGCTTTTTGGACTGTGCCGGAGAAAGTGCCGGAGCGCAAACGAATCTCATGCGACCGCTTTCGCTATTTATCGTCACAAAAACCTCCTAATGTTTAATGAAAATCCGGAAATAATCGATTGATGTGTTGACTACTACTACATGGGATGTGCCTCATTTGTAATGTTCTTTTTAAGTAAGTTCAAACCACTAGAGAATAAATGCCTACAGTAGTGAAGGTGCACTAGCCGTTACAGCAAAGCTATATATATATAGTATATATATATACATATACAGCTTGTACATATACACATGTATATATATATATGAATATTGGGTGGAGAGTGGTGCGTATGCGTGGACTACTCCGATAGAATCGGACTGGTTATGCATTGGCACTAGTGCTAGTCTCTGTAGCCGCCTGTAGTGGCAGAAGTAGTTCTGGCAAGGTCTGGATTGAGGCTGACTGAGGTTGCAAGTCGGTGCTGTGTAGCGTATGGGTGTTCAGACCCGTTGTCTGTCTCGCAACGTGCGTATGTAAGAAATGTGTGTGTGTGTGTGTAGTGTGTCTGTGTGTGTAGTGAATGTGAGGTATGAGTGTGTCTGTCGTGTATGAGTTTGTGTCGCAGCCGCAGCCTTGAGGTCGGTGGTGACCCGAGAGATCTCGTCCGCTCTCGTAGCTTGGTCTATCTTGCTCTTCGTCCACTATTTTTCTCTCTCTCGTGTGTTTTTTTCTCGATCTCGCGTTTGCTCTTGCACTCTTTCTGGTTTTCTGCCTGATGCTGCTGGTGCCACCGCTGCTGCTGCCGCCCGGTTGTCAGATGACGAAGAAAGGAGCGCCGGGCGAGCGCCAAAGTTTGGCTGGCCAAACTTTAGGCCGGCCAGCCAGTCAGCTCCGCAGCTCGATCATTCGCGGTCTCGGCATCAAGCATCATCATCATCATCACCCATCATCATCACCCCCATCATCGCCATCATCACCCATCGCGTTATGTCCGTGGTGCAGCAACCGACGATCCGCCGGATCACGCGGAGAGAGAGAGAGAGAGAGTCACCAGAGGGAGCAACCAGCAGCAAGCGAGCTGACAGGCTGGCAGGAGACTGACTGAAGGGGAAAATATCCAGAGAAAGAAAGAAGAGAGAGAAGGAAAATATGCCTAGACCCGTTGGCCAGATCGGCCTTCATCATCTCCCTCTTCTTCTTCTTCTTCTTCTTCTTCTGCATCTCCTCCTTCTTCTTTTATTTCTTCTGCTACCGCCGCCGCCGCTGTACTCCTCTCTCTCTCTCGCTCTCGTTGTCTCTCTATGTTTCTCGCCCCGCTTTTGCTCTCTCTCTCTCTCCCTGTTCGTTTGTCCGTCCATCCGTCGTCTGTTTGTCTGTCTGTTCTATTTGCCGATTTTGTTCACTGGCTGGTGGTTGGCTATGACTGACTATGATGCCTACAGGCAGTGACCGTCCCTCCGTCCGTCCGTCTGTCCGTCGTTAGTTCGGCAGCTCGCTCGCTCGCTCAGCCGGCTGCTGATGATGCTGCGACCGATCGCTCTAGCATGGTGGTTCGTTCGTTCGTGTGGTGGTTCGTTTGGTCGCTGCTGGCTTCGGCTCTGGCTCCTCTGGCGAACGTCAGGCTTAACATACAGCGATAAATTATAAATAGGATCGCTGCTGCTGCTGCTGATGCTGTTACTACTACCTCCGCCGCCGCCGCCACCGCTGTTGCTGCTGCTTTCTTTTTTTTCTTCATCGTCGTCGTCGTCGTCATCATCATACAGGAACCTACTCATAGGAGAAGCAGTTGCCGCTGCTGCTGCTGCGGCTGCGGCTGCTGTCGCGGTATCAAACTGTTGCTGCTGTTGGTGGTGATGGCGTTGGCGCAAGAGCAGAAGGAGCCTCCTCTTCGGCGACTCTCACTACGACGACGACGACGATGAGGATGACGACAACAACGACAGAAAACGATGACGGCCACGATGACTTTGACCATGAGCTTACTGATAGACTGCCTGCCTGTCTGCCTGCCTATTCGCCTATGCGCCTGCCCGCTTGGTTAGCTCTCTTAAGTTGCTCGATCGTTGCTGCTGCTGCTGCTTTCGGTATTGCTGTTGATATTGCTATCGTCTGTATGGGTTGGCTGTTAGAATAGCAGCAGCAACAGCCGCCGCCGCCGCAACAACAACGAGAGCAACATCTAGAGGTAGCCACAGTAGCAGCAGCAGCGGCAGCAGAAACCACGCGAACCGTTTGTTAGTTCATCCCTATCTGTCTGTCTGTCTGCTTCCCTGTTGCTGGATCTAAGGGTGGCAGCAAAAGCAGCAGCAGCAGCAACAACAACAGCAGCATCGACAGAAGCGCAAGATGAGCGCGCTGCAACTGCAACAGCAGCCGCCGCAGCATCAGCAAAAGTAACGCTCAATCATCAGCGAAAAAAAGAACCGCTTCTGTTGTGGTGGTGGTGGTGGTCGCCGCAGCCAGCCGAACAGCCAGCCGTCGCCGCCGCTGTGGCTGCTGCTGTTGTTGTTATTGTTGTTGTTGTTGTTGTAGTAAAGCCTTGCTATCATGTCATCGATGCTATCTATGCTAGTCATTGTTGTCACTACTACTACAGCAGCAACAGCAGCAGCAGCAGCAACAACAATAACAGCAGCAGCAGCAGCTACAGCAACATCTAACGCTACCAGCTACTTCATTAGTCATGTGCCAACGCTGTAAATGTAGTAAATGTATATATTATAACTTGGCAGCTCCTCCGTACCAGCTACAGCTAACCAGCGTGAACGTATACTAACGACTGCCAGTGCCACCAGCGCTGCCACCACCACCACCAACACCACACCACTGCTCTTTTTATTATGTAGTCTCGTTGATTTCCATATTCGTACGGAATTTGATTGATGTCGATCAGGTCAACGAGACCAGGGCCAGCCTAGCAACAATGTTGTTGTTGTTCTTGCTGCTGGTACTGTTGTGCTGTTGAGCACGACAACGTGCCTCGCAGCCAACATGTTTGGCAGTATGCCGGTCTTTATGTCCGCATATATGTCTATCTGCCTCTATCTATCGCTTTTTCTCTCGCTGGCGCGGGCCTAGCGGTGGCGACAACAACAACAACAACAATAACAACGGCAACAACAACAACAACAACAACGGTGGTTGCAAATTTTGTTGCATCTGCCGCTGTCGCCAGCCTGTTTACGCCGGCACGATCGGCTGCCGCCTGTTGTCTGCGCGTGTGCTTGCCTGCGTAAGCATGCATGCATGCATGTATGTAGGCATGTATGTACGCTTGCATACATGCATGCATGCATTCTAGTAGAACGATCGTAACGTTACAACTACAGCGACAACAACGTTGCTTGTGTGTGTCTACCACGACGACAGCTACCGCTACTTCTACTATGCGACGCTATGCTACTGTTGCTGCTGCTGCTGCCGCTGCGGCTCGAAGAAAAAGTATCGGTATTAGTCGTCGACTAGACGCCGACTAACCTCACAGGATGATGAGCGAGCCATGTGTACATATATACCAATATATGCCGCTATCATCATTATCTTCATCATCATCATCGTCACCATCGCCATCAACATCGCCACCATCATCATAAGTAACAGCAGCAGTTGTGCCTCTCCTGATGATGTCTCGAGCAGACTTGCGGAATCAGCCATGTCCGTCCGTCCGTCCGTCCGTGCGTTCGCCCGCCCGCCTGCCTGCCTGCCGAGCTTTGTTGTCGACTCGATAAGTATTTACATAGTTTATGTACGGATGACGGCTAAACGACCGAGCAGCGAGCGAAGAGCTTCAATGATGCCCTGCCTTGTCAGGCCGGCCGACCGACCGACCGATTGTAGACAGCGCAACCATGACTGACCGCCTGCTGCTGCTGCTGCTGCCGCTGTTGTCCGTCTGTTTTCTGTCTATCTCTCTGTCCGTCTCTCTGTCCGTCTGTTTACGAGACTGTCGTCCTGTCGGCGGCATGTCTGCCTGCCATCGTCCCAACCAGCAGGAACAGCAACTTTGTCATCCCGCAACTAACCTGAGACCAATGACAACGATAGCAGCGGCCATCGATGACAGCACCACCTTCAGCAACAACAGCAGCCCTCAGAGTGAAGACGACGACGACGACGACGGCCGCAGCTGATACGAAGTCGATGTCGAACGAATTGCTTGCTGCTGCTGCTGCTATACGGTGATGCACGTCGAGCAAAACACGGCAAGCGGCCGGAGACTGTCGATCGGTTGAACTGTACGATGACTGTTTGTACGTCCGTCTGTCCGTACGACAGTTATTGATACAACGTCCGCCTAGACGTCAATTGTTCGCCGACCGTCTTCGACGATTCGAATGTCCGTCGGCATTTAGCCAAATGTGACTGCTAAGTAAAGCAACCGCAACAACGACAGCGACATCGACAACAACAGCAGCAGCAGATACAGCAACAGCAGCAATGGGACGAGGCGAAGGAAAGCTTGTAACTAGGAATGTATGTGCGTGTGAGAGTTAGTAAGAGAGGCTCTATCTATCAGAGCCTTGTCTTGAAGATTCACAAGGCCCCCTCTTCCCCCCTCCACTAGATCAATAGCCGACCACTGGAGGACAAGTGGACCAGCTCTGCGGGACACTCGATGATTGAATCTTTCGCTGGCGGGATGAAACGCGACCGAGGTCACACCCATATGTATATTTGTCTGTATGTCTGTCCGTCTGTCTGTCTGTCCGTCTGTCTGTCTGTCCGTCTGTCTGTCTGTCCGTCCGTCCGTACGCATCAGAATTTACACAAGACAAGAGTCACAACAATTACAGTGGCAGCAGCCGCGCGTCGAAAAACGAAAAATCATTTAAAAACCAGCCGGAAGCATTTTATGCCAGCAAACATAAAACGTTTTTAAATCAACTTCAATAAGATACATTCGTGCAAAGCTCATGTATTGTTTGAAGAATCGCCTACCATACGTCCTTAGATAGTATAAGGCGTGATCAAATGAAAAGGTTTAAAACGTCGTAACAACCAAACCAATTGAAATGTTAGTTTGCTGCTTTGGGGGGGGGGGGGGTAACGTAGTGAGGCATTTAGGGACGCGAATAGAGTGCCCAATGTCTTTGTGCGCATGCACGGGGATTTCTGCGTATTATCGAGGAGAAAAACAGGCAGGTGTGTTTCCCGTCCAATTCAAACGGCAGTGCGTGTAAGGACATTCCGGCGTTGCAGAATTCGGCAACTCAGAAGCAGCGAGGTCTTGTTAGATTTTTGACTGCGGATGGTATTTAACCGGCCAACACCCATTGTCGGATGGTGGCCGTATGCGGGGGACACCGACAAGTGTCCGACAAGTCTGTAAGAAAGTGATTGGCATGTCACAATGCGAATGTTGGCAGTGAAAGTGGGGGCCAGCAGTGGAACAACGTGGATATTGTGCACGACAGGTTAAGGATACCATGAGATGTGTACCCAGTGGATTCCAAACAAGCTCAGCGAACCGCAAGAAGAACTGTGTATAGAGCTAGGACTCCAACACCTAGAATTACGAAGAACATGCTTTTTCACAGCGGATCGTTACCGGTGACGAGAGTTGGTGCCATTATTTGTAGTCAGAGACAAAGCGGGACAGCATGCAATGGAAGCATACGTCGTCAGCTCCCCCTAAAGGAATCAAAGGTGTGCCCTTAGCAGGCATGATACTCTCAGCTCACCGTGTTTTTCGACGTCCGATACTCATCGAATTCCTTGAGCGCGGAAAAACCAATAACGTGGCGTGTACTGTGAGCCTACACAAAGCCATCAAGAGCAAATGGCCTGGGCTGCTCAAGGAGGGAGTGATACTGTTCCACGATCACGCGCGTCCACACGCCTCCAGAATCATAAAAAGTGTAATGGCTAATTTAAGTGGGAGCAGCGTGAACATCCGTCCTACGGCCCGGAAATTCGCTTTGCGACTTCCATCACTTTGGTCCTCTAAAAATCATCTTAAAGGGAGGTGCTTCAATTCGAACGACAACTGGAGGACATCGTGGAGGACTGACTCTTGTCACGGCCACAGGAACTCGGGTAACAGGGAATCCTTGGGCTCGTGAACCAGCGGGATAGCTGTGCTCAGGCCTATGGTGATTACTTTTGAAGGACTTTATTTATACCCACAGTGTAATTTCGTACCTTTGCATTTGAACACGTCTCATGAATAATACGCAGATGTTTTATACTTTGCTTTTCTTACTACCGAATATACTACTTGTAAGTACTAGATAAGTGCACTCAGTATATATATACTATCCACGTGTGTATATATATATATATATATATATATATATGTTTAGTCTATGTTGCGCCCTCTCTCGTTACGCCTGCATACTCAAGTCAAACGTGCGACTCATATATGTAGACCCATATGAGCGGAGCCGACTGTGGCTACAAATGATGCAACATACAAGTAAGCGTTTCGTTCGTGTTAAATATGAAGAAAGTCGTAGTTTTGTAGCAGCTTCGCATTTTTGGCATATATACACGCTGAGCATATGGTGTCACCAGCATTATCAGGTATTGTACACGCAAGTTTACATATATATATATATATATATATATATGATCGAGCCATGCGGTGTTGAGCGTATGTTTCTGGAGCATGGAGTCTTTGCAACTTAGAAGAAGGAACATGGGAGGAGAAAACGAGAAAGATAGAGAGAGAGAGGGCGAGAGAGTAATTCAGTGTATGAGAGTGTGTAGGCGGATGTTCGAGGATCGGTGTAGGGGGTGTGACCGTGACAACTACAAGGTGTCGTTGTCGTCGTCGTCGGCGGCGGCGTCTGTGGTGGCGGCGCTTAGTGGCGCTTACTCGAGAATACGAAAAATAGCAGCAGAAGCAGCAACAGCAGCAGCAGCAGAACAACGAACATTCTGCCAGAGTCTCGTCGAGGAGAGCAAACGCCCGCTCCGCTACCGGTTCGAAACCATTGGCCAAATTGAGGCTACCCGTCTGGCAAACGACAAGGCTTCTCCTCCCCTCCATGTTCGCCTTCCGTCCATGTTCTCCTCCTTTCGCGCATTCGCTCTCTCTCTCTCTCTCTCTTTAGCTTCGTCGTGTGTCCTCAGCGTTCGTACGACGATGACGGTCTCTATGGGACTATGGCCAGAACGAGAACGCTAGCGAGAAAGAATAAGGATAAGGATAGGGCGACCGAACCAGAGAGCCAGAGGGGTGGTCCATCCGCTTATTCCGTGCCCACATAGAAGATGTATGACTTTCTCCCCTCCCCACATATCTCTCTCTCTCGCTCGCCACATTGATGCGTATCTTTGTACTCGAGCGAGTGCGTGTCTGTGTGTTCGAGTGCGTGGCGAGTTCAAAGAGGGGTAAAAGGGGGGAGGAGGAATATGCTTGTATGAGTGTATGCCTGTAGAAATGTATGTGTTATGTCATTCTGGAATATTTGGCTGCCAGTTTGAGGCCGGTCAAGACAGACTCTCTCTCTCTCTATTGGGACAGAAAGAGAGAGAGGGAGAAAGAGATTCAGAGTCACAATGATGACTGTTGCTTGTGGTTTGTCGAGCTCTGAAATTGCTGCAGCTGCCGGAAGTCACGAGTCAAATATCAGGCGGTATAGACACAAGGTTATACATATATATATATATATATATAGATACGTTTATAATGTGTGTGTCTACATGTGTACTTTGAGTAGTTCTACGTGTCCAGCACGTCTCTATTCATAGGTTCATGGGGGAAGCGCTGGAGTGATGACATGAGGTGATGAGGTTCCCGCGACCAGTCGTCGTCGTTTCAACCACTTCGATGGTCGAAAAAGAGACCGGCCCCGCTCAAGGACCGCTCGCAGCCGTCGACAGCCAGCGACTATTGTTGTTATCGTTGGTGTGGAGAAGGGTGGACCACTGGTTCAGTAGAGTTAGTAGTGATTGACATGCGTACGGGTTCACCATAGGCCCAGCCTGGAATCTAGTGTTTCGCTCTACATATATATAATAGTCTCACTGGTCAAATTTGTGCCTACTTCTCTCTCCCTACTACTCTATCTCCCTATCTCTCTCTCTCTCTCTCTCTATATATATATATATATATATATATATATGTGTGTGTGTGTAATAGTCTCACTGGTCAAATTGCTGCCTTCTTCTTCTCTCATTGTATGTGTTGTTGTTGCGAGAATGTCGTCGTGCTTGTGTATGTATACACAGATCTGGATTTTGCGGCCGTAAGTGAGTGTATGGGCAGCTGTGTGTCTGCATCTATATATGTGTGTGTTTAGTCGTTGTCGTCGTTATTGATCCGTGGGCGCGTGTGTGAAATGAAAACCACTTTCGTCGAACAGAGGAGCTGGCCAATGGTGAATGATCATTAGTTTCGTTTCTCTTGGCTTCTTTTCTGAGATATTATCTTTTCCACCTCGTCCCCCATTTCGCCTGCTTTTTCCAGTCCGTGCGCGCGGGGACGGCGCGCGTTGACTGAGATCTTCTACCACCACCACCACCACCGCCACCACCACCACCGCCACCGCCGCAGCTGACGTTGTTGCCGCTGCTGCCGCCGCCATGGTTCAGGTCGGGAAAGAGTGACCGCCGCAGCCGGACATACAGACAAACATAAAGAGCAAAGCGGCCGTCCTTTAGTCAGTCAGAGCAGTGAGAGACGCAGCCGAGGATGCCGGAAGACTGCAATGAACGAGTCTCCCTCAGCACCGAATCCGAATTATCCACACTGACCAGGCCGCAGTGGCTCCAACTCCAACGACTGAGGAGATCTCGCCTGGCGGTGGCCGGCTGACTGGTTGGTGGCCGCCGCCGCTTGCTGATTTCCATTTCCGCTTCGGCAGCAATAAATAAACAATGTTGAACCCCCCGATCCCATGTTGGACCGATCGTCCGTTGTTCGCAGTGGCTCGCTCGCACGATGCTTTTGGCATCGTAACTCGGGATAGTATTCTCTATTGGTCAATATTGTATGTTTGTACCCATATATATATATATATATATATATATATATATATATATATATGTAGGGAGAAAGCGAGAAAACACTTTTATTTACCGAATAGGGGTGATATCTGTGATGTAGGGAAGCTTGCAAAGCCGCCTTGTTGTGCGATTATCTGGCTACACTCCAGGCATATTATTGATCATTGAAATTCTGCATTTATGCATAGTTATTAATTGATATATCCTACGAATGCTCATCAAAGTACATCAAAGAAGCAGTTAATGAGACTGGAGCTCACAATCTGTTATAGTCCGTATGTCGTGTGTTCTACAATAAAGTTGACAGCGACGCAATTTTTTACAGTACTCGTCTCGATATCACATCGTACAGAGCCTTTTCAGAATTTTTCTCTGAATTCCTTCAATCATACTGTCTGTTTGCATTAATATGGACTTCAGACGGGCTAGCAATATAAACGTTTAGATAACACAATTGGATTATACCGAAAAAAAACAATATATATATATATATATATATATATATATATATATACATCAAACAAACGCGTAAACCCAAACGGGGAAAAGGTTCGGAGAGAGATTGCTCCCTTCCCTCCCTCCATTCCCTAAGCAGGGTATCGTATACTTAAAGTGTATTTTGTGCACTTGGTGCGCCGTACGTCTCATCTAGTTGTTGTGTGTCTCGTAGCCGGACCAACAGCACGAATTAAACCTATATTTATTCAAACGCAAATTCTGACAGAAAATTGTCAATGCCAAATCGGACAACGGTCAGTTCGGTGCTGGTCGTTCGCTACGTTGCAACCCACAACAACGGCAGCCCGATGACCCGACGACGTCTCTTTCCACTCGGACTGTCTCTCGTAATTACAGCACGGCGTGACCATTAACGCTCACGGCAGGGTGATTAGTAGGCGCGAAGAGACGCCAATCGAGTGCACGCGGCCTATGCCAACACCGCCCTCCAGCCGCCTTCTATACCTCCCTCCCTCCCATCTCTATGTTTTCTTTCGCCCGCAATTGTTTCGCGCCCCCTCTGTCTCTCTCTCTCTCTCTGGCATTTTTATCTTCTTTTGATCAATCTGTATTCGTATGTACGCAATGTTGCGATTGATTTCTAACAATACAATTGTAGTTCGGTCGTCAGATGCCTGCGCATTGCGGGCTTTGTATGAAAGCGTCTTTATTAATATACAGAGCAGGCACGCATATATATATATATATATATATATATATATATATATATCGAAAAATAAGAAAGCGATTTTGATTTTCGCTAATCAGTGATTGAAACGATCCAGGCAGAGGAAAATTATACCTGTTTTCTAATACAGAGATTTCAAACACTTTGCCGGGTCCAGGTAACGTACATGCGCAGTGTTATTCGAATATATATACTTACGAAGTGCTCTTGTAACGTACTGTTGTTTGTGTGTTCTCTTCAGGTAAGCGTCATCATCATCGAGTATATGTCGGCTTACGACCAACGATTGCTGCGAAAGACCTGACATTACCTATTTCATCGTCTTGTTACTGACTATGTAAGATCAGGTAAACCATATATATATATATATATATATATATATATATATATATATATATATATATATAAATTAATCAGTTGAATTGTTTGTTTGCTGATGACGAATGTGCTGCCACTGAGAAGCTTCGTAGTTCCATCTCGTACTTGGCTTCTTCTCCGTGTGTGTGTGTGCTCGGCTAGCACATAGATTTTGGGACTGATTCGAGATGGACGCATAATTCTGCCACCGGCCTGCATAGCCATCTCTTGGCGGACGGGGCGGGAGGTGAGGAAGTCGCGTTTATCATCGCTGAGATATTTTCTGCTGCTGCTGCTGCTGGTGGTGTTTCTGTAGCTGTCCGTATTGTCACTCGTCGTTGCCGCTACGTTAGATGCATCTCTGTGCTGAGAGCCCGCCCTTATGGCTGTGCCGACCGCGTCGTTTCGTTCGTTCGGTCTGTCTGGTCGCTCAGGCTCAGGCTGTTGTGTTTCTGCTGCTTCTGTTTCTCTGCTCTTCGTCGGCTGTTTCTGCTGCTGCTGCAATCGCGGCCGTGAGCCCGCGACTTGCCGCCTGCTTGCCTGGCTGTTCGGAGCGCCGGCGAAGTCTGAGTGACGGACTGAGTGAGCGCAGCGAGAGAGTCGCGGACAGCAGCAGCAGCGACTTCTTCTTCGCCTCATTCGTTGTCAGCGTCATCTTCGTCGTTTCTGCTGTGTGGCCTGCAGTTTGTTTGGAGCGGCGGCGGCGACCAACGACAGCGCCGACATCATAGCCAGCCAGCCAGCCAACCATCCATCCAGCCAGCAAGCAGCCAGCAGCGAGTCATCATTCATCATAACCAACGACGACCATGCGATCGGTTTTGTCGGGGGGAGGCGCCAGCTTAGAGAAGCAGTGCGTATGTGGCTGTGCTGAACCAACCAAACACCGGTTTCAACCGTATCGGTCCGACGGCCACACAGACAGACAACAGACAGACAGACAGATAAACAGCCAGACAGTCACATCATCATAACGCCGTCTGTTGCCGCCTGGTTTGTCCACGGAACGCAGCCGCTGTTCTGGTTCATATTCAGATCTATTCTTATAATAGTATTCATATTATAATAATACTAAATCTACTACCCCTAGTGCTCTGCGTTCGAATGTGCTGGTACTGACAGATGACTCTGGCTGGCTTCATTTGGGGTGGGTGTTCAAAATTATGAATTTTGGCCATGGTGGGGTCGTGTCGGTTTCGTTCGGTTCGAGGACAACTGGCTGACTTGGAGCGGCAGGAAAGGGTATTTATTGTTGGTTCGTTTGCACGCTTGGCTTCGTCACGTAGTACTGCTGCTGTAGCACTGTTGTAGAACGAGCCAAAAAGGCCAATGTTTTCCGTTTTTCTCCACTTTTTTTTGTTTGTCTTCCGGCCTGTGCGTTGTTGCTCCGCTGTATGTGCTGTGCTTATAGGTGTGCTAGTGTCGTTGGCGATTCGAATCTTTGTTTGTTTCAGCAATGATCTCCGTCCGGTTCAGGTTGGCTGACTGGCTGAGCTGACCTACCTACACGAGACCGCCTTCGTTGCCAGTCGGTCCTGTAATTTGGCAGGAAATGTTTTTTGTCGTCAAAGTAGTAAGTCGTAGTCGTAGTAATAGTGGTGGTGGTGGTGGTGGTGGTGCAAGTATTATGACTGCCGCCTCGCACTGCGAGTCTAATCTAGGTCTGAGCGATCACAGCCAAACTCTTTGTATATTGGTATATCATTGTCGCGAAAGTTGTATGTATATTTATATAATAATAGATTTTTTTGTTTTTTTAGATCATCAACATCGATTACGATTTCTATTATACCGTTACGGTTACCACTAGAACGGCTAAGGCTACTACGTTTTCGTTAAGCATGTTGCGTCAACGCGGATCTTCACGAAATCATACTATGCGATGGCCATGGATGATGACGCTTTCTGCTTTTTGAGAGCTGTCGTTAGTACGGCACAAGAAATCAATAGCCCTGCAGAAAAAGTTGCGCTTTGTTGTCTAGCTAGCAGTCAGCCCCTCCCAGCTGACTGCCAGTGAGACGCCAACTATGGAAGGTTGTGATGTTCGCTGTTGTTTACATCGAGGAAGGCTGTAAACGAGAGCGAGAGATAAGACAGAGAAAACGTGTTTCGTTTCCGACCAAATGCTGCAAATGCTGTATTGAAACTCGCATACGACATGACCTACCGACCAATCTCACGGCAGTCATATTCTTGTTCGATTTTCCGCGAATCCGAGGCGAAAAAAAAAGGTACGTATGCTCTGATTGGTCTAGGACTTCGCATTTGATGATGATGATGATGATGATGGTGGCGGTGATGATAATGGTGGTGGTGATGACGACGACGACGCTGGCGAGCGATATGGCTGGCCGACACCAACCCAGTGAGACACTACTGTGGCCGCCTAACTCTGACTGAGGAGATGCGTTTTCCTGTTGTCGAGTGAGTGAGTGAGTGAGTGACCGCGCCGCCGTTCGTGGTGGCCAATTGATTTCTCTCTCTCCCCTTAACCCCCCGCGGCCCCCGCTCCGCCCCACCTCCCGATCCTCATCCCGTCTCCCCTCCACAGCACGCAACGGATGCCGGATACGTGTACGGTACAATGAGAATGAGAGAGGAGGGAAAACGAGAAGAAAGAGGAGCAGGAGATGAACGACACAACACAGCATGTGAGTGATGTAATTCCACAACGACAAGGAGAACATTGGCACTGTTGTTGTTGTTGTTGTTTTGTTTGCGGTTGCTGTTGCGGTTGGTGGTGGCGACGACGGCGGCGGTTGACGTGTATCGTCGTATGCGCGATCACTAGCACGGCTATGCCACCCGCCGGGATTCGTCGTGGTTGAAATTCGCCATACTGGTTGTTGTTGTTTGCGTCGATTCGTTGGCCGGCGGTGGCACCCAACGGTGTGAGACAGGACAGGGCACAGAAGTCACTCACTTACTCTGTGTGCCTCGGGCGATCCAAGAACACACACACAGACACACACTCACACATACATGACTGACCAGAAATGAAAATAAGCAACATGTACAAAGAAACAAAGAGCAAGGAAAGCAAAACGGAGGCAGAACATAAGGGCAGAAAATATTATTATTATTATTAGCATGATAATGCAGTGATTGAGCGGAGGGAGAGAGAGAGAGAGAGGACAAACAACGTTGAAACTACGGCGGCTGTGACGAGGTGCTGTGATGCCGTTCACAGCGGCATCTCCAGCCAATCGACCGCCGGTCCTGATAAACACTGAGACTGACAAAGACAGCAACTATGGCAGCGACGGATGACGATGATGATGCGGCTGCTGCTGCTGCCTGGTGCTGCCTTAGCCGCCGCCGCCGCCGAAGACCTTAACGATAAGAAAACCCAGAGTGACCTTAATGGCCTCAACAAGGGAAACCAAAATAAGCAGAAGACAAAGAAGAAGAAGAAGACGTCGAAGAAGAGGAAAGAAAAGAAGAAGAGAAAGAAGGAGGTAAAGTAGAGAAATAAGACGAGTACGACGACGAGGCGATATAGCTGAAGCGATCGCGACTGTACATCATAGTCGTGGTGACATTTGGGTGAGCAGCGGCTAACCTTATAAGTTTCGTCGCACGAGGTCAGGTTGGCGGCATGGCCAGACAACTAATGGGAAGGATTAAAGAAGAAATCAACTGACAGCATCAATAGGCCGACCGATAAGCAGGCAGAGAGACAGACAGACAAACAGGTCGGTCGAGGGACGGACGATGAATAGACAGACGGATGGACAAAAAGATCATACGGTAGACAGGCAGAAAGATGCAGCGGCATCGCTGCCGGAGTTGCCTCAGCAGCCCCAGCCGCGGCCGCAGCAGTATTGGGACGTAGTGCGTTTAGCCAGCGAGGAGGTGGGCAAATCCACAACTGGGTGCTTCGGTCCATCCTTCATCCATTGGTGTCTCTCCGTCTGTCTGTCCGTCTGTTCGTCTAATCTCTGTTGGTCGGTGGGTCGGCGGTCTGTAGGTTGGTTGCTCCAGCGTCCGACTGAAACCTGTTCGACCTGGACGGACGACTGACAAACGACGGACCGAACGGGCGGGATTTCGGGAGGGAGTCGCTCGGGCAAACAGGCAGGCAGACATACTGGCAACGACTAGGCAACGAACGCCACAGACAAGACAAGCCGGACAACCAGCAATGACGACGACGACGATGATGACGACTGACACTGATGATGACGATGATGATGATGACGATGACAACGACACCACCATCACCAGCAGGAGCAGCAGCAGCATCAGCAGCAGTGGCGTTTCTGACGTCGCCGTCATCGTCTGTCGAGGGATCCAGCTCTAACAGCTCGTTCAACGCTACAACAGCAACAGCAACAACAACAACAACAGCAGGCGCCGCCATGGCAGACGGACGGGCGGACAGCAGCAGCAGCAACAGCAGCAGAAACCACGGCGGCAGCGGCGGCAGCAGCGTCCAAGCGGAGAATATTTATATTTTAAATATTTCATGTCTCCAGAACTAAAGAGCTCAACACCTATTAATAATGCGATAATGAAGGGCCTCTGCTCGCTCGCCTGCCTGCCTGCCTGCCTGGCTGCCACGATCAGCACACGACTCCCTTTCTCTCGATTTCGGTCAAATTCTGTCTGCTGCTGCTGCCGCCGCTCGCTGCAGTTCTTCATGGCGCTAAGGCTGCTGCTTCTGCTGCGGCTGCTGTGGCGGCGGCGGCGGCGGGTCCTTCTACCGGTACCGCCGGCGCCATCCATGCTGGGCCATCCGTCGAGCTCGCCGGCTGCCGCCGCCGCAGCCAAGAACTGTTGGTCCGTAAGAGAGAGTGGATTGGCCGCGCTTGTCTCTCTATGTTGGCTGTCCGTTCCTCCGTTCGTCCGTCCGTCTGTCTGTCTGTCTGTTTGTTCGGTGTTGTCCGTGCGCTGTTTAACGCGCACAGAATGAAGTCGAAGACACCAGCTCTAGCTCCGCAGCCAACCGTAGCAACAACAACAACAACAACAGAAGCAGCAACAATAACAACGATAACAACAACAACAACAACAACAACGAGCGCGA
This sequence comes from Dermanyssus gallinae, assembly GCA_003439945.1. Lineage (NCBI taxonomy): Eukaryota > Metazoa > Arthropoda > Arachnida > Mesostigmata > Dermanyssidae > Dermanyssus > Dermanyssus gallinae. The sequence goes on along the minus strand of QVRM01007094.1, from coordinate 124,614 downwards.
TGGACGTGCGATGCGCGAGTCGCCGCCCGCTTCGACCGCTCGGCCGTCCGTCTGCCGTCCGTTCATTTCTCTGTCCGTCGGTTCGTCGGTGGGTCGGTTCTTCCTCCTTCGAGATGAACGCGCGCTTCGTCGTCGTCGCCGCCGCTCGTCCGCCTTCCGAATGCTTTCTGTCTGTCTGTCTTGCTTGCTTCGTTTCATTATTTCTCCATGGTCCTTCCTTTTTCTGCTTTGGCATACACTCTCCCCCCACCCCCAGCTCTCTCGATCGCTCGCTCGCTCGCTTCTTCTTGTTCTCTCTCGGCGGCTCTTGCTTTCGTTATTTCGTTCTTGTTTCGGTTTACCCTCTTCCTCTTCTTTCGGTTTCGTTGACCGGTGATGCCACCACTCCTGCTGTTGTCGTTGTTGTTGTTGTCGTTGTCATCGGCCTTATCGCTGCCCTCTCGTCTGTCCACCACTGCTCTCGTTGCCCCTGCTCTACACCCCTCCCCCCCCGCCCCCCGTCCGTTTGACACACTCGCCCGTTCATCGGCCGAGAGAAGGCAGAACGACAAAAGAACACGGGCGGAGGGCGAAAGCGAGATAGAATCAACTTCGCACAGCAGCAGCAGCAGGGCAGCAGCACCACCACCACCAACAACCTGCCGCTACGGCAGCAAACTCATCAGCGGCAACTGCGAACGGCCAACACGTCCATCATCATCGTCATCATCATCATCAGTATCATCGTCATCACCATCATCACCATCATCGCCATCATCATCAGCAGCAGCATGACAACATGGGCAACGGCGTGACCGGCGCACAGCAATGCACCAGCAGCAGCAGCAGCCGCCGCCGCCGCAACGACAAAGTCGACGAAACAGTACGACCGTCTGAACCGACCAACTGAAGTACGAATGACGGCCGAGTCACCGGACGGACGGACAACAAGCGGACAGACAGACGGACAAACGGACAGGACAGCATCTGACGGTTCGACCCACACAAGCAAGCGAGAAAACAAGCAGACGGACAACTCTCGAACATTGGAAACATCAAAATGAAATGAGTTCGCTCTTGGCCGTGCATCATCATTATTTGTTTGTCTGCTCCGTCTGTCAGACGCTGGCGGAACAACTGATCGATCAACCCGCCGACCGACCGACCGACCGACCGACCGAAACGACGGCTGACTACTAACTGACTGACAAACTGACTGCCCGCTGGCTGGCTGGCTGGCTGGCTGGGTAGCTAACTATTTCCGTCATTGCACAAGCCAACGCAAATGCAACGACCATGACCAAGACCAAACAACCGTCATCACTGTCGTCGTCATCAATCGTCATCACCATCACAATCATCATCACAACGCTACGATCATGATGATGGCCGATGGTCACTGATCCACCGATCATACCAATACGTACTGGTGTGTCGGTAAGAAAATTTTAAAGTGAAGAAAAAAAACAGAACATCACGAAGCAGGCAATTATTCTGCTTGCGAGACCAGAAGAGACTAATGAGGATCACCACCGACACGATACACACACAAACTTCGAGAAGTAACGACGTTAACGTTCACGTAATAAATGCGGTAAATATGCCATTCTTCAAAACATCCTATCATACTTCAGAACGAAACCAAAAAGTTTTAATTCAAAAGCAGAGGTAATAATTTAACTTTTGTTTGGCCGAGGTATTATGTGCATATAACAAACTACCTTCAATTTCTTTTGTGGTGTTTAATAAGTATTATTAACAATATGGCATGGTGGATTTCTCCCTTGAATGAGAACGCCTTCAGCAAAATTAAAATAGAGCACAACTCATTAACGGTGCCTCGTAGGAGCACCTATATTGAGCGCAACATTTGCCGCCAATAACAGCCAGTTCGATTCAATCGCTCTACACTGGAACGAGCATAATTCAATCGAACTAGCGGTCATATCGCCGCGGCCACAGCTCTCGCTGGCAGCGGTGAGTTTCCACCACTCCAACTTCGTGCAGGCAAGCAATGGCCAAAACCGACTGAAACTCGAGGCCATAACGCACATAAAGGGGATGATGACAGACACCAATGATGTCCAGTGACGTAGCAGGACAAAACTAAGAGAGCCTGTCAAAATGATGCGAACTTAGTGCTCCCTGAAGGCCTTCCCGAAGACAAAGGCCTGATCGTCTTTACGAAAATATACATTTTTAACAAATAATGAAAATAATATTAGTGGCCAAAGATGTTGAAAACGAAGCACTCTTCATTGCTAGGAACAATAATTGTAATAAATCGTAAGAATGGCAGCAGCAGCAACAACAACAACAACAACAACAATAATAAGAAATGCGATAGACAAGATTGTATTCTAAAAAAAAACAATGCCTAAGAAGGAAGAGCCGGAGCTGCCTCGTAGCTATGCTAGTCGGGTTAGTCGTGCTGCTGCTGCTGCTGTGTGCATTTGGTTGTGCTGTTGTGGCTGTGGCTGCTAAGCACAGCCTCGCAGTGTCACTGGCTGGCTGGGCGGGTCCCCGTGATGGAGCCCAGCTAGAAAGATATAAACTGTCATAACAGCGCAACAGCTGCGATCATTGTTAATTAGCGGCTGGCTGGCGTTGTGTTGGCGGCGGCGGCGGCGCTGTTTTTCGAGTTTTCACACGAACGATGACGCGCTGGCCCTGCTGGCCTGGCTGGCTGCGCTGGCCGGGCGGCCGCGCGTCAAGAACGACTTGACGAGTCATAACTGAGCTTGCCTGTCTGACCCTTTTCGGCCGCCTCAGATGATGATGATGATGATGATCGTCGTCGTTATCGCGCTTCTGCGGCAGCCGGCAGCTCTGTCCGTTACGTAAGCCAGCTCGCCGCACTCCTGCCGCAGGATTCAGCTAATTCTTCGCCTGCTCTGCAGCTCCGGCACAACCAACACGAGGGTTTGGCCAACTTTTTAGTGTTTTATTATTATTATTATGACTACTACGATGGTCATTATTATGATAAGTTTAATTATAATACACACGATCGAGTTCTTATGCATGTTATGCAATTTTGAGAGTAATCTCACATGCATATATTTGTGTGAGTAGATGTATATATATATATATATATATATATATATACATGCGTATAATTATTAGCTTAGCTATTACGATATTAATTGTGCGACACCAACGACGACGACGACGACGACCAATGACCTCCCAGGTGGCCGTGAAACGGCAGCGGGACGGACGGATAGTGTAGATCGACGATGGTCAAAGTGGCCGCTGTTTCTGTAGCACTTTTCTATTAGTTTTGTTGTGTTCTTTTTTTGACATTCGAAAACAAACGAGCGAACAAATCGATGACGCTCGCTCTAAATCGACTACTGTGCAAACGAAACGAGCGGATGAAGCTGCGCTTACCGCCACGGTGATGGCGACACAAAGGCGATGATATCACCGATTTTGCAGCAGCGACGACAACACCAGTGGCAACGGTGGCAACATCAGTCACAGCAGCAGCAGAAGGTTCACAACCCGTCGTTCGGGGCCCGGCGTTCATACGTTCAACTGCCTCGCTGACTGACTGACTGACTGACAAACTGACTGCCTGAATGTCGAGCTCAGAGTATCATCGTCATAATCATGATCATCATTCTCCACCTCATCATTTATCCCTCATCATCATTATTTATCCCTCCTTCCAACCGGCCAGTCCTCACTAACAGCATTAACAGCAACAATAATAACAGCAACAGCAGCAACAACAACTGCGTGTGCTACTCGTGGTAGTGCTACTGCTGATTCCACCACTGGTCGTGGTGATGTTGTTGTTGTTGTTGTTGTTCACGGTCCATCCAACCGCGGCCGTCTCGGCGGCGGCCGCTCCTGCTGATGCTGCACAGGCAGAGACTTGGCATTTGCCTTGGTCGCCAGCATCAGATCGCCGACGACCGACAAACGGACAGACAGACAGACAGACGGACGGACATACAGACTGACAGCTGGTATTGCTGCTGCACCGACCTCTGCGGGCAGATTAATTGACTACTCGGCTCAAGTCGATTCGTCGCCCATTTATCCACTCCTGTTGTTCCACTCACTCGTCGCCGCACCCCCCCCCCCCCCGGCTCGTTTACAACCCCTGTCCCCTCTGCTTACCTGTAGCCACTTATATAATATGAAACCGATATATGCTTGTCATGTGACTTACTGCGAATTCTCTATCTATCTATCTATCTCTCTCTCTCTCACTCTCACTCAGCGTTCTTGTATCGGAATTTGGACCAATGCTCAATTCCAATTTAAGCTTGCCTTGTTCCGCGTTATGCATCTGTGTATATATATATATATATATATATATATATATATATATATATATATATGTATGTTTTTTTCGTAAGACGGTGCATTAATAAAACGGTTTTAACGAGATGCACACTTAGCTGTGTAATCGTCTGATTGCTGCGTGAAAAGAGGGCCGTGATTTGTCTTCAGACGAAATCTTTCCTCCTCTCTGTATCTTCTCCGCCACTGAGACTCAACACAATCGGAATTGCCAATTTGATATTTGCTCATACGCGGCCAACAGTGCCATCTACAAACCTCTGCATTTCGTTTCAAAGTAGCTACATATGTTGCTGCAATCGCGGCAAGCGATTAGCAAACGTTGAGGAGCTTATAGAACGAAATCGAGCCCGAATATTTTATGCATAAACCTAATGGCATTCAGAGACGTTTTGTCTCTGGTGTTAGTCATAAAAACTCAAAACGCGTATCAAAATAATATAGTCTTGATTTGAATTAGTGCATATTGGCCAACAAGGCCTTACTTAGCGGGTAATGTTCTATTTGTCTACTGCTTGTTGGGCGTCGGTCACCGGTTAGTCGGGAGCCAATTTAGTATGAGCGCTACAGCAAGGATGGTGCCCAGATCCCATCAGTGACAGTGGAGACTATCTTCCCTAACACGTCAAGCAAAACGACACTCAACCAATTCCACTTGACTCTCTGCAATTCCACGTGCTCGAGTTTGCCCGTCATCAAGGTAATCACATTGCAACGGGATTGGAACTCAGCCACGATGCTTATTTTTCTGGATGGAACCACTCTAGCAGCTTACGCATTGATGGAACCTGCTCAAGTCACGTGTATGATAAACGTTTTTCTCTTCAAGGTGTCGTGATTTTCTTCACAATGTGTCGTGATCACGAGCTGCTTCTGTTAATGTGGCGAATGCTACTATTCGAGCTTGTACGTTTTCATTAAGCTTCAGTGGTTGTAATCACACGCTGATGATGCTGATGTTGAAGGCTGCTGCGGCTGGTACGTCCAGAAGGTGTCCGGGTGAAGAAAGTTCTTCTCTCGCACACGCCTTCAGCGCCATTATTAGACGCAACGGCGAACGGACAGCACGAGGCCACGTGCATCACAAGCGACTGACCAACAAAACTAGACGCACTCCCGAAAGCGCGAAGGGCGACCGCAGACAACCAAACTATAATACCAGTGACATGAGATCCAGATCCAGAGAGAGAGAGAGAGAGAGAAAGGGCGATGTACTCAAACAGGGATCTTCGAACTGGAAGGAGGCAAAACGGGAGGCAGAACAACAAGGGAGAACAAATTGCATTAGATTGCCAATGCAGTTTGTCAAAAGCGCACCTCGCTTTTTTTCACGGTGTTGTTGTTGTGGTGATTGTTGTTGTTATTATTACCACACTTTTTCTTCTTACATTTGCAAACATCGTGGTTATTCTTTCGCATATGTTCTTTCTGTTGTTGGTACTATTTCATGTATAATTTTTGGTGTAAGCTTATGTTGATTATGGTGACGGTGATGTGTCATCGCTTCCAGTCCGAAGATGGTGTTTCGCTATTCTCAATTCTTTATCAGATAATTATCGCTTGCTTTCTATGCGTGTTGTTGTTGTCGACAGTTGGATTGTGTCGTTGATTACCTGATAATTCGCCATAGTTGGCTAGCAAGCCCCGCTCGAAGTATTTACGTCCGTGGTGAACAGAAATCATGTCATCACAACTGCGATTTCTCTCCGACAGTTCTAAGACGCGTTGGTGCCGTGGTCTATGTGCGCAGAAACAGCTCAGCTTTGTTTTATAACAGAATATTGTGTTTCGGTTACTCGCGCGCAAAGCAGAACAGCGAGGAAATAGTAGTGGAGGAAAGTTAGAATGGCAACCACACTTTGACTTTGCCGCTGTCCGTCGAACGATGGTAACTTGTTGAGTTGTCGAGTTCGTCTTATTTTTCATTTGTTTCTTCTACTACTACTACTACTACTGCTGGTTCTGCTGCTACTGCAACTACTCATATACTTGCTATAGCTTTGGCTTGCCAAAAACAATGCTTTTCCTTGAACTGTCGTTGTTTCCTGCCTCGCTCTTGATGGTCATCACCGTCGTGGTTCTGCCACTATTGGACTTACGACTGTCATATCTCGCTGTTGTTACTGTTGTCGGTATCATCTATGGCATTACTATTAACTTACGTAGTACTGTCCTTACCTACAAGTCTTAACGGGAAGCTAATCTTGATTTAGCTTCTGCGAGATTGAAAAAGTTGTATCGTTGTGCACACAGTCGGTTCAGTAAGTTCCGAGACTACTTCGGAATAACAAAAAAACTCAATCATATCGTAAAATAAATTAATAAGCTTAGTTTTCAACACGCACGCTACGCATTCGTGACTTCTATTATAGAGGCTGTGGAACGGAAACCCCTTTATTTGGCCAAAAGTTGATAAACAAGAACGCTTGTGTGAACCGGCGCATTGTCGTGAAAAAGACACAATTTTTGTCGGAGTTGTGACGTTACTGCGATGCACGACGAATTCTCGCGAGCAGACATTTAAGAATTTAATTGAGTGCCTCTATTATGGTCTGACTAGGAGTGACAAGGATAAAGTTATAGCCGATTGTCTTTTTGTCGACGGATTATTCTAAAACCCCTCCTGTTTTATTAACTATAATGTTCAACAAGAAAACTCTGATTTATATCGATCGCCTTAATGACTTTCTCGGTTTAAAACAAAACTAGATCAAGCTTACGGCCATTTTGTTAAGTACGGCAATGTATAAAAAACAGGCCTGCGCGGATTACAGTTTTAACTATTTAGACTGCCCACAGCGGTACAGAATTGCAATAATATATATATATATATATATATATATATATATATATATATATAGCAATGGTGGTCACGACGAGAAAGAGGAAATCAGTTAATTAATGATAACCTAGTGTTCGGGCGTTTGTTGACTATTAAATCGTTTTTATTTAGCCTAATATGGAACGTTGAATTGTACGCGATGGTTGTCACATCCGGCATCATCGGCTCCGACGAGACGACTTCAATTTGAGTTTGTTGTTGTCGCCATCATCTACCGGTTACCTCACTCGATGAGCGACAGAGCCCCATGGCTAACTAGCTGCGTGTACTACTTCTGCCCTAAATAGTAAACACAATTTTCATCATCGTCAATCATCACTAGTATCACTACTGTCGGTATCACTCTAACAGCAAGCTTTCTAATTACGAGATGATTCTAATCACGGCATTCATGGCTGTGCGCACGCTCTCATTTCGTCTCCCTGTTAAAAAGTAGCCACGTTTTGTACTGGCAAGATAACGACTTGTGGCGACGACAACAACCACTCATGCGCGCGTCACGATGATTCATTAGATATGCTGAAATACGTGCCTTGAAACGTGTCCATGTAACATTGTGGTACGATTTTCCATATTTCAAACGTCATGTCGCATTTTTGCACTGCTAACAGAACTACGCGGTCCGCACACACGCCAATATATATATATATATATATATATATATATATATATATATATATATATGTTTATAAACATTATGCATACGAAAATACAGCATATATATATATATATATATATATTACAAGAGAGAGAATAATGACGGTATTTTTGTTGTGTAGCTATAAGGGGTTTACTTAATAATGCTGACACACAGCTTTGTCTATATTCAGGAGAAGAGGAATTCATCATTTTCACTGTTCCTCGTGGTATTGTTGTTCGCTCATCGTGTGCCACGTTGCAATTTGCATTGCTGCTGTCCACATTTATTTACAACGCGCACGAATATATATATATATATATATATTCATGTGTATGCATGGTTGTTTATGTACGGTTCCGTTTGTGGTGGAATATGATGATTAATTGCGGCGGCGGCGGAGAAGCAAAAACTCACTAGCTCTGAGCATGCGTCGGTGATGAGATAGATACACATCAGATGCGCGACGAGAGACGATGAGCGTGGTAGAGGAAGGTAGCGGGTAGGAAGTTGCCGAGGGTAGAGCAGCAGTCATATCGCGGAGGGAAGTGGCGACGTGACACGTTTTATCTCGCTTAGCGGCCGCAGTACGCTGCAGTGCCTTCGCCGCTTCTGTTGCTGCTGCTGCTGCATGTTGCTGCCGCTGCTGCTTAGACTCCGGGGGCTGTCGTTGTCATTATTATTATTATTATTATGGGGCACGGCCAGTGCTGTCATCTGCCGTCGGTCGTGCGTTGTCCCCAGTTGCCACCGCGGGGGAGCTGTTCAAATGATAACCAACGAACCCATATGCTGCCGATGATGCTTGATCTACTACCATCAACACCAACAACAACAACACCTGGCAGCAGCAGCAGCAGCCTCTGCAGCAGTATTCTCATCTGCTCCAGCCGTCAAAACGGCTACTGCCGCTGCTGTTATCGTTATTGTTGTTGTTATCGTCGTTGTTGTTGTTAACAGTAGCCGCAACAGCAGCAGCGGACCTTCTCCAGCATCTAAACCATGACTATTGTAGCCATATTCCAGTAAAGCATATAAATTTAAGCGGCTCGTGGTCGCTCTGGCTCTAGCAGCTGGCTCGTGTGAGCGAGTGGACGAGACGACGAAATGGCGACCACCGGTAGATCTGACCTGCAACCTCTACGACCGACCACCATAATCGCTGTCATCATTATCATCATCATCATCATCATCACCACCTCTACCACCACCACCACCTCTACCACCACCACCACTACGATGACGAACATCGTCCACCTCTGCCGCTCCCCCGCCTTCACCCCCTTCCCCCCAAGCAGCGCTGCTACCACTACCACTGCCATTACAATCATCATCGACACCCCCACTGGTATCCACCAAGCAGCAACAGCAGGAACAATAACAAGAACAGCAGCAGCATCATCGTCATCATAACATCATCATCATAACCCCAACAGCAACCCCCCCTGCCAGTCTGAATGTTTGTATATTCAGATATATATGGCGCGCTTTCTCTCTTCCCCACCCCCTCGCTTTCTTTCTCTCCCCCCGGTCATTGCTCATCATCACTACAGCACTGTCGTCGCCGCCGCCGCCGCCTTATCAGCAGTCGGGGGGTGAGCGTACAGTCAGTCCGTCAGCCAGTTTCTCGTCTGTCGGTCCGTACTTACGTCCATCCATCCATATATCGGTCTGTGTGTCTGTCTGTCTGTTCGTCGGTCGTCCACGGTTTTCTACGGTGGCGCAGAGCTATTCAAACATCAGCAACAGCCGTAGCCGTCACAGCCACGGTAACAACAACAGCAATTAATAACCTGTTTTATGATCCGCCTGGCCGCCTCGTTGTGGCTTCAGAGTCGTCACCGTCACTCAGGTAGCCACGTGCGGTTGCTTCAAGCCACCGCTGTTGCTAGCTACTACTTTTATATATATATATATATATATATATATATATATATATATATATGTATATATATATATATATATATTATGATCGATGCACGTCATCATCACGAATGTGTGTACTATTCTAGTGTAGATATAATAGTAACGGGGTTGTGGCAGCAGTACGAGAACTAGTTGTAGCAGCAGCAGTAGTAGTAGCCAACGTACTAATAAACGTGGTGTGTAGCGTACTGTAGTGTAGTGGTGGTAAAAGAGTAATTCCAGTCGTGGTGGCGGCGGTAGACAGCACTGGTAATTGCTAATCATCGAAGCGGTGATCGGGTGGTCGTGGCAGCAATGCTGATTGCCAGAATCGCTGATGCCAGTGCTAATGGAAGCTAACTTAACTACTAGTGTTACTGTGAGGCGGGCCTAACTAATCAATGGGTGGACTAATCGAACGAGCGTAGATTAAACAGAGGTTTAATCTTATCATCAACAGCAATGCAGCATTAGCACCTGGAGGTTACAGCGAGGGCAACGGGGATCATGCGGTAGTTCGATGCGGTCCTAGTCATGGTTGCTGTTTAGTAAATCATCGCATGCCAGTTATGATGACGGCTGCTTAGCACCATTTGTAAGACAAGCTGATTGATTCTACCTCTACTACGAGGCATTGTGTCTAGTCTGTCGAAGAAAGCGATGAAAAAGAGCAGATATATCAGAGACAACGCTGTTATCAATGTGAATCACACAAACTAACAACGGTAGTTATCATACTAGTAACAATACTAGCATCGTGGTCGGTCGTGGTCTGTGTATAATACAGTTGTGTGTGCGATTATTTATTAGCCTTACAGTTCGACTAATAACGTGATGCGCGGATGATTATTGTCAAACTATATATATATATACACATATATATTTATATACATACACATATGCATATTACATAGTACATTAGTGCGAGCTAGATGGCGCTAACGCAAAAATGAGCCGATTGGCTCATGTGTTTGCTGTGTAATCTGGGATGACGCAAACAATTCTTAAAGTCGCCCTCTCTTTCTATCTCCATTTGTTCTCATCTCCTCTCTCGAGTTTTATTGTCTCTTCGTGTTTCTCCTTTACTCCTTCATGCCGCTGTTTCCAGTGGTGCAGAAGGATTGCTGCCGCGGTCGCTGCTGACACCACTTTATCCGTGTGGCGGGACTTTGTGCAAAAGCGGAGTGTTTGCATACAAGCCTATATACATACCGAATTGTAGCCGAGCCGTGTTGCCATCGATACCCCATTCTACACCCGTCCTCTCTCTCTCTGGCTCATCTTCTCAATTGTGGTATGAATGTTTCTATGTCTGAGCCTCTTTTTCCCCTCTTGTCTTCCTCACTCTCTCTCGCGCGCGCCCGCGCTTTATCGCTCTTTCTCGCAGTCGATCTTTTGTCATTGTTTTTCGGGAGCCAATAGGAGGAGGAGGAGGACTCTACAGCGAAAGCTAGAAGAACACGCAAGGGGGTGGTTGAGAGCTGATGATAGACCTTACCTCAGCTCACACACATACTACGCATACGTGGTTGACCTGGATGTGCGGGGGTGTGAGAGGGGAGGGGGTCGCTATCAATCCATTTATGTGTCTCTGTGTGTCTGTGTGCCGGGCGAGCCATTCTGTCCATATATGCGCCCTTCATTCGCACGCGCCCTGCCTATTCGATGTCTGCGATGTGTGAGGAGGACTCCGGCAAATAGGAGGAAAGGCCTGCAGGAAAGAAAGGTGCAGGCCCACAGACTCGCACACACACACATGTAGCTAGGTAGCTAGGCGTGCGGGCGGGCAGGCAAGCATATAGATAGATAGCTGGGCTGCTGGTAAGTAAGTCGCTGAGTAAACAGAGTTTAAGCGATGATGCAAATTTGCTAGGCATACAGCAATTGCACGAGTGAAACACGCTCGAGTACAGTGTACCATGCCAACCACTACCGCCGCCACCGCCACCGCCGACGACGACGCTATTGCTACTGGAGGACTTGGCAAAAACTTGGTGGCTGCCGCCTAGACACCGACTCGCTACAACAGATACATACGGACTTAGATGGGGGGGGGGGGGAGGCACAGAGAGAGGGAGCGATAAATGGGTTGGTTGGTCGGTCTGTCGGTCGATCAAAAGAAAGAAAGGATAGAAAATAAGCACAACATCCACCACCACGACGGTGACCGCGACAACAACAACAACCACAACAACAACCACAGCAACAACCACAACAACAACAACAACAACAGCAGCAACAACCACAACTACAACACCGTTGGCTACCACCAGACCGCACACTAAGCTTTTCCCCGTGTCCACCCCCCTCGTTTCCCTTATTCATAGCTCTTTCTCGCCTTCTCCATTCATGTTGTCCCCGCTCTTCAGCAAGTTTCTAGAGCACCACTTGATTCATAGGTGGAATACTGAACTTTTCTACTATCTAGCGTATCGTAATTTCTAGTAACTTATATGTCTTGTGTGAGGGTAATTGTGTTTGCCACTTCGGCGGGTTTACTCAACGGTACTCGACGCCACCGACACCAAGAACATTTAGACCATGTCACGTGTAGAATTCATGTGTATCCAAGCCTTATATATATATATATATATATATATATATATATATATAATATGAATATCTTATACATAATATTAATCTAGTTCTTTATCAGAATAACCATATCCTACCGTAATCACTTAAACCTATGTACTTTTTGTACATGTGTAGCCCAAACATATTTTAAGTGAATTCGCCAACCTCAAAAGATGAAACTGCCGGCTGTACCGGTTTGGTTTCGTTCGCCATTGCATGTTAGAAGGTTAGTCAAAGATGGCGTGATCCCAGAAGTATGCTCCGTATTGCATACTTTAACGCACTTTTTACCGTACAGACAGAACCCTCGTCAACAAGCTGACAAAATAAATAAATACTTGCAATAAACGAACGGATTATTTGATATCAGACAGGCACCCATAATCTTCTACGAATCCATCTAGTCATGAGCTGTCTAAAGTAGCACTTTTCGATAGCCTACATTTGTAATGGCATTGTTCCAAAGTTGGCCTGTTGTATTGTTTTAAAGAATTAATCACATGCGTGTCATATACGTAGCATAACACAGCGAATACACTGCGAGTCTTTTTCTTACAATATGGGAAACTTTTACATGTAGATATTGCTCCGCGCTAGTGCTTTAAACGCACAAAGTGCGAGCTGAATAGATGCTATTGTATATTTTGAACATAATTTATACGCTGGCGGAGGGTGCCTTTTCTCTCTATCTCCCTCTCTCTTTGTATACACATATATCGTTATCACGTATTGTCAAGTATCGATGCTTCGTCTGACCGCCGCTACCTGTGGGTGATTCATATTCCGCGCGTAATATTCAATAGGATATATATATATATATACGGTTCATATGAATGACATGGACATTATGCCTACTTATTCAGCACGTCGAAGAATTAGCCGCGAGGCGGAACGCGCCAGCTAGCGTTGAGCACGTTCTTGACGAGTGTTTTCCCTCGGACGTGTCATTTGTCTTCAGCAAGCCATCCCGCCGGCAATCAGTTAGTACCTCGAATTATTTATGAAGAACAAAAGAAGGCAAACTTTCAACGCATTTCGTGCGTAGGTCATGCGTTGGAGAGGTGTTGTTTGCTCTTGTCCAGCGGACCCCCATCACCAGGCTGTCATCGACAACAACGAGCTGGCATACGACGAAAAACACTATGTGTCAATACGATAGGAGAAAAACGGGCAACTGAAGGACAGACAAATAATACGCTGACCACAATGACAGCGGCTATTTTTCGAGCCCCAACCGCAACGACCACAGCCTAACAGCAGTTGCAACAGCAACCGATTACCGAACCGAACATATTGTACAGACAGCGTGCCTTATTTCGCATCTGACAACGACCAGCTACTATGATCTCTTCCCGTTGTCCCACCTGCGTTTCATCACCTGCGTGCGCGGGCGTTCTCCCGTGAGAAGCGCGTGTCGGGTATGGTGGCTCTGTGGCTCTGGCCACACCACACACACAAAATATTAATAGAGAAATACACTAGCCTAGCAGCGCTTTTTGTCACGCTTGCCGTCGGTCTACGGGCAGTAGCACTGCGTCAGCACACAACGATGTATGTAGATGACACGAATCATTTCCGCGCGAGAAAGTGTCGCTTTATGAAGCGCTGCGCTCGAGCTTCGACCACTGCTACATAGACCGACTCGCACTGTATGACATTTATAGCCGATGAGGTGAGCGACGGTGGCCGGACCAACCGTCCATATTACAATCCGCTTCTGTGCGCTGACCGACCAGGACGCCAGGCGGTCATATTGTCGTCAATGCAATTTTCTGTTTTCACCTCGTTCCCCCCGCGCTGCCGCCCCCTTCGCCCCCCCCCCCCCGCCCTCTTGCCCCTCCAATCTCCCTCTTTGTGTTTCCATCATCCTGCTCATTCTCTTTATGCTGCTGCTTCTCTTCCTCCGTCCTCCTTCTTTGTTAGTCTATCTTCGTATACTTGTTTCTGCAAGATTTTCGATCTGTCACCGAACGTATGTGCGAGTTGAACAGCAATAATAACAACTGCGGCAGCAGCAGCAAGCAACAACAACAACAACAGCAACAGCAACAATAACAACAGCTTAGCTGGGACGGACGGACAACTGGCCGACCAACACGCAGTAGCAATACAACAAACATCGGGCACTAAGTGGTAGTCGTGTAGGCTTTGCTTACGAAGTCGAAGGTATAAACGTGTGCCTGCATGTGTCTGTGTGTCTGTATGTGAGCGTGTGAGCGGGTATGCCTATCGAGATATAGCTATGCATGTGTATGTACACACATGTGTATGTGGAGGCGCGCGGATACAAATAAATTGCATTGCTGTTATAGCGCTCTGCTGAAGGGAGAAGGCGGACGAAAAAGAAGAAGAAGAAGAAGAGCACAGAGTAAGCGAGAGAGAGAGAGAGATAGAGAAAAGGAAAAACCAAAGATAGACAAATCCACAGGACGGTGATGACGACGAGAAGAAGGAGGCGAAGCAGCAGGACGAGGAGGAGAAGCAGGACAGGAAAAGTGAGGGGTGGGTGTGACGACGGACTCCGAATCATATACGATGACCGCCAACGAGGCTCGTAGCTCGCAAACTGTTCTTCGTCGGTTTACTATTGTTTATAGGCGTGTCGGACGCACGCCGGTAGCCTAAGTAGTGGAGGCGGCCGGTAGTCGTGGTGGTGGCGGTAGCCGCCTTCATCGTCGTTGTCGTCATTGTTGTCGTTGTTGTTGTTTTCATAGTAGTAGTAGTTGTAGTAGTAATCGTAACAGAGGTAAATGTAGTAGTTGTCGTTGTCGTCGTCGTCGTCATCGGAGATGTAAAAGTAGTCGTAGTGTCGATGGTAGGAGGTAGTCGCCGTGGTGGTGGAGGATGCTGGAAGCAGGTCGTCGGTGGCAATGCGCAAGGCAAGTGCAAGAAGAAGTGTCGGTGGTCGTCGCTCAGCGACGACGGCTACTGCTGCTGCTACACGAGC
Source organism: Dermanyssus gallinae (assembly GCA_003439945.1). Lineage (NCBI taxonomy): Eukaryota > Metazoa > Arthropoda > Arachnida > Mesostigmata > Dermanyssidae > Dermanyssus > Dermanyssus gallinae. Next base: position 109,410 of record QVRM01007094.1, on the reverse strand, counting down.
AGCATCAACATCAGCAGTAGCTGCAGCTATAGCACACAAGCCGAATGAGAAAGAAGAGGCGTCGGACAAGAGCCGCCGCCGCCGCCGCCGCGGCAGGCTGTGTCGGGGGGTTCGGGGAAGAGGGGGCACGGGGTTGTTTCGGTCAGTTTAGTGATGCGACGCCCTCTCGGCATGTGTGACCCATCTAGAACCTCTAGGCTGCTGCTACAGCAACTAAGCCCTAACACTTCCTTCTCCCTCGTTCGCTCCCCCCCCCTCCCCCTTCCCCTGTCTCTCGAAGTCCCCGTCATTCACCGGACAGTCCATATATATGAATATATATGAAACAGAGAGATGCTCGGACAAAATCTGCGCTTTCGTATGCGTATGTCTACCCCCCGCGTGTGCGTGTGTTCTCCTGTGCATATGTCTATGAATGGGCTTTGGCGCGTATGCGAGCATGTCTATATGTAGTGCATATGTATATGTGTGTCTAGATAGCACCCTATACATGCCGATGTCCTCACTTGCTTCTGATCGGCCAGTACTGCCTGCGTACAGTAGCGATGTTGCTCTCTCTCTCTCTCTTCCTCTCTTTCTCGACTATATGGTCCGGCCCTTGCGAGTAAGTTCGACACGATTTCGATTGCTCTTACAGTTGCCGCCTCTATAAATGCTGCAATTGTTATTCTCGGACCGAGAGGGGGGAGTAGAGATATCTCTTTCTCTCGCTGTCTCGGTATGTATCGGTCTGTTCAGCCGATGGACTGACCCTTCTTCTTCTCGTCGTGTCGACCCATCTCGTGTCTAGCCGAGCGCGATCTTTTTGTGCGCTGGCCTGCTATGTACGTGGTGGTGCTCTAGTGTAGGTGCACGCGCACCACCCGTGCCCATTTCGGTGCACATCTTTACTGCTCTCTGACCACGAACGGACCGACTCAACTTGACTCAGCTGACTGAGACACACAGAGACACAGAGACTAACTTTGCTACTAACGGATTGACTGGCTATATTTATTGGTCGGCAGCAGTTACCAACTGCTGCAACCTGCCTGCCCACTCGCCGGCATAGACGCCGACGGGCATGCAGGTGGAAATGGCGACCGTCACCGACATGACGAGGAGGATATGAATTGGAGATGGATATTGTCGGCGGGCCGTTGGCGTAGACGAGCCGACAGTAGCACGGGCGGGCCGACGGTGGGAATGCGGCATGTATATATATATATATATATATAACCTAGCTACCTACCAATTGACCCACCCATCGACTAACCAACCAACCACCCATCTATCCTTCCTGCACGGACGTTCTACCAATTCCAGCGACACCCCCTCTCACTTCTTGCGTTTGCTGCCTTTACACATCGCTGTCTATTTCTTCCCCCTTCCAGCCGGCTGCTACATACGCAACCACATAAGTTTGGCGGAAAAGCTCACCCCAAAAGGGTCTCGTTACCTCGTGCTTCTGACCACCAACACCACCACCTCAAAGACCAGCAACAACAGCAGCAGCAGCAGCGCCGCCTACTGACGGCTTCTAGGACGGTTACGCTGGCAATGCCGGGCGGCGACAGCAGATATTTCAACGGCTGCTGCGGTTTATCTTCTTTCTTCTTGTGCGAGACTACTTGTGCAAGTACGGACTACTTGTGTAGTATGTAGTAGTGCTAGGTCTAGGGCTCCGGCTTGCGTTACTACGATGATGACCACTGCTAGCGGATAGCGGTGGTCATCGGTGGCAACAAACATCAAACGAGACGCCGTCGCCAAAGGCCGTCGTCACCGCAACCGCCCTGCGCCGAGCGAAAACGTGTGAATATGCGACACTCCATCGAGCTAGAAGAAGAAGAAGAAGAAAAAGAAGGTGAATAAGAAGGAAACCAGCGCAGCCGAATTTATATACGTAGGAGATCTAGACTTATGGGCGAGAAGAACAGAGGGCACTGACGAGATACCGACTAGCAAGTAACGTTGTGGTCGAATGTGTAGCGAACGCAAACGACACCTACTCCTCTCTCAGGCTCTGTTTCTGCTTGTAGCTTGCTGGGTAGGAACAGAACGGCGTCCCCTCAACCCACAGCCAGCGTTCACCAGTTTCAGCCAGTGTATGGCAGTTTGCCGTTGTTCTTCGTCGTGCGTGAGCCTATGGCTGGCTTGCTCACGCACGGGCATCACAAACAACGTTTGGCAATCCCATCCGTATAGTACTAAGCCTGTAGTAATCATTGGTAGAAGTGTCTCGAGTTAGATCTGCTAATGGGTTAAGGCCAAAAGGGGCAAATAAACAGTGCGTACATTTTAGTACAGATGCTGCATGCTTTTGAGTGTAATTGCAAGTGCCCAATAAACTCTCTAAGTACGTGCCCCCTGTGTGTGACCCTCTTCGATGCATCAAGGATTTTTGGGCAGAGAGGGGAATTCTCTAGTGGAGGAATGCAGCAGCAGGGCAATGCTCAACTTAAGGAAACAGAAATGATTCGATCCTACGCCTACGTAGGGTTGCCTCAGTTTCTCAGAACCGACCGCCCAACCCACCACTGTTTATGTCCCACCAAAGTTAAGCCTACAGTACCTGATGTCAAGATGAAGGCAAGTCCCCATGCCTTCTACTGTACCGACTAAGGGATTCTAGAGATATTTAGATATCTCTACAAAAGCCTCTACAAAACAACCTTTTATGATATATCTTATTTTTACTATATATATATATATATATATATATATGAGTATACTTTCATATATGACATTCGACATTCGTGCCCTCCTAGATACGGTGTGGAGGCAATTGCGTGTCGGCAAAATGAAAGATGAGTGTAGAGATGGCACTGATGCCGCTGACGCAAGTGCTAATCGCGGGGTGTTAAGTTTGTTCAAGCAACGGCATCACATCTTGTCGAAATAGCGGGGCGAACTTCGATGGCCGAGATGACGGATTTGCTCCCTTGCACTATAACAACAAGAAAGGGCCGCTACAGCAAACAAGCCAAGGACAGCGGCCGCTAAAGCAGCGGGCTCTGATTCGCAGCAGAATCGGACAGCAAAGCTGAGACGCTGTTGTCACGGAGTGTGTGGCTTACGATTTGTCGAACGGGCAGCCACCTACCTACGTACCTATATGGAGGTAAATTGCCGAAGCCCTGTGGCACGCAAGCAATGCAAGGCTACGAGTGTAGCCCTGTGGGAGTGGTCGTCGAGGGTGATGAGGCTCATGATGCTGGCAGGGTTGATGGTGATGGCGTGTCCTCCTCTCCTGGTGGCCTGAGGGTGGCTACGTTGATCCTGCGCTGACAAGCCACCATGCAGCGCGCTCGTCATCCGTCGATAAGAACCGACCAACGATAGACGATGATGGTTAGTGGCTCCTTGTTGCTTCTGTTGTTGTTGTTGTTGCTGCTGGTGGTGGTGGTGGTGGTGTGTGGTGCTGCCCACTCATCCGGAGATTTGTCCTGACCGGCTTACCTCCATCGGTACTGCCGCTGACGCCACCGCCGCCACTCTTCCCCGCTTGCTTTGGCCTGTTTCTATTGGTGTGCGACGATGCTGTACGACGATGTTGTGCTGTCGTACTGTACTACTCCAGTACTACGCCTGGTACTAATGCTTTCGTCTGGTTGTCAAGGCTAGTCGAGTTAACTCCTCTCGCGGAGGAGAGGGCTATCGGCCGGTCGTTGATTCTTGCTTCCACGCTGGACCGCTGCTGACTTATATTGCTGGCTGATTCAGTGCGTTGGCCATCGGCTTCTCGGCTTGGCTGCCCGCCTGCCTGCTCTTGTTCCTCCTTCACCCTTGTTGCAATGATGATCCATACCGCTCCTCATCTTCATCTGCCTGCCCTGTGTGTCTCTCTTTTCCAAGAGAGATTTGCAAAGATCTGCCCTGCCGTCCACCCATCCACGTGCGGTTGTCTGATAGTTTGCGAGCCTCTGTTGTCCGCCGCTGTCCACCCACCCACGAGACACATCAATCATCACATCTCCAAGACTATTTTGTTGTACTGAGATGTTTTCCTCTTCTTACTGGCACGTTTGTGTCATGTATTCGGGTTTGACTGAAGAGACGCATGCTCTAGCTATGGTTAGCTACCTCTGATGTGGAACTCTGGGTTTACTACTCTACGCAACTACACATAATCGGCAATAATACAACTTTTGCTCAGTTGTAAATCTGCTCAGCACTTTACCTAGAGAGATTTTGAAGTTCTGATCCGCGGTCAAACGACACGCTCATCCACGTCTATGGTGCGAATACGGCCACAGAAACTCGACTGTTTTGTTGACTCTTCTTCGATTGTTATCGAACCGTTGATCTGGTTCTGGACTCAACGTGGTGGTAATAGTGGTGAGTTTGTCAAGCTGGCTGTCCACTGGCTTGCAAAAATCGCTCTGCAATTTTCTGTTTTGCTTTGTTATCGCGCAAACAAGGTGCTAACAACATTGCGAAATTGTTTCTTGCCGGCGCTGGCGGTCTTATGACGTCGCGTAGATGCAGTGCATAGCTTTATGGCGTTACCAAAAAAGCAAACAACTCGGACGCGGCATCGCTTGTTGTTGTCGTCTTGTTTCATGTCTTCATGTATCTGTGTAGGCATGTTGTGCATATGCTCATGTGTCTGTCACTGTCTATGAGTCGTTTTTTTATTTCGGAAGTATGTTTGAAGTATATCGCGCGGTTGTAGGAACGTCTGCTTCGTTATCTTCTTATCGCCCGGTTTCTGTGTTATTGTGGTGTCATGTTGTACGTTTTAAATTAATCTCACCAACACCGAACGCGCTATCACTACCCGCAAAGCTGGCTGGTTGGAAATCGGCTGCGCTCTATGTTCAGCCAAGGCCGACTCATATATATATATATATATATATATATATATATATATATATATATATATATATATATATATATATATATATATATATATATATATATATATATATATATATATATTAATATGTATATATATATATATATATATATATGTAGAGAGAGAAAAAGAGAGAGCGCACACGCGAGAAAGGTATGAGTGTGACTACAAATTGCTATTAAAAACTTGCCGGCTCTATGGTCTGGCAGAGGATGGTACTCCTACATATATTGTTTTGTCTAATCCAAGCTGTCAACGGCGATCCTTAGGAGAGGTTGCAATTATGACGCTCTAGCCAACGAGGTTGAAGGCTGGCTAGAACTGAGGTTGCGTTTGGGCCTGGCCAAGCCGGGGTGCGTTCGGAGAGAGGTGGTGTTCGTAAAGTTTCTCCGAGTTTCTGGAGAGCCAAAATGGCAAACAGGATTTGCGGCAAGAGACGGCGTGCATTGTATGCGCGCGCTGTATGAACTTGTTGTGTCAGACATGGCCTATGGATCAAGTCTGACCGACTGACTGGTCAGCTAGCTGTCAATAGTGTAGCGGTCGGTGGCGGTGGATCAGGGCAACACCATCAAGCGGATTAGCTGAATGTCATCGAAGACGCCATTGCGCCTGTCGCTCGCGCTTTCTCTGTCCCGCCTTGTCTTTCTTGTGCGTTCTCTCTTTCGCTCTCTCTCTCTTTATCGGTGTTTTCTGTGTACTGAGAGTGGTCCGTGTTTTCTCCGTTTTCCTGTATCGACCTCAAGCTACTCGGTCAACAGGCAGCAGTCGGATAGGCCAGCACCAGCAGCCGAACGCTGATCCCGAAAGGCCGAAGGTGATGTGGCGACGAACGGTTTCGCGGTGGCGATGACATCGTCTTCGTCGTCGTCGGCGGAGGCGGCCGCACCTCAGCAGTTGTGGCTCAAGACAATGTTGAGGTGAAACGGCGACCCGAGGAATAGGAGACGAACATGACGGCAGCGGCAAGCGGCGGCAAAGTGGATTTCGTTTTGTCGAGTAGTGGCTGCGTCTTTCAGCTCGATCGGCGAAGACTCACTTAACTCCGTCGGGCGCGTGTCTTTCCATCGTTGTTGGCCGGCCGGACGGCCAGCCGTCCGGTACTGTTGCTACTGCCATCGCTGCCGTTGTTCGTATTGCTACAGTGGCTGTTCCCGTAGACCCCGTAGTAGTGCGTCGATGGAGGCGTTGCCCGCCAACGCACAACAAAAAAAACCCACAATTGGAGACAACTCGACGAGATGGCGAGAAACCTACAGGACGAAGCCAGACGTCAATCTTTTGAGACGCATCTTCTCTCTCGGAGCGGTCGCGATCTCTTCGTTCTTCATTCGCGTCTTCAAAAGCACCGACCGACTCAGCATGGGTCTCTGTCTCGAACGCCTTGATCCGCCGTTTACTCCAAGGCAGGCAAGTGCAGCAGGGCCAGCGCCGCGCGGATTGGAACGGAGCGGGCGTAAAGGGCCAGGCTAGGGCAGGGCAGCGGGCCAGGACGGAGGGGGGTGACAAAGCATAAAAGCGGCAGCAGCAGCAGCCGCCGATGTCAGTTTAGCCCTACGAGCCCTTGGATCTAAGCAATATCCCGTGTGCTACGAGTGCTTTATCGGTTGCGTAAAGCAGCTGCAGCCGCTGCTGCTGCTGCTAGCAGCCAGCTGCTTGCTGCCAACAAGGCATTCGGCGGATGTACGACGACGACGTCCTCGTCTGTAGGTATGACCGTTCGCAGGGCTGTCGATCGGAGCGTAGCTATTCAGTCCGTCGTCAGTCAGTTGGTTGGTTGTCGGTCGGCCGGACGGCTGGTCGGCGGCCGCAACGAAGCTTTGCTGCTGGCAACAACAATTCAAGTCGACGAACGACAGGCGGGCAGGGCCCGGGTCAGCCGGCTGCCTCAATTCGCCGGCGATGCTTTTCAACGACGGGGCCACCTCCAGCTTGCAAACCTTCACCTCCACCTGCGGCGATGCCGCTGCCGCCGCGGCCGTCGTCGTCGTCGTCGTCTGGCAACGGCAAGCCGACAAGGCCGATGGGGTGGTTCGGGGGCATGTACGTATGTCTGTGCGTGTGGGTGGCCTGGGGGGGTGGGAAGGTGGCTGGTTGGTTCGGTGAGTGGGTGCGTGCCTGCGTGCGTGCGTAAAGCATCTAGCTCTAGCTGCAGCGAGTGGCGCCGCTTGTGTGGTGAAAATTTGATCAAGTCGACTAAAGTTGCTATGGGGCAGCCGCTGCCGACAACACCGCCGCCCGCACCGCGGCTGCTGCTGCCGTCGCAGTCGGGGGGTGCGGCGTGAAGAAGTGAACGTGAAGTGGAACGAAGGAGCCAGCGGGCGGTGCAGTTGTTGGCGGCTGCGGCGTCCTCGTCGATTTGAAGATGCGCTCAGGCTGCGCTTGTACCGCTATTGCGTCTCTCGAGGAGCTCTTTAGAGATAGAGACTCTATCTGTAGGTAGCCTTGTGGCGGCGGTGGCGGCGGCTGCAGCGGAAACGGCGACGCCGACGGTGGCAGCCGTAGCGGGGGCGTTGGCGAGACGACAAGGAGACTGGGGAAGGGGGGGAGACGCCCGTTGAAAGCGTTAACCTCGCCATTCCTATGAAAAACGACGGCGAAGCGACGACGACTTAAGTTAAGTGTTTTCACTTCCAATCGCTCGGTCTGACGCTCGAACGAATGAACGAGCAGCGGGTGAGCGGGTGGCGGACGCAGTCAACCACACGACGCTAGCTAGGTGGCTGCAGGGCCCGTCTACCTGGCTGCCCCTGGTTGGTTCGATGGATTTGTCTGTGGGCAAGGACACAACTATGTACTAGACGACGGAAGCAGTAAGCACAAACAAGGCACTGAGAGAACAGGAGAAGAGACAGACATACAGATAAATAGATAGATGGAAGGAGAGAGAGAGAGAGAGAGAGGAGCAGGTGGCAAACAGGTAGGCAAGACATGTTTAACCGGCTTGGGCCTACCTTCATGTTTCCCGTGCGCTCACCACTGAAACTATAACTATTATTGTTATCAGAAAAGCAGAACCAGTCGTCAGTCGCAATGCGTAACATGATCACGTTATCGTTCTCGCCCTTGTACAAGTAATGCGCCTTTTTTGTTCGTGTTTCGTCGACGTTGTATTCAGCATCCATCATTGCAGCCACCGTAGCAGTGTAGCAGCTCGTCCGTACCATATTTTTCCTTGTCGTTGGATGCGAAGATTGCTATTGTTACTACAGCAATATACAACAACAACGAAAACAACGACTCCTACTACTTTTATAGCTGTTTTCTCACTACTACGGAGTAGTGTTGTAGTTACTAATCGTTTCTCGTGCACTTGTGCGTGTATGGCGTTGATATGGCTGTGCATGCATCTTCCCTTTAAGGCGCGCGCGAGCCTGGAAAGATCCGTCCTCGATTCGCCGATTCGTCATTTTCCTTGTCTGATCGGTGCTACCAGCGTACATATGTCAGCGTGTGCAGCTCAACAAAGCAAATCACGAACAGGAGCAAAACCAAGTTTAGAGCTTTGAACAGCGTAGGGGGGGGGGAGAGGGCGAAAGCGGCGGGCGGCGAAAGTCAAAAAGACGTGTATCATCATCGCTTGCCTAGCATCGCCAACAGCGTTGGCTGCCCGTGCTGCAGGGGGGGGGGGCATCATTTGGCAAATCATCTGCAAATAGCATTAAATATTTGTCATTGCTTCGTTCGATGCGGACGCTTTGAAGGCGATCGGGGGGGACTGGAGTGCAAGCACTAGTGCTCTGGCTGCTGCTGATGCTGGTGGCAATCGTCGCATTGTCACGATGCTCAAACACTATTGCGCTTTCTGCTGCTGCTGCTGCTGCTGTCTCGAGAGCCCTTGGATAGATAATTACAATATCGAATATTGGATTTAGTCGAGTTGCTGCTGCTGCAGGAGCATCGCGGCGGAAGCGCTACGCTTTCTCATAGGCACAAGGAGTTGCAAGATGACTGAGCGAAGAGGAGAACGTAAGAAGGGCCGCAAACCCATGAGAGTGGGGAGTGTTGCGTGCTATGCCAGAGGCCGAGCCAACGAACGAACAGGAGAAATGTGAGCGGAGCAAACTTTTGATGTTTGCGTTAGCCACTTAGCGATGAAGAGCGAGCAAAGGACGAGCAGGCGGAGAGTGCGATGAGCACAAACCATAAGACACAACAAGAACAAGGCGAAGACGGCTAGCAGGACATAGAGCACGGGACAGAAAGGGACAGTGAGAATGAGGCCGAGCTGAAGGATATCACCATAGCAGCAACAGCAGTGACAACAATACCAACAACGACGAGGAATAGTCAGGCAACATTGAATGGGGGATTCTGTTGTCGTCGTCGTGACGGGGAGCGTGGCGGCTGCTGATGGTACGGCGGTGGCACGGACATCGCTACCAAACGCACAGTAGGGGCATTTTGGCATCTTTCTTTCGACGTCCTGAAACGACGCGCCATTGGCATCCATCCATGGTAGCCATCGCGGAACTACTCGCCGCAGCAACAGCAGCAGCGAGTAATCGCCTTTGTCGAAACGGCAGCGCTGGCAACTGCACCAGTGACGTTGCTGCTGCTGCTGTTGTTGTTACTGTTATTGTTGTTGCTGTGCCGGCAATGTCGAAAATGCATCTAGCAAATGAAACGCACACCGTGCTTTGTCCCCAGTAGGCTCTCGGCAGACGAGTGGTTGGACGGGTCTGGAGTAGACGCGAATACACGACACAAATCTGGCTGCCCTCGAGCATCTTATCTTCGGTTTGGCGTTCCGTCGAGAAATGGCGGCTATACGCCAACGGGAAAGAGGCAAAAGCAAGAAGGAAAATGCGAATCAGGGACAGGGGTTCGGACGGAGGTTCGGACCGACGGGCCGAACCTCCGTTGGTCGAACGAACAAAGAAAGAGAAATGCCATCTGGGGTAAACACATGTCGAGAGCATATAGAACGACACATCGAAGAGGGGGCAGCGTCCTCACTTCCACCACCACCACCATCACCACCACTACTGGCCAAATACACCCCCACAAAGGATGCGTTCGTCCAGCGCCTCAGTGTCTTTCTTGTCATCGTCATCCTTCTCGGGTGTTTGACTCTGTGTCTCCCTCTGGCGAAACTCTGATCGGCTGGCTCGCTGGTCCGCCTTCGGATATTTTACTGAATTTTTCTGACGCAGGCCATTGGACAGATGCTCTCACAGACCTTGTGCTGTGAGTGCAGGTAGTAACGGTGGCAGCTATTATAGGTGTAGAGCCCAGTGCTGCGCCAGTGGCCAGCAATGGTCAGATATGGCCAACTCGAAATAATAAAATTAGACTGGTCATATCTATAGATAATCGCACTAGCCAACGGTGTCTAGAGTGTAGAACGACGGATCAGAAACTGCGTGCATGAGATCATTGATGTGGATTTGGCGTGTGCTTAGTGTTGATGTAATAAAGTATCGTCACTATCATTGTCTCTTCGTCAAGCCGTATTCGTGTTAATGACTGCATTTTGCTCATGTAATGATTATAAGTATATACGACCGTCTACGTAGGATCCGATCATCGGTTAACTAAATTTATTCAGTAATCGTTCGACAACTAGAAACTAAACAGACTGTATTAGGGCAAAGAAGAATGTCTCCGCCGCCGTATATCAGCATTGTAGATAAGTTTGTTGTGGGGGGATGTTTAGATACTTCTCACTAAATGTGTTATACTTATCGTGTTGTTTCTTGTTGGTGTTTCTGCTGCTACTGCTGTTGTTACTGTAATTTGGTTGGTATTGCTGACGGGATCATATGTGCAAATTGTCATGATATTATTGACACGACGGCTGTCGCAAATATCGAGTGCACGTTGAAGCTTCGACGAATGTAGTGGTCAAACGTGGACTCTTTTTGCACGTCACCATCTTCTCGTAAATTGAGGCTGTGGCATGTCGATGCCACTCAACGCACGTCTCGTTGGTTACATACGATCTATCAATTGCTGCCGAATGCGCTCCCTTGGTGCAATGGGCTCAAAACCGACACACCAACAACAGACGCTTACTTATCCAGAGTTTGAACCGATGTGTTGCTCGTGTTGCTGCCCGCCAGCCATGCTGTTCGATGTCCGTAGTTCTGTGTCCTGACAATGTTAATGTCGCTGCTGCTGCTTCCGTTGTTGCAGCGGCTCAGAAGGCGACAAAATGGCCGCCGGCAACCCATTGATTGGCGCGGAAAGGCCACCCCAAGGCACGGTGAGCGTTCGACGGTCCGGAGAAGTGCGATTTCGGTCGACCAATTGTTCCCGTCGCGAAGTTCGTCAAACGAACGTGCTGTTGCAGGCGCTCGCTCGTCAAACAATCCACTAACACCCACGCTAGCCGTTGGTGGTTTTACTGGCAGTTCATGTGTGGTGGTGATGGTGGTCATAGTCGTTGGCGTAGTGGTAGCATCATCACCATATAGCCGTCGCCCGTTGCCGTCAATGCTAACCAGCAGTCGATGTAACGAGAGTTAACTTGATAACTGGATCGGTGGAGTTGGTGAAGCCGAGATGGGTTACTCGAGAGAGACAGAGAAAGAGAGAGAGAGAGAAGGAGACATGAGACGACAATATCAACGCAGGCGGGGTCTCTAGCGAGTCGGAGTGTGGAACTGCTGGGGAGCGACGAAGAGGGTCGAGGAAAGAAAGGCGCCACAAATTTCAAAACGCCGATGGCAGCGACGCCGATTCGACAGCTTTGGTGGTGGCGCTTGAAGCTGTCCACACGGCCGGCTCAATCGTGCGCTGTTTATCTGGTTCGTTTGTGCGTCGCATCTAGTTTGTGCCATGTTTGTCGGCCAAGATCCCTTGGGAGGCGCGATTTGATCTTCTCGCATCGAAAGAGTACTTATCACACTGCTACGCCGGACTCACTCCGCTAGACTCGAGCGTCGTGTAACGCTGCGGAGATAACTGTCGACTACTTGCTATGTCACACAACAACAACAACATACAGGCAGGGGAGAAAACGACGGATTTTCCACAATGGGCCGCAAACGTCATAGTTTGACACGTCTATGCATTTATTTGTCCTCAAGCTATATATATATATATATATATATATATACACTCATCTCCATAAGGTTAGCATTCAACTGCTAGTAAGGTATGTTGTTCATTTCATTAGCCCTGGCCTATTTCAATTTATGGTATCTATCTGGATTAGACGGGGCGACACGGGTAGCGTTCGTTTGAAACCGTTTGTAACCGCTCTCCGGAGGGTGCCGGTTGTTATAGCCTCTTTTTGGCATGCAAATACACGACTCGACACCAACCGGGTATCAGTTCTTTACGTTTGACTCAGTTTAGCCAAGCACCACGCTGCAAGGGCAGTGTTTGCAGTGCTGCTGCTGTTGCCGCTGCCGCTGCCGCTGCTTCGCCGCCACTGCCAAGGTACGTCAATGTAGGTGATTCGTGGAAGTTTTCGGAACATTAGTCCTCGCTCGTAGTAGATGCCATTGAGCCGACTAAACGGAACAGCTTGATCCATCCGTTTGCTGCTCGCTCTTTGTCATTCTGTTCGAAGCTGATGCTGCTGCTGCTGTTGCTGCTGTTAAGAGCCGAACCATACGTTCTTGGGAATTTCGCCCGGCTCGCTTGTTTGTTAGTTAGTTAGTTAGCTCGCTAGCTAGCTGGCCGTTCATTGCTGGGTCAACTGGCTGATGCCCATTTAGGTAAAATCCGTGCTCATACATCTAGACAATCCAGCAAAAAAAAGTGTCGTGAGCCTGCCTTGAGCGTTACACCGGCGGATATACGAGAGAGAGAGAGAGAGAGCCAGAAGAGAGCGTTTGCTGCGTCCATCTACCTGTCGCACTGCCATCACGGACCAGCTTGAGAGCGTTGTGAGAGCCAAATGAACGGAGATGCATGAGAAGACGGACAGATGGAGAAAGAAACAGCGAGAAAGCGAAAGAGAAACCGAGAAAAGGAGCATGAGTGTTTCATGTCGAAATACATAGATACGGCACACATAGCTACAGAGAAGAAACAATAGCGAGAGACGAGAGAGGACTTGAAAAAAGCGAGAGACAGATGAAAAGATATTGGCATTGGCGTTGAGAGAGCGACAATACACTATATATAGCAAAAACAAAGGGAAACGACGCATACAGCTGTTTTTGCCATAGAGCTGCTGGTCTGCGGTCGGTCGAGTGATCATCTTGTTTTGTGTTTAACCATTGCCGATTAGGCTGAGCAGCGCGATGGCAGTTGACTGAGCAGCGGCCCTTTTTTTCCCTGGAAAAAGAACGCCGTTCTGCTGGAGAACGAAAGTCTGCTTCTGTTCCATTGATCTCTATCGTGTCTCTCCTCCCCCACCGCGCGCGCTCTCTCTCTTGCATTCTTTCTGTCTTTCTTTTGTGTTCACCTCTCTCGCTCTCTCTCTCACGGAGATCTTCTCGGTCTATCTCTGACAGAGTTCCGTCGTCGAGCGGACACCAATAACTGAGACTCGGCTGGTTGGATAGCTGGCTGGATGTCTAGTTGGCCAGTCGGCAACGACCCGACAAAACAGTGGGCACGCAGGCAGCCTAGCAAGCAAAAAGGCGAACAACAACCGAAAACGGCATCATATTGTCGTCGTCGTAATCATCAAAATCATCCTTAGTGTCAGCATCAGCATCATGATCATCATCATCATCATCATCACCGCCGCTCCGATAGATGATCGCCTGCGTGTAGAATGCCGAACGTGGTTCTTTGCCGGCATCGCAGTCGCCGCTGCTACCGCCACCACCACCAGCAGGTCTAACAACTGCAGCAGCAGCAGTAGCAGTATCAATGGTGGTAGTAATGCTTGTCGTCGTCGTTGGTTGGATGGTGCGAGACACGACGCCACTATCGGCATATTCGTTGCCCGTTTAGGAGAACAAAATAGGTCCAAAAGCAATTAGACGATCGACAATGGCCGTCCCGAGAGCGAAAGGTAGAAATAAGCACAAAAGAGAAGGACTACAAAGGGAAGAGAAAGGTACGAAACCATACTTAAGGAGAGATATATATATATATATATATATAAAGAGAGAAAGAGAGAGAATGGGAGAGAGTGGGAGAGGTGGAAAAGATCGACGGTGGACGGAGGAAGATATGGAAGAAGATAGCCGATACAATGCAAAACAACCTACTAGCAAACTCGGCCACTTAAGCCCGTACGGGGAAGACACTGCGAACGGAGCACGATGAGAAGAAATAGAAGAAAGAGCTCGCATCGCAGCTCATATCTGCGTACGACAGAACGATGGCTGACGGCTGGTGGCTGACTACGCACATGCATGTCAGGTGCACGCTCGCACGGTGGTGCACCATGCATCAGGTATCTTTTGTCATTGTTTCTCTTGTTGTTGTTGTTGTTGTTGTTATTATTGTTGTTGTTGCTTTTTATTTACGTTTTTGTCAGAAAATCTGTAGGTCGTTTGTGGTGTTGGTAAAGCGCCGGAAACTCGACTGGGACCGGACGGCCGACAGACACATCAACAGACAAACGGAGAGAGAGAGAGAAAGACGCCACAATCCGAGACTGAGAGGGGCAGGTAGGGAGATTGGAAAAAAATTGTCGCGCGCCGTCTATCGAGCGAGTGAGCCTACTCGAACAGCTGAGCGCGCCCAGATCGTTTCGAGTGTGTTCGAGTGTCGTACTGTTAGCGGTCGTCGTCGCCACCACCGCTCGTCGTAGTAGCCGGAGTAATTGTGGCAGCCGGTGAGTGAGTAGTCTCAGTGTCTTCTTTTTGTTTTTCTCTCCAGTAGCGAGAGAAGAACAAAACAAGGTGCAAGCAGAGCAGGCGGGATTCGGCGTAGCCGTGCTCAGCCAGTCAGTCAGTCAGTTCAGTTTCTTAGCTAGTTACGACGGATGAAAGGTCGTGGACGATTTCATGTGTGCCAACCTGTGCTTGTGCCTGAACAATGGCATGCCAAGACATGGCTCATATCTTGAAACGATGTCGCTGATGATTTTCTGTGCGTTCTGTCTTTGCTCGTACGATGTCACTGACTATAATGGTGGTGGTGGTGGTGTCGCCGGTTGCCGAGCAGCAGCAGCAGCAGCAGGAACAACAACAACAACGACAATACCGCCAACAACAAAAAACGACAACAACAGTAGTTTTTGTTGTAGTCGGAACAGTAGTCACAGTAATATTAGAACGAGTATCATTAGTGTTGATTGTGGGGGTGGTGGTGGTGATGTTCGAGATGATAGGGAGAGGCGGGGGCAGGAGAGCTAAAGGTCGAAAGAGTGAGTAAAAGGCACGGCGAGCTTTACACACAATTCGAGCAACAACAAAATACAACACCTATGGGCTAGCGAAACTACGTAAGAGCTAAGCCATTCAGAAAAGAAAGGGCTACGGCGCCCAACCCTTTCATGACGTCCTCACACCTCGACCTAATCCCGTCAGCACAGCCGCCACCACAACCCACCACGGCCCGCACCGCATGTGCTTATTGTCATTGCTGTTGTTCTTTGTGGTAACGCTTAACGCTGCCGTGCAAAGGCATCTGACACACACTGATTCGAAGCAGATCATCGTCTTTGAAGAGATGACATAACCTTCTCCAAACTTATCGTGGGGTTGTAGCCCTTATATATATATATATATATATATGAGAAGAAGCAGGAGAAAAGCGATTATGAAATCGACATAAAGTTCATGCAGATAACCATATCAATATATCAAGCTGCGTATATGTATGTGAGATTCTCTTTGAGCTGCAATACATGTGTATTAGTCCCCTCGAGGCAAATCTTTCAAAAAGCAAACTGAAATGAAAGAAAATTATTTTGCAATAAAATCATACTGCGCATATGGACAGAAAAAGAGGATACATCGTTAGATCGAAGGAGAGGTCACGTTACAGCCTTTACGGAGTCGAGTAGATAAAACAGACCGAGTGTTGACTTCATGTTTGTATGTATTTATCCGCCTGTCTGTCCGTCCGTCTGTTTGCCTGTTGCCTGTCTGTGTGACGGACTGTCCCTCGATATTTCACGGATACGTTGACAAGACGCGCGACAGTGTCAAATAGTAGTAGTATTGCACAATTGTCAGAGACAGCGGAACACGTGGATGGATTGATAGACAGATATACATATATGAATGTATGTATGTGAATGTATGCTTGTGTGTCTCTATACATATCGAAGCGAAGAGACGACGAGGCGACGAACGGAAAATGTACACGATCCATTCCACGATCGAGCGATCGATTTCATTTCATACAGGCCGGCCGGCCAGGAGGAGTTCTTCTCCTCCTCATCGTTGTCATCATCAGCATGATGATGCTGGCCGTTTTGGGGCCGTCAGGGAGATTGACGCCAGTTGCCTGTTGTCGCTTGTTTGTTGTCAGTGTGAAGCTGATTTTACGAGATGCCGATGCTGGCTGGCTGGCTGGCCGGCCCATTCGGCTTGGCCGTTTATTATGGCATCGGCTTCGTCGAGTGAGCAACACCGATCTGCGATCTCTGACGCATTCATATACACTCAGACACATACATGCATATATGTATATCTATACATTTCTACATACTTGTCAATATAGTAGACACATACATTATACATGTATGTATGCATACATATATGCGTACATGTATATATATATATATATATACATGTACATATATATATATATATATATATATATACGAGGCGTATAACATTCGCGATTGGTTCGTACGTTCGCCTGGCGGCCGCTCCTTTCGGCTGTCTTCTTCTTCTTCTTCTGCTGCTGCTGCAGCTGTTGCTGCTTCTGCCGTGACGTTTTCTGCTTCTACGGGGTGGCTACGGCTGCCCCTGCAGCTGTTGCTGCTTCTGCTCAAGCAGAGTGACTGACTTCTGACTGACGTCCTTGTGCGCTACTGCTGCTGCGGTTGTTGTTGTTGTTGTTGCTGCTGTTGCTGTTGTTGTTGTTCAACAAACGTAAGTCAGTAACCGTCTGACTGACTGACTGAGTGGGCCGCTCACTTCAGCTGCGACCATGCGACATTGACCCAGCAGCAGCAGCAGCAGTGGGGCGCAGCAGTGCACTGCTTCGTCTGCTGCTGCTGCTGCTGCCGCCTGACGCCTTGTTGTGGCTATCGCTTATCGTTATCATTAACAGTGCGACAACACTTCTGTTTCTTCTCGCTTAGACGATCTCTTCTCTCTGTTCTCGTTGTTGTTGCCTTCCTTCCCTCTGTCGGAGGGCCGAGTAACATACAGAGATAAATGGGTGAGTGAGTGAGTGAGTGAAGGGCTCAGAGCCGGATCAACCGGCAGCCCAGACAACGAGACAGCCAGACGTGTTGTGTCCGTCGATCAGCTCGCCACAAAATGTCACCATGCTTCTCAACTAGCCATACGTTACCGAATATATACAATGTTCACTATATTGAGAAGTATAATGTATATATACATATATATATATATATATATATATATATATATATACTATTAACTGGGCAGCTCTATCCATATTGTTGTCACAGTTTTTTCGGAATCTTCATACATCATTTTCGTTTATCTAGAATGACAAGAATTCCAGAGAGGCTGGAAAGTCAGATAGTCATAAATAATATCCATCACCATTTCTCCCTCTCTTTTCGTTTAACTGACCTAGCCCGTTAGCCGTTCAACATCAACAATAAATACATAGTAATAAATACAACACCAATAACGGCATCCATAACAACATTTGTCACGAGGACGACGTCAACGATAATAAAAAGTATAAAATATTAATAAAGTGCATTTGTCTTCTTGCACATCCGAGGAGAGCTTCTGAGTTGCACCATGTCCCGTTCGTAAAGTCAGTCAAAACGGCCATACCCAACGCCGTCACCAGCCATTGTTGCGAGAGCTGGTGTTACGACAATGGTGATGCCAGTTGATTCTTAATTACGAAACTAGGGTCAGTGAGTCTAAGCGTGCTCTGAGAATTGTGTGTGTGTAACCCTTAATGTATTTATTGTTTCTCCTAAACTTCGGCCGCCAGACCGCTGGGCGTGCAAAATACGGACGGGCACAGTTCAGCTATATATATATATATATATATATATATGAAATATCTACATTTAGTTTCGTCCATCACTAAAACTATTTTCATGACCAACTGTAAATTGCGGCACACATATATCGTTGGTCTATACGCCTTGGGGTGGTGTGGAGCTGCAGCCGCCACCTCAAAAGCCTGTTGTATCCTCTCTTTCCTCTGGTCGCTGGAAATGACAACTTGGTATTGCACGAGAATACAACTGATATAGAGCGGATAATTATGCGTTACTTGTTTCGAAGTAGTGTGGCGTCTCGCGGATTCGGAGTAGCGGGTGTTTTATAGATCGTTTCTATTGTGATATGGCGTAGATGGTAACTCCCGAGAATGACATGATCTCAGCATATTCTGTCAATGACATAATAACAGCAGCAAACTTAAGTTTTACTAAATTATTTAAAATGGGGTTGGTACCGTTGGCCTAAGTGAACGTGTAACCCAGTCCTCGTATTGATGGATATTCGGCTTCATGGCTTCATTGCCAGCTCGACTTCTTGGCGAGGCGGGGCGAACCGTTTCGGCCTCATCAATGCAACCGACAACTTCGTGTTCCATGAGCAGGGACCGTTGAGGGTTTCCGAAGTGTCGTCTGTATATCGTTACATAGGTGAGTAAGCGTTCGGCAGTGAAGTGCAGTGGCAAAAACGTTCAAACAGCAACATCAACAACGACAACCATTATGGGAGGACGCTAAAGGTGAAAACGAAATGAACACTGCGTGTGAACTTCGCCAAAGACCGAGTGAGACAGAGGCTCCTTCTTTCTCTTTCGTCCCGCGTTGACTGTGTTATCCACTCGCATGAAGTAGATATAAGTGGATCGAAATGAATAAGGGATGGCATTGAAGTTGAAGTGAGATTCGTCGTGCTGGGCTGCGATATATTCCTGGTGGCGCCAGTAGTAGCGCCAGCTTACATAATATGCTTCAAATAAATCATCGTTGATGATCTTAGCAGGCCAGGCTGCGGCTAGCCAAGCCTTGCTGTCCGGCAAAATTTAGATGAACTGTAGCTGAGGGCACTAGCAGATGCAGAAAGCGCTAGACCAAGTACACTCATCTTGTGAGAGAGCGAGCTGCAATGCGCTATCGATTGGTAGCGCATTGCAGCATCGCTATCGCCTTGCTTCCCACACCGATTCCCGATTATGGTCCCGATATTTGACCAAACATTGCAAACATTTCAACAACTGAGGCATCCACTGAGGTACGCCACGCCCAGCCAATTTGACGCTCGAGAGGACGACAACAAATGATAAAAAAATAAGTCATCGCGTCGACGGAAAGATATTGCTGGAGCGCTGCGGCTATGCCAACAGTCATTCCGTATGACGGGCCTATTCCTAGAAAGAGAGAGAGAGAAATAAAACACGTTAGAGGGACGAAAATAGGCAAGTAGTAAAGGGAGAGGGTAAGCGTCCAGCGTTATTCACAAAAAGACATCCGCTACAGTAGTTAAATCTATTCGAATAGTAACAACAACAACAACAGCAGCAACAATAACTTTAACCTATTTTTGGTGCGGTTGTTTAGTCTGTGTTCAGTGTGGTTTCGCCATCGTCGATCTCCATGACCACTGTTCTGCTGGTGACTATGAAAGATGGGAACCATTTACCTGAATATGATCGTGCATCTTGCTGGATGCGTTTGGGTGAGTGAATGGGCGTACGTCTGTCTGTCTGTCCGTCCTGTCCGTCGTAGTCGTTCGTCTGTCTGCCTGTTGATCAGTCTCGCGTGCGTTCGGTTCGGCAAGCATTGTCCTACTCTGAAGCATTGCGATCGGCAGTGTTCAGACGCGCATCTCCTTTCTACCTTAGGAATTGACTGGATGCTGAGCGGCGCCGTCGTGTGTTGAAGATCAGCACACAGCAGTATGGAGCTGCTGCACCCAGCGTTCGAAATGAATGACAACGAGAGAAACCGAGAGAGAGAGGGAGAGAGAACAGGACAGATATCAGCGGTCGAGAGACAAAAGTTTACGAGCGTAGGAAAGCCGAAGTGAAAAGTCAGACCCAAAGAAAGGAAAAGGGACGCAGGTAGACAACTCCTACTCGTAATAACGATGGTGCTGCTACCGCCGTCTGCCTGCCTGCCTGCCTTCCACTATTGGAGCGTGCCAACATGTTGGCACGCATCTCAAGAGCCGACAAAACGGTGGTGCCGGCGGCTTAAGATGTATGTGGGGCAGCAGCAGCAGCAGCGGCAGCAACAGCAACAGTCGTAGTAGTAGGAGCAACTGCAGCTCGATCTTCGCTTTGTCTGAGCGATGTTTCTAGGGGACTGACGACGACGACGACGGCGACGACTATTCGTGGTGGTTCATTCGCTTCAGGACGCGTGCGCGTCCCGCGCTGTGGCCACGCTCGTCGCTCCGATACACTGCTATTGTTGTAGTTAGTTCTAGTCGTTGTTGTTGTTGTTGCTGTGGCTGTTGTTGCTGGTCGTTTTGGCCGCTGCCGCCGCTGCTGCCGTCGCCACATTCAGGGAAATCGACGCACCACGGCCAGCTAGAGAAGTAGGTTTCTTTAGAAAACTTCAGAGCAGGAGCGGGAACGAGCGAGACGTCGTTCGCTCATGCAGGTCGTCGGTAGGCTAGATCGTACAAGTCGAACTCATACTAGGCTAGTAGAGTTAACCGAAACATGCCGGCCTGCCTTGGCAGAATGTCTCTACGACTCTCGAGTAGATGCGGCGGCGAGACATCGAGAGGCGAAATGAGAGAGAGAGAGGAGAGAGGTAGAGAGAGAGCGAACAATGCGAGCCACCGAGAGTGCGAGAACAGATGAAAAGGTAGACGACGAAGAAAGGAAGATGTTTATGATGGAGCAGAACAACAACGAATGGCCACATTGTCAGCTTCGGCGGCACGGTCGACCACCACCACAACAACAACAACAACGACAACGACAACAACTGTTGTTGTTGCGGCGGCGGCGGTGCCTCGTTAATCGGGCCGCTCCGCCTCCGCCAAGCCGCGTGTCGTCACGATGATACCTTGACACGGCTAGCGAATTCCACAACAGGCCAGATGGACTTTACCAACGAACGACGACAACGACACGTACAGCTACAATTATGAGTAGGATTTGATTGTCGAAGACGACTCGACGTTTGTGCCGTTGTCATCATCATCATCATCGCCATCACCACCGGTGGCCTCTTTGCCGGTCGGCAGGGCACCTGGGAGGTCACACATTGTAATTGTCGCACAATTCTAGGTTATAAATATATATATATATATATATATATATATATATATATATATATATATATATACATATGTGTGTGTGCCTGTGGGTGTATACATATGCCAATCGAGCGTTTTATTGAGTCTCGATTGGAATTCTCTTGCTGTCGGGTAGTGTTTTTATTTGCATCTGTGTGTGTGTGTGTGTAGCGATATGTATAGGTGTGTGCATGTCCGAATATTGATATATGTCTTGTAGTCTACACTTAACTCGTGCTGAAAGCCTTCTCTGACAGGCAAACAGGCAGGCGGCCGGTGTGTATCTCTCTTTTTCGTCTCCTCTTGCTGCCTCTGCCTGTCTCTCTATGTGTCTGCCGCGCTCGGCCCGGCGCCTTCTTACGCCCCTGCCTGTCTTGTCTGTTCTGCATCTCAGTGTTCTCGTAATCGCTAATGCTCTACTAGCTGGTTGTTTGGTCGGGTAGGCTCGCCAGTTATTCGTCGCCGTGTTACAGTGTCAACAGTGTCAACAGCAGTAGCAGCAGCAATTACAAGTCGGGTAGAATGAAGATTGTGAAGATTATCATCTTGCTGCTGGCTCTTCCGCGCCGCTCGGTGGCGATATAGTGGCGCGATCTACTCAGATGTCGGTGTCTGAGCCGGTCGTCGCGTTTGCACGCGGATTAGCAACGGCCGCTAAGCAAAATGGCGCCGGCTACAACTGCTGCTGCTGTTGCTGCTGCTTGCTGCTACTACTAAGGCCGCCGGCTGGTCATTCACCATGAACAACGGCTGGCTGACTGACTGGTTGGCTGCTGCTGTTGTTGTCATTGTTGTTGTTGTTGTTGTTGTTGTTGTTGCTGTTGTTGTTGTCGTCGTCGACGTTGTGGTTGTTGTCGTCCACCTCCTCCTCAGACTCGAGCCGGCAGTGACAACTACCGTCACAATTTCTTCGTCCATTCACTACGCATTTTATGTTTGTGTTCTTCTTCTCCTTCTTCTCCGCCTTTGCCTCCTCGTTTTCCTTTCTTCTCCTCCTTAGCTCGTCTCTGCTTACCACACTGACCACGAACATTTAGAAGTAGTAGTTAGTATCCGTAATAGTAGTAGTAGTAGTAGTAGTGGTTGTAACTAAGTCTAACTTCAATGAAGTAAAACGAAAGTAGTTCCGTTGGAAATGGTTGTAACATACATTCAATAAAAAAAAAAAAAAAAAAAAAAAAAAAAAACTAAGTCTAACTAACAATTCCGACCACGACGACGACGACGGTAACGCGATCACTTTACAAGTGACAAAACGCATAAACCGATAGGGAGCTACGTGCACGTACAGCGTAAGTAGAAGCAAACAACCTGGTGTTTCCAGATGTTTATATATATATATATATATATATACTATTTGTGTATGAGTGTCGATAGCTGGGTATGAGCGTTGGTATGTCTCTATCAGCGTGTTTGTGTGGTGCGGTCAGCCTATAACTGTAGGTGGCTGGTGACAAGTCGAGTGGGCGATTGGGAGAGAACGAAGGATACAAGTAGGCAAGCAGAGTTGCTTTGTTGTTGTTGTTGTTGTTGTTGTTGTTATTGATGTTGATGTGGTTGCTCAGACTGCAATGCTTCTACTGTTAGTAGGTTCGCTGATGATGGTGAAGACGACATCAGCGGCGGTGGCGGTAGCGGCGTCACTGAGTGGTCAAGTCCTATGATTCATTCAAGATCTCGTTGATTTGGCCTCCATCACGCTGGAGGGTCATAACCTGATTAGAGATTGTTGTGACAGCATTCAGCCGCCGAACCGAAGCGAAGCTAAGCAGGGCCTCATACTGTCCGCGCCGTGTGGTGGAGGAGGAAGTTGTCGTAGGAAACGCGACGATGCTACAAGATGCCTGACTAGGTAGACAACTAGAAGGAGGATTTAAGCGAGAAACTCCGCTCTGGGATAGGCCAGTCGGTGGGGGGTTGGGGGAGGGAGAAACAGCTGAGAGCCGTATGAAGTATTGTTGGATGAAGCAACGAACGTGTCGATTCGTTCATTGAAAAGGCTGAGCGGTGAAGTCGACGATCACCGCCGGCTGTCTTCAAGCGGATGGTTGCGACGATGACGACGACAACGACGATGACGGCGGTGGTGGCCGCGGACGGAGGAAGGGAATCGGGGAGGAAGGCTGGTCAAGTTGACCGCCCAAATGGCTGACCATCCGATCCCTCGTAACACTTCAGACCAGCCTTAATAGAGATTGCTTGCCGAAGAAGCTTGAGACTGTCTAGAGAAAGTCCTTTCACTAATACGTTCGTTGCTGGACACGTCGTTCACGAATGGTTGTAACCTCTGCTTGTGGAGAATTATCATCATCGTCCATCGTTAAAGATTGTCCGTACAGTTTTGCCGCTGAAAGAACGGCGTGCCACTCTCACTGGCAGACACAGTACACATTAGACGAACGGGGGGGCGGGCGGACGGACTTGTGTCCGTACAAACGGACGGCCAGAGTGTGCCTGGCGCACAAAGACAATATCAGCCATCTGACGGAAAGATCGTAGCGGGCACCCATTGGGTGGCGCTATGAGCCGAGTTCGTTTTGTGTTCGTATGTGCGAGACTTGATTTGGCTGTTTTGTTGTTGACGTTGTTCGTATGAAACAAAACAGCTTTTCTTCGTTCGTTTGCGTCTGCTGCTGCTGCCGCTGCTGGTGGTGGTGCTGCTGCTGCTGCTGCAGTGCGATTAGTGCGGTGGCCACGACGGTGGTACCACCATTGCATCGTTGTCGTCGTCGTCATCGTCGGCCAAGGCCGATGAAGAAACAGTGGCCTGGGACAGGGAGCCGCACAACAACCACCGCATTCTGGGGTCGTCTTCATCGTCATCGATGACAACAACAACAACAATAACAACAACAACAATCACAACAACAACAACAACAATCACAACAGCAGCAACAGCCAAACGCGGTTGGGCAGCTAAGAACGCCGCCGACGACGACGACGAACAGCAGCCGCCGCCGCCATCTAGCCAGCCACCTTAGCATTACGCTTAATGCAGTTGACAGCAACCATGGCTGACGAGATAATAATAATCATATTGAGTCAACACGAAATAGAAGGGGAACAACGAGAAGACAGACTGGCCGGTCAGCGTGTTGTTGCACACGCTGCTGCTGCCGCCGCCGCTGCTGGTGGATCCTATAATCGATCTACTACTGTCGACGCCGCCGGACATTACTACACCACCAGCAGCAACAAAGAAAGACGAAGAAGAAGAGGAACAAGGAGAAGAGAAAGAGGAAAAATAAGAAAAAGAAGAAACTCTCAGCGCATCGAAGTGACCGACCACCGAGCGAGCGACCAAAGGAGGAAAAGAAGGAGGATTCCTTCTGCGTCAGCGAGGCGGCGACCACTGATGAGCTGAATGAATGAAGAGTGAGCAAATGCGTGAACGAGTGAGTAAGGGCTGTCTCCAAGCAGAAGAAGGAGGAAGAGTAGGAGGACGCTGGATGAGGAGGACTACAGTATGAGGATGAAGATGAGGATGAGAAGAAGGGAGACGAATAGAAGAAATGGAGAAAAGTGGAGAAGAAAGGAATGCAAGCAGGAAGCAAGCAAACAAGCAAAGAGAAGATGGTGCTGACCGACCGAACCAACTCGACGACCAGTGAGTGCAAGAAGAGAGGGTCTCGATCGGGCGAATTGAGACGAACTGCAGGGGCGTGGGATGGGTGATGCCGTGTGGGAGACGAAAAAGCCCTGGACAACCGCCGTCGACGACGACAACGATGACGACGACAACAACAAAGACAAGGACAATGATAACGGTGGCGTTTCCAACAACAACAGCAGCAGCAGCGGCAGCAACAGTAGCAGTAGCGCTCTCAGTCTCAGCAGCGACGACGACGACGACGAACGGAGCAATCTGCGTTGACAGCCTCTAATAGCGTTAGAGTGAGACCTAAACGCAGAAGTATCTATCTATTTATCTATCTCGTCTCTCATCCAGGAATGCTATAGCATCGACTATGACCACCGATGACCGGTGGCATTAGCAACTGACATGAACTCTGTTAACCAATCTATATATATATATATATATATATAACCCCCACATCAAACCGTTGGTGCCTTGTGACGGGCCTAACGCAAAGCCCTGCAAAGGACCAGGCTTCCATATATATATATATATGTATGAATATATATATATATATATATATATATATATGTTTGTACGGCCGTCAAGTTCGATTTCGTGTCCGATTATGTATGCGTTGTGTTGAATCGAATAAGCAAGCCAGCCCTGTTTGTTGATCGGCGTCCACTCGAAAGCTCGGCCGGCTTGGCTGCGTCGGCTGACCACACACTCGTACATTTCGCATGTCGTCGCGAAGCGCCCAGAACGCGGCCCAGAGGCTGACCTATGCAAAATATGCATTTGATCAATCTGTAACAGTCTTGCCTGCTTCCGGCTGACAACTGTCAGGTTGTTTGTTGCTGCTGTTGTTGTCGTGAATCGTCGCGCGCTGCTGCTGCTCGAGGCCATCCAGCCATCGTGCGCTCATGTCGTTCATGGCGTTGCCAACACTGCCGCGCCGACCTGTTGTAACAGCAGAAGCAGGCAGCAGTAGCAAGCATGCCACCCACAGCAGATATTTCTAAGTGTAGAACTAACTACACACTACACCTACGTCGCCCATATTGACCAAGCTACGACGACGACTACTATTACGACTACTATTACTACTACTGCATACGATTCAGCCAAAATCGTTGTGCCGTGGACGCGACAATTTTCAGGCATATTTTCCGTGTGTCCATGAAGCTGTCTGTGTGTTTGTCTGCCTCCGTCTGTGTGTGTGGGCACGCGCGTATGAGCGTTTGATGTATTTAGTCAGCTGGACACATTTTGACATGATTGTGCATGCGAACACCCGACGCGTCACCATCATCGAATAGTTCATTCAAACGGACTCGTCGTCATTCGTTTGTGCTTCAAAGCAGAGATCGGTTAGCGGTCACAATACGCGTCTCTCTAGAGAATCCGTGCCGGCAGCGCCAGCAGCAACGACAAAAGTCAAAGTATTAGTAATAGTCGTAGTAGTAGTAGTAGTTGTAGTTGTAGTTGTAGTTGTAGTTGTTGTTGTTGTTGTTGTTGTGATGACGACTCGACGATGGCAGTGAATATTAGCGGTTTTACGCTATTTTTCATAGCTCTGTAATTTCTGTGTGGTGACACTAGGACAGGGACTTTTAGCGAACGCCAATCGGGGGCAGTTTCGACATTGAGGGGCCAGTCACCATTTCTCTACGGTGGTCCACTTTGCTCTACTCCTGCTGTTGTTGTTGTTGCTGCCGCCTCTAATACTGCTGTTGGTGCGCCTTGACGGGTGGAAGTTGTTTGTTCAGGAATGACTTGTCGCGCATCGATGGAGATCGACCTTTCACACAAGCCTGCATTGGCGATGTTTCATTGTCTGTCGACGAATATCGCGCATCACGCCATCCACTGCGAACGCCAGTCAGCGGCTGGCATTGCCTCGTGGTAGCGTCGCGAGAGAGATGATCGTATCAAATATTCCGCGCCGCCGAGACACCTATGGCAAAGCCTATGACGTTGGGTATACTGATCCGTCTGGACGGAGGAGTGAGTTCTTAGTTAAACCTGCAGTACGCCCGGCAGTCTTGCGGGGTACAGGTGGTGTAGTTTTAAGACGCCATGCTGCTCTTCCTCCCAGTTTAGATGAATGTTATTTAACCTGGTTTCTCTTTATTTCTGAACCTTTCCTCGTCGACCACCCCGTTACCGCGAGGTGTAGGCCATCAATTGCAACAACATGCAGCTTCGGCTGCCAGAAAGGCAGACAAGTCGTCAACGTTGTGTCGAAACGCTTTAAAGGAGGAATAACAACTCTGAGTATATAACGGCTGGACTCTTCTTTTGGGTCACGGTGGCAGACGGCTCCAACGGAAGCGTCAATATGACCACCCGTCTAGCTGGGAGTGAAATAAGAAACTTGCCCCGAACTGGAGACAAATCGCCGAATCGCTGCGCCTCCCGTAGAACGACGGCGGCGACTCTGACGACGCTGATTTGAGAAGTCCAATTGTTCCCGATTCGAACTCACATAGTCAGTCGGACATACAGGCTATAATTGGCTTGTCAAACGGCATTGCAGCTTGGCGAAATCTGACGCGGCTTAAAGGCAGGGCAGAAATCCGACAGCAACGACTGGTCAGAAGTCAGGACTTTGGACCGCCCGGAAGAGGATGGCAAGCACTGCACTAGCGGGGGGGGGGGGGGAGGCTACTGATGGGAACTGGGTCTGTGATGATGGATACGAGCGCTCGCTACCGTGCCAGATATAACATCTATGGACGACCGTACCAGGCTAGGCGCAACAAACAAAATGTGGCTCACTTTTCGCGTTGACATGCTCTACTCGTAGCATCGGCGGCCAGCAGCTGTACGACGTAGTAGTGTACACATCGAAGTGGCCACCGCCAGTGTCAGGACAATGACTGACAAGCTGCAAGGCGCGGCGAGGTGATGTAGTCTCTCCTCCGTGTTTAGAGGGCGGGGGCTGCCAGCCTTGTGTTATGTGGGGTGCCCTGGGACTCCGGGTCGCGCTTTGTTAAGGTAAGGTTGCCCGCCAGTACTGAGGGCGCGGCGAAAGGTATTCCGGTCGAGCAGCGTACGGCTAGCGGCTGGGTGGCCAGCAACACAACATTTCCTGGTTCATAACGGCATACCGGCCTGATTCCTTCTCGACCGAATGTCGATATCACCCGCATGATGCCCTGTATCGTCATCGCTGTCCTGCGTTTGGTTTGCCTCAACCATTGGCTGAAATCCCTACTTGGCAGGCAGTCCATCCTTAGCGTCGGCTTGTTTCGCCCGCAGACCTTCCGAGACTCCCCCATGACTGCTGGCTGGCTGAGGAGGACGGTTGCTCTGCCAGCATCCGATCCGGAGGGATCGACCCGGCCGAATGGACGTTGGCGCAGTCGCTATATCCTACAATAACAAAAATAATCCCTCTTGTTAATAAGCAACAAAAATAGACGATTTCTCCCCGCATGGCGTCCAGTCGCGCCCTTTTCCCCATCCTGGTGTCCCCTGTGAGTCTTCGCGAGGTGAACCCGAGGCCTCTCTTCAAAGGGACTTCTGTGATTTGGATTAGGCCTTCTCCGGCGTCCTCGCGCTCTCTCTATATCTCTCTCCCCAGGCTGAGCTCTGCTGTCCAGCGGCTTCTTTCAGGTGGCCGGCGCCATCTTTCTGAATGTACGGACGAGCACAAACAGGGACCGTGGCAGCTACCTAGGTTCGATCGGCCAGGCCGAGCATTTGAGTTCGACCCAAGCGAACATACACTACGCGATACTACGATATATGCCACAGGCCGTACATGCGGGAATGCTGGGCAAGACGGAAAGAATAAAGGGTGGGCTGGGGTGTGGGGGCGGCTGTTCCACTAACAGGACTTATAAGGCCCAATAGGCGTTCTCGTAGTCGTCTTGTTACTCTACTGCCTCCCGAGTAATCTAAGCTTCAATAATTACGGATGCACACTTTAGCTAAACGTGTATCTTACGCAGCCAAATTGATTGCATTCTGTATGTCCAGCCGACCTGGCGACCTACTGCCACCATTACAGACGTTGTTTATCCGGCTGGTTGTGTTAGCCTCTATTCGATTCAGCATTGTTGCTTCAATAAGAAACAGCAGTATGCTTTGTTGTACCTACGCGGGTGTAGCGAGTGCGTCACGCAGTTCACAGAGTAATGCATGCACAATCCCACATAACAGAAGAACGCGACAATGTGAGTGTCGTTCTGTGGTCCATTTCGGGGCGGCTGGAGTTCATAGAGCGCCGGTGTGGATGGTTTACGGAAGGTTACAAAAACAGTTAGAACCATGCATTATCGACCAGCCAACAAAGGTGGCAAGGTTTACATGGTTGGCTTCTTCTCTGATCTCTCGGACGACTGTATCAACGCTTTACGCTTTGGTTAAACGTTTTGGCTACTGCGACTACAGCCGAGGATGCTGCCCCCGTTCCTGGTCAACAACGAACGATATGTTTATGACGTTTTTCGTTTTAAGCTCAGACAGGCTTCTAAATGCCTTGCCGATTCGACAGGCTCCTGTTTACGACTGAATCGTTCAGTTCAGGTTTACTATTAGCGTTCATCTGGCTGTCTCTATTCTAATATCTCTACCGATCGTGCTCTCTATCCCCCCCTCTCTCTCTCTCTCGATCTATCTATTTCTTTTTCGTTCCTCCTTGAACAACCGAGACCATTTACGTACGGCTGATGATAGCGGTAGCTATGCTCTATTGCCACAACAACGACGACGACAACGACGACTTACAATGCTGCTCACAATGAGGATCTCGGTGGGTGCTGGCCGGTTTGGGTCGCTAATATACGTATCGGTGGTGTTGGTGTCGGTCGGTTGTAGTTTCGGCGGTGGCGGCGGCTGAGGTGGTTGCTGCTGCCGCTGGCGGGCGTCGTGCTCTCGTGCTCATGGTAACAGTGTTCGGTCTTTCTCGCCGATTCTATCCATCCGTCCGTCTATCCATCCATCCACGTTGATCTAAATATAGCGGACGCTGGTGCCGACCACTACACGCCAGCAATGGTTAAACAATGAAAATCTATCTCCGACCCAGTGCAGCCGTCGTCGTCGCCGTTGTTGTTGCCGTCGTCTTTGTTGTTGTTATTGCTGTTATTGTCGTTGTCGTCGCCACCGCTCTCCTCATCTTCTCATCTTTCTTCTCCCCATCTTCCTTTGGCCGGTCCGTCGGCGCCAGTGATCAACACCGAGCAGGCCCGCAAGCACCTTCGTTGTGCTCTTCGTCTCTCGTCACCCGGCGGATCGGTGCTTCTGAGGTTTTCTCTCTCTCTCTACAAAGGCCCTTTCTTCGCTGATATGACAAACCGCGTTTTGCGTTGTCATGCTCGAAACTCACCGCGCGCTGTGTGCTCCTATGTCGTTACGTTTGCTCTGTGCCCGTTGTAGTAGGTATGCGTGTATGTATGTATGAATGAATGAATGATTGTCACGACTCTGGCTTGAATGAATCGATGAATTTGGCAATTTGGGTGACGATGTTGATGACGATGATGACGGTTATGATGATGTTGGTATCAGTAGTAGAGCTGTCTTCTGGGCTGCTCTCAGTTAATCGGCTGTCGAACTCTGTCCGTGATCCGCACTATGGCTGCGTGTCTAAAGGATAGTGGCAGTAAGGGACTGAAGGGCAGGGCCAGCCGTTGGTTGGGGCGCGGGGGGAGGGAAGGGGGGGAAGGGGGCGAGGGGAGAGTTAACCCTGGCTCTTAGCACCACCATACGCTTAAGGTTGAGAGCGGCTTGGCATGCACCTGCCATGCGTTAGGCCAGAGATGATGCCGTCCAAGCGATCGTCTAATCGTGGTCGGTCGCAGTGCTGGTAGTTCTAGTAGTCGTTATTGCCTTTTGTGCTGCTGCTGCTGTTGTTGTTGAACATGCTGCCGGCATAGCCTCAATTCGATTACAATCGGAACATCGAGAGCCAGAAACGGACCGCCGGTTCGCCCGCTGCCGATGATCGCTGTCACAAAAGCCCGTCGCTGTTTCCTCGATCGGCGATGCCTTTCTTTTCGATTCTTTTCTCCGCTATTCTTCTTTTCCCCCACCCCATCCCGTCCCCTGCCCTTCCCCTCGCTTGCTGTATCTCGCTCTCCTAGCTTCGTGCCTCGCCGCCCAGCTGATTGAGTTTCCTTCCCGCAGAGGTCAATGGCGGAAATCATCTCGCTGTGATCTGGCTATGGAAGAACAAATGGAAATCTATGTGGTTCGACCCATTCGCCTATTTATCAGCACTCCATCATTGCCACCGTCCTGGAACGGGCTCAAACATCGAGCAGCATTGCAGTCTCTCTCTGCATGCAGCCCCGTGATACCGTGTGGTAAATCTGAGAGAAGTGTTTGAACGACATTGGGGAGGGCGGAGAAATCCGACAAAGCACAGACGAACAGATGGATCTCGTCAACCGTTCAACTCTACTACGGCTTCCGCAACAACTCGTATTCGTTTTATTTCTAACTTTGTGTCATATATATATATATATATATATATATACATTTGTGTGTATTACTATACATATTCATTTCTCTATGTGTGATGTATATACGCACAATGTCTATATAGTCCGGCTAGTTGACGACTGCTGCTGCTGTTGCTGGTGTCATTAGTACTTGTTGTTGCAGGGCGCGCATCAACGCGCAGTGTAGCAGCATTGACGGTTGCGCTGGCGTTAGGCGTCGAATGATCAACGGCCATAAAGGCGCCGGGTACCGGGCCAGTGTCGAGCGGTTTCGCTGTCGTCCGTATGCGAGTGCTTAGCTCGCAAAATTGTGCTGGTGATGATGATGGTAATAATGATGATGAGGATGATGATTATGTTGGTGACTCGAATGAGTTTTCGAGTGTTTGTATGCATGTACGTACGAGAATGTCTCGGTATGTACGTATGCCTGCCTGCCTGCCTGCCTGACTGTCTGTCTGCATATGAGTATGTATGATCTCTCTCCTTTATCCCCTGATGTTAGCAACAGCATTGTGACCATCAACACTGCCATCATTACGATCCTCATCATCACCATCAACGTCATCATCATCATCACCATCACCACCATGACTACTGCTGCTATTACTACTCCAATCACTTCTCGACTTCAAGCGTTCAGGTCCCGCGTCGGCCGACGACCGATTGTCTCCTTCGACTTTGCCATTGCCAAACAATAGTACAGTCCTTGCCAAACGTGCTGCTTTGGCGGGGTGGCGCCGGCAGGTAACTGCGGCAGGTAGCGGCATCGCAGTGGTTCTTGTTTCGGGGACGAAAATGCAGGACATCGAGGTAAACATGATCACCCCGTCGTCGTCGTCGTCGCCGCTGCCGCCGCCCTCTCTTGTTCATTCTCGAGGCGCTCTCGCACGCAGCCCGTTTACTTGCGCGAGCGCGTTTCGTTTGCTGCTGTCTGCCGAGACTCAGCGTAAGCAACGGCGGCGGCGGAAGCAGCAGCAGCAGCGGTAGATCGCTATGCGTTTGCTTCGATTGAAGATGTTTGCCGCTCTTCTTGCCGTTCGACTCAGTCGGAGCGACTAGAACCCGTTACCGGCCACGTATTTATCTTTCTTTCTCCCCCTCTCTACATTTCCTGTTTTCTTTCATTTTACCTGTCTATATCTGTATCTGTATCGGGCCGCTCTCTTGCTGCTCTGTCTCGAGCCTATCGGCCTGTTCTATCTCCATTGCTCCGTCTCGCTATGGAGAGTCGATTGCCGCTGCTGGTCGCCTTTGCCATTGGTAATGAAGAAGCTTCGCCCGATTTCTTTGACTGGCCACACCAGCAAAACTCGCTCATTGATGGATGATGTTGCTACTGCTGCTGTGGCCGCTGTACGTGGCGGACCGGTTGGGGTTTCGACCTGGTGCTGCCAATGAATGCCCAGTGAATGCGTGTTTTTTAGACGGCTTTGTATCATGCCTGTGAGCTCGTATGAAATTGTTTCTGTGTGTATGTGTAATTGTGTGTAAACATGCATATGTGTTTGGTCATCCGCCACAAGGCCGCCAGTGATAGCTTTTCTACCTTTTCTTATTCTCTCTCTTTCTTTCCCTATATATATATATATATATATATTATATTTCTCTCTTTAATTTCTCTTTGATCACTCTATATTCCTCTCTATTCCTTTTTTTTTCGGAAAGACAAGCTTGGTGCATTCGTAATAGGACGATCGCGAATGTCCGATGGCCGATCGATAATGTGGCTTCTGATGAATGCCCTTTGCTTTAATGTCCTGCGCTCATCCGAGACGCGCCTCCCACTGAATGCGAAGATGACGAACACGACGGAGAGTAGACGACGCAAACAGATCGCAGGAAAATGAAGACGAGCGTCGACAAAAACCACGAGGTGGAAAAAGGAAGGGCCTATTTTTAGGAGGGTCAGGTAAATACAGCCTGCCAGCCAGCCAGCCTGCCTGCAGTACTCGCATCAAAAACGAATGGTCCGGTCAAAGTGTGCCTACAACTGCTGCTGCTGCTGCTGTTACAATTAAGCATTGCCATTCGTCGTCACTGCGTCGCCGGTGCTGATACTGCTGTTGCGAGCTAATACATACGGCAAGCAAAACGCTGAAATGATGTTCGTCTTTGTTCGTCCCGCGATTGAGACTCGGCTATGGCGGGCGGGGAAGCGGATAGGGGCGGGGTGGGGGGGGGGATGGGGGGACCAGAGGATGAGAACAATGGCACCAAACGCCGCTGACGGCCAGTTTGTGAGTTCCTCCAACGCTTACGAGAGTTTCGGCCTTGCGCGGCCGGAGAAGAAATGGTCGGTATTTTGTGATTGTCTGACCCAGGCGTGCGCGATGCCCAGGATATGACTCTTTTCCGACTCTTTATTTGTTTGACTTGTGAGTGAATGCTTTTAACTAATGCCCGACTGGGTCCAGTGCCCTTTATCATTTCGTGGACATCTCTGTGTTCCGGTCCTGTTGTTGTTGTTCACAGCACCGTTCTCTTATGCCTGCCGCGCTGTCCTGCGAGGCCTACCTACTTCAGGGAGATAGAGAAAAATAGAGAGGGAAAGATGAAGAGAAAGAAAGTGAGAAATACGGAAAGATAGAGCGGGATCATATCTCCTATCATTCGAGTAGTTATCGAGCAGCTTGCGTAAAAACGGAGAGAGAGAGAGAGAGAGAGACTTCAGCGGCAGCCAGCCGTACTAGGCGATACCGCGGCCGTCATTATTGTTGTTATTGTTGCTGTTGTTGTTGTTGTTGTTGTTTTTGTTGTAGCAGTCGAAGTCGTAGCGACAACCGAACGATTGGGCGCAATTGTGAATCGCACAGTGGAAATTAAGTGGCCAATCAATCTCACTCAGTCGAGCTGTTTGGCCAGCAGCCGATGTGTTGGCCAACCTGAACGAGCTTTGTTTGCGATTAGCTAGCTACCAGTGTGTGTCTCGTGCAAGAGTTGTAACTCTAGTGGCTGCTGTACGGATGGTGCTATGGATGAAGGCAGGCTGATGAGAGACACACCGTGCTATCTCTGTTTTGCTAGGCCGGCACCAAGCCCGAATTTGGAACAGAATGCGCATACGTACCAGTGTCTGCATTACGTGCCTACAAACACACACACACATATATATATATATATATATATATATATATATATACATACATACATATACCATAGAGGAAAATGACATTGTTTAAACGGCGAGGACGCAACAAGACACCATCTATTGGACAACACCGACGACTAAGCCAAGCTGTCCTCTGTTATTTACGGTGGGCGCGCTGGGCAGTAGTTAACAGTAGGCCAATTCATACACTTTTGACCGGCATTGAAAGTCGAATTAAAACTCCCCGGCGGGCCATAATGCAAAGGTCGGGAACGCGTGGGAGAAGAAGGCGAATCCGTTCCCTGCTTCGTCCAAGTTAGCGATTGTTATTGTTGTTGTCATTGTTGTTGTTGTTGTTGTTGTTGTTGTTGTTGTTGTTATTGTTGCTGTTATTGTTGTTGCTGTTGTTGTTTTATATTCCAGAGCAACGTTCTCTTCAATTTGTGATATATATGTCTCTAAATATTTGTTCATGCTATATAGTAACATAAATGTAGCCCTATAGTATTTGCAGGTTATTATTACATGACCCCCTCCGGTCGTCAAATAATGCTGTTTTCGGTATAAAGTCTCAACTCCAGTTTTCGTACGCCCGTTTGCGGTGTCGTCCGCTTTCCTATTTGTGTCAGCATGTGAACGTGTGTAGGTGTCGTTGTTGTGCTCGATGCTCGATAATTTGAGCACGGCAGGTAGCAAGATAACACTCTGCTGGCGACTCCTGGCTGTCACCACCTGCCACCAACCAACTGCCAATCCGAGGCCAAACGACGAGTGCGAGTTTCGACAATCGAAATAACTCAAAGAAGAAGAAAAAACTGGTGAAGAGAGACAGAGAGACGATGAAACCGCATCGGCCGCAACCCGTCCGTGGCTGATGAGTTTGTGACTGATATCGTCATATCGGTCAGATAGACCGGTAGGCGGGGACAGGCAGATGATGGCTGAGCCGTGCGAGAGCGATGAGCTTCCGTAGAGCACGTCGTCGGAACACGTCGTGTTCACGACGCCACCGGTACCGGTGTGTAACTAAGGTGCAGTGAGTGGCTGTCGCCGTACCTCTGCTGACAAGTCGCCGCTGCTGCTGCTGTTGCTGCTGAAGATGAGGGGATGAGGATGATGATGATGTTGATTATAGTTTAAAGCCTTCGTCTTAGTGCGATATGAAGACCGGTGTAACAGCGAACGACGACTTTGTTGTCGTAAGATGGCCGAACACCGAACAACAACATATCGGTGTCAAATGTGATCCTGGCCGGTGGGTCGGTTGGCATCATCAAGCAAAGGCTCTCGAGAGATGGCAATATTATGCTAGTGTCTGCTGTGTGTTGTTGGTCTGTGACGATGACGCGGCCAGTTGACGCGTTGTCACCTAACCACCACGCGCCGCCACACACGCGGATCGGTCAGTGAGGCCCGGGACGGAGGGACGGAGGCAGATGATGAAGGTGATGACCCGTCGAGATGAAGCGGCAGCGGCAGCGAAACAAGGAGAAAACAGTGGCAGCCCCAGTGGGTGGCGGTGGCGTTTCGACGTTAGCGCTTTCTTAACATTAGCAACAGTCGTATGAGAGGCAACAGCAACAGCCACAACAACAACAACAACGAAGACAGCGAAAACAACAACCACAGGAGGAAAACAACGACAATAACAGAACAACAACAACAAATCGCAACAGCAATAGCACCAACAAACATAACAGCAACAACAATAACGGCAACAACAACAACAATAACAGCAGCAACAACAACAATAACGGCAACAACAACAACAATAACGGCAACAACAACAACAACAATAACAGCAGCAACAACAACAATAACGGCAACAACAACAACAATA
Organism: Dermanyssus gallinae; assembly: GCA_003439945.1. Classification (NCBI taxonomy): domain Eukaryota; kingdom Metazoa; phylum Arthropoda; class Arachnida; order Mesostigmata; family Dermanyssidae; genus Dermanyssus; species Dermanyssus gallinae. The sequence goes on along the minus strand of QVRM01007094.1, from coordinate 73,360 downwards.
ACGGCAGCAACAACAACAACAATAACGGCAACAACAATGGTGATGCTCTGCCATCAAACAGTAGTCGCAGGCCAGAACGCCGGGTCTATTTCTGGTGGTGGTGGTGGAGAAGACAGCGGTCGGTGCCAACGGAAAATTAGTTGAATAATGACGAAGAGATCATCGCTAGCGCGCGCCACTCGTCATGGCGAACTGAACGACAGCGTCGGCCTGTCCGACAATGTCCGTCCGTGCGTCCGTCCGTCCGTCCGTCGGTTGGTAGAGGTGGCGCTCTTTATGGTTGTGGTCGTGATGGTTGTTTGTTACTGCGCTTGTGATGATGATGATCGTGGCAGCAGCGGCAGCAACAACAGCACCAGCAGAACTGTTGCTGCTGCAGCTGCAGCTGCTGTCGTTCGGCATAGGCACTGCTGCCAACGATGCAAAACAGGCCTACGTTACGGAGGACGCCAATGAACAAACGAATAAGTGAACGAGACAAAGCAAGAAAGCCCCCCCCCCGCCCCCTCTTCCCTCCCGTCGTCGTCGTCGATGTTCCAGTCAAAATGACGGTCAAACAGCCCTACAGACAGCCACGATACTGCTGGGTCTGTTTGTGCTGCCGCTTGACCCCCCCCCCCCCCCCCCCCCGCCCGTTGAGGGCGAAATATGACGGAGAAGAACAATAGCGACGCGGTTCTTGTCATCGATATGTGAGACTGGCACTCTCGGAGGAAAACGGAGGAAAAGTGTCCACCCTCAGCCACCGCCACCGGCCACAACTACTCTATCGCTACGACGACGACGACGCGTAAGGCGACTACTGGCAACTAACTAGTGCTGCCAGTCAAGTTCGAGACTCTCAGCTGGCCTGGCCAGCTACCAACAGTAGCAACAGTGGAAGTTCGAACGGCGAACCCACTGATCATCACTGTCACTCATCATCTGTTTTTCGGCGCTGTAAGGCACAACGGACGACCACGTCGCAAAATGACAATGGTAACGCTGGTTAGATAGATGAGTAAATGAACGTGTGCCTGTATGTCATATATATATATATATGATACGGGTAAGGCCAAACCTGCCATGGTCAGCCAACACTCGAAATTCTTGCGTTGCCAGGGAAAGCAACAGATGATGGATGATGGCTAGTGTTGCTACCTCAACGGGTAACAAACAGGCTGCTGGCCAGCCTGCCGGGCTTTTGTTGTTTGCTCGATTCGGGTAACCTTCGCTACTTCATTGATGGTTGTTGTCGTTGTGTTGACTGAGATTCTTTTTCTTACCTCCCAGTTCTTGTTGCGATGCTGTTCAGAACGAACAGAAGAAGAAGAAACAGTATGCTCGCCAATTGTTAAAAGCTAAAACAAAGTGTTCACCATTCTCGCGGTCAAAATATGTCATCTTCACTCTCTCTCTCTATCTCTATCTCTCTGTCATCCGCCAGTCCTCTTCACCATGCTTGCTTGTGGAATAGTATACATCAAGTATGGCCGAGGTAACATTCGGGCGAATGGTACGTGACCTCTGTAGCGAGCACATGCTGAACGTGACATAACGGCGTACTTTTCTGCCAATCTGCAGCTTGTATATGGTATAGTACATGCGGACGGCTAATGGCTAGCCCACTGCTCAAACTGTTTTCGCCGCCGCGTTGGCTGATGAAACAGGCGCCATTTTAACCAATTACAGGATCGCTTCATCTTTTTGTTGACCGTTACTAATTAGCAGTGAATCAATTGGCAGTTCTTCCTACGTTTGTGGACAGCGGCGGTTGTCGTCGCGGCGTGCGCTGTGGAAAGCGCACGCCGCCTCAACGGCTGGCCTGCCGTCGTTTTGTTTCGCTTAGTCTGCGCACTGCGTTCGCGTTGATATGTCTTTCTGTCCCGAGAAGCGAGCAGACACACAGGCTTACATAGATCAGCTTGAGTGTCGCATAGGTAGGTACTTAGCTGACCAAGTAGGTGGTGGTGGTGCTGCTGCTGCTGGTGGTGGCGACGGTAGCAGTCGGTAATAGTAGAAAAAAATAGTTGTTGCTGGTGGTAAAGATGTTGTGATTGTTGTTGTTGTTGTTGGTGGTGGTAGTGTTGTGATGGTTGTTGTTGTTGTTGGTGGTAGTGTTTTGATTGTTGTTGTTGTCGTCCGTTATTGTGGGACGACCAGACGTTTGCCTACCCGCAGTCATTGCCAGTCGCACATGGTTGCGTTTGGCAAGCCACATCTGGTGGTTGGTTTGTCTCTGTTTCTTCACCAACTGCCGCGGCAGCCGCAGTAGCAGCATCAGCAGCAACAGCAGCAGCAGCAGCAGCAACAGCAGGGGTAATCTATCTGTTAGCTGAGGGTTGTTTCTTGCAAGGCTCAGACGCGCAGGCTCAGTGTAGGCAGATTGTCGTGCTTATGGTCTGCGCATGACAATAGGTTGCGCGGGCGCGGGCGCGCGCGACAGCTACAGGTCGCGACGTCGTCGCGCGGCAACTCAATCGAGACCAGAGGACGCCTGTTGAAAGAGCATCATCAGATCATCAGAAAGGGAGAGAGGTGGAGTGCGGTAAAGATAGGTGGGAAGGAAAGCGAGATATATATATATATATATATATAGCGAGAAAGAGAGGGGGGCGCCTGACCGACGGAGAGCAGGCGGGTGATGAGGCTGTAGGGCGGAAACGAAATAAATGTCGACGATTAGTCCCAAATGTGGTACGGATGCGCGACAAAGCAGCATGCAGACGGTGAACAATATCTGTGAGGAGTGCGCGAACACGATTATCATTATCAGCAGCAGCAATAGCAGCAGCATAATCGTCACCATTATCAGCTAGAGTACGGTCGCTCTGCAAGGGCTAAGGGCAAACACAATACGACTGGCGCGGGATACTACTGCTAGTGGTGGTGCAGCGGCCAGCGTGTTTAGCTTACGCCGACAACCGTCATGGTTCAATCTAACGCTGGGAGCAGGCGATGCCTCCAACGTTACCGCAACCCTTACAACTTTTTGTGTTGTCGTTGCTATTGTTGTTTCTGCACCATAAGAGATCATCATCACTGTAACTCGCGTGCTACGTAGCATCATCATACATACACTGTTGAACGATGCGATCGTTGCTACCGACTGCTCATAGGCGGCGCAGCAGCAGCAGCAGTGAGACCGTCCGTTTGTTGACACCACCGACCCGAGTCGCCGACTGACCTGAACACGAAAAAACGATAATCAAATAGGTACTCTCCTCGATCACCTGGTGACAATGGGAACACATATACACACGTAGGGAGAGCGAGAAAGATATATTTATATACAGCGAGAGAGAGAGAGGCGGTAGGGGAAAGGGGGAGGAGAAACGAGTGCAGCTTTCGTCGTGCATGACGACATGCGACATGCCGACTGGCCATATCTATGCGTGCGTATTTCGTGCGTTACTGTGTGTGGCCTGCGGCCTATCTATGTGTCTGTGCGCGATTGAACGGGCTGCCGACGACTGCCGTCTGGACAACGCGGCATAAAGAGCGGCTACCTTGTAACCCTCTTTGGCGGCTGGCTGCTGCTGCTGCCGCTGCTGATCAAGATCTTCGCCGCCCTAGTAGAACTGATCAAGACGCGTAGCCGTAGTCGAGATGGCGCGCATTTACTGCGTGCCATTGACAGAAAAAACAACGACAACGATGCCGGCGGCGGCAGCAGCAGCAGATGTGCCTCGATGAACCGGCGTAGCTTGACGATTACTTTCTCTCTAACCTCCTTTTACTTATATATCGTTTCTCGCGCGACGCTCTCTCTCTTTAACTCCCGGTTTCGCGACGCTCTCTCTCTCTCTCTCCCGGCTTCGCGACGCTCTCTCGATCTGTCTAAGATCGAACGGAGAATTGGGAACGACATTACCACATCCACCCGTCTTTCCATTTGTCCCTTACCTTGCCGTTCTTCTTCATCGCCCGCCCCTCCCCAACACGATCACGCCAGAGCTCAGTAAGCAAGCGCTCGAGCGAAAAGATCGCAGAATCAAGAACTCGGCGGCGAAGATGGAGAGACAATTAAAACAGCACGGATCATTTGCAAGGGGAGACGGACGATCCGAGCACCCCGAGGCTACCAATTAAAGCAAACCTGAACGCGTGAACAATCTCTGCTCAAAACGCCCCTAAAAATTAAGTAAGCGTTCGCACACTAATTTCTCTACAGCTTTCAGCAGCGCTACCGTAATGCCTCTGCACACAGGTATATAGCGATTCAAACGCTGCGTTTAATAGCTGCACATGTCGAAACGACAGGGTCTTCGGGTCCACTCATTCGTTATTCACCGGCCACCGGCCTCAGCGTACACTGATTTTCGGTTCAAAGTGACGACATCGTATTGATGCCATCAATACAATCCAAACGATTGTCGCTTCACCCCGAATCGGGTGCACTCTGTGCATAGAGATGCCAACGTTTGCAGCGTTGCATGCCACGTCAGAAAGAGCTATCACAATAAACTATATCAATATTGACGGATACAGGGTCAACAATAAAAAAGTACTAAGCAAACTCACAACGACAAAGATTGCAGAGTCGAAGCTAAATCAGAGGACCACAATGGAAGATGCCAGCCTGTCTACCCCCCGGGGTTCATCTCCACCCCCATTCCCCAGCTGGGTTAGTTTGCCTGTCGTATGGCCACTAGTAGGAATGCTGCTTCGTTAGACAGCAAAAAAACGAACTCTTGGTTAAGTTCCATTTCAGTATTCGCTGTTTGTGTGTCTATCTCTGTGTTGAGGTGACTGTTTTTTAGCACCCGCTCACTTCCTAATGAAGCCATCTTCGCACCAAAATAGAGCCAAACAAATATTCATATCTCACATTTCACAGCGGGACACCACAAGCGGAACTCGGGGTAGGAGGGGGGGGGGAGAGTATTTTTTAGCTACCTTGGAGACATCAGTACGAGCTCGAGTTCGTCGCTCCTGCAGCGGTTTTTCGCAGAAGACCCATTTTGAGATACAACTCGGAAGATCTCAAACGTTGCTCAGATAGACCTAGAGCGTACGGGGCAGAATTCGAGAAGCGCAACCAACTTGACGAGACGGTTGTGGTGGCGCAAGCGAAGGCTTAATGAAATAAAGAAGAGGAAGACGAAAGGAAGAGGATACGAAAAAACACACACAACTGAAAACGTGCCGAAAAAAAACATGCCGAAATATGAGAGATATGCTCGGGCGAAAGTTGCACGATACCTTGGCTGACTCGAAGATTCGAGAGATGTGGATTCGCCGAAAACTCAACGGAGGTGTTTTACAGCCGTGTGCCATAGATCTTCTGCCCTTGAAGGTTTATTAGATCCACCCAGTAACCTGCTTGGAGTTGCGCGAAAAATGCGCAATGATTCATTTAAAAAATGCGCTAGGACGCAAGACAGCTGAGACAGCAACTACACGATTAAGTCTTATTGGGCACAATATTGGATACAATCCCAGTCGTGAGTAATGTCTCAATAATGCTGTGCTAAAAATACGTAGATAATGTTTTAATATTCAATTCACTTGCTGTTGTTGCTTTCATTTTGTTGTTGTGGTTGCTTTTTGTATTGTTGTCTTTACAGTCCTTGTTTGTTGCAGTGAATCTGTAATCATTATCATTACTGATTCTGGGCTCTCCATAAATCTGCTTTTTCTTTGTTAAGCAGTGACTCTAACCAAGATGTTTTTGTTTTCTTGTCGGCATCTTTTCAGAACTTGGACTTCTCAACCAGAACCATTCTGGTCATCTTTCCGATGATGGGACCGCGATCTCGGAGTTGTCCTATAAGACCAGTGAGTGTTTTAGGCTACGTTTGTTCGGCTTATCCCTCGGAGGTGTAGGACGAGTGTTTCAAATTTGAACACTAATATATATATATAGTTTTTTTATAATCTATAAACGTGCATTTATTTTTGTAGAGTATTTACTATTTTACCCCAGTAACTAGTGACTTATTAACAGATCATAACAGATCTGAGCTCGATCTTGCAAGTCCGAAAAAGAACTTTATCGATGACTGCCTTATGATGCATTATCAACGAAAAGTTGACGAATTTGAACCGCTGATCTGACCGCATAGTCTACAATGAGGGAGATATTTTTTCATACCTAGAGAGGTGGATAAGGTCGGACGTCAAATGACAGCGATGCGCTTGATGATGAAGTCGCCCAGCCCTCGTTTGGGAAATGATTGTCAACACCGACAATGTGCAGCAATAGCAACCGCAACAATAATGTAAAACAGGCGATTCCTAGGATCGTCGTAGCGACATCGGACGACGACGGTGACGATACAGTTCCGCTCATCTGGTTCATCATAAGAGCTCCGCTCATCAAGTATTGCTCAACTTTACGGTCATAGTTGCGCTTTGTGTCTCATCACCTATGATGATGACGACGATGTCGACGACGGTGGTAACTGACCACGCGGGAGGTTGAGTGGGTGGGGTACTTTATATATCTGTGTATGCACCTTCGGGGGAGATGCTCAATGATGACACTCCCGATATTGTCTTTTGCCGGCGGAGATAGCCAGTCAGCCAGAGTCAGTCAGTCAGCCGGCGAGCTACTTCACTATCAAACGGGTCGTCGGCAAAATGGCAAGAAGATAGCGAAGAGAGAAACAACAGAGTGATAGAAGCCGAGAGAGTATACAGCGATTACAATGGCAATGGCCGACCACAAAACCAAAACAAAAAAAAAATAGATACGTCTAAGAGAAAAGCGCGCGTGAACAACGAGAACGAGAAGCACACACGAATCGTGATCCCATTTTGGGGACATCTTTGCGTTTTTGATTCTTCGCCGCTGTGGTCGCTGTGGCCGCCGCCGCCGCAGCAGCAGCTACCCCCGCTGCCGCCGCCGTGATCGTCCTCACAACGAAGTCGTCGCAATTGGTCGCTTTACTTTTGTGTCCGGGCAGTCGCGTTTGTTTCATCTTTATTGTAGCTGTATTGAGGTTTGCCGCTGCTGTTGCTGCTGCTGCTGCCACCACCACGACCACGACCACGCCGTTCTCGTCGTCGTCGTCGTCTGGCCATAGCCGTGACGTTCTAGGTAGAGCGTCAATCGGAGGAGAGCCGGAGGCACTGTGGTCGGTCGGTTCATCTGGCCGTCGGTTCATCCGTTCGCTTGTTCATCTCTGTCGGTCGGGCGGTCGGTCGGTCGAACGGTCGCTCGGTCTGTCTATGAGATCGGCTGTGCGCCGCCGCCACCGCCGGTGGTTCAGTCCACTTTTGCGTCGGCGGAAGACGAGAAACCGCCCGGCGGCAGCGACAATAATCATGACAACCGACGATAACGACAACGACCAATAAATCGGCCAATCTCATCATATGCGCACCGCCATTGTCAAGACAATGCTAACGAAGCCCGCCGAGAGTCAGTCAAAAGATACCATCTTCAACAATCATTTGATGTCGAAAAAAAACGAGCGGAATAGAACGGACGGGACGATTGTCGAGCCGACGGCCTAAACACGACGATGATGAACGAACTCGTGCTCAGCCCCTCGACTATTCACACACGCAGGAAGGCAAGCAGGCAGCCAGGCAGACAGACAGACAGATAGACAGACGCTTATACACACAGAGAGCCGAAAATCACATGCCGATGCCATTGTTTGCTGCCGGTCTGCTGGCATCGTCACCACCACCGTGTGGTGGTGGCCAACACAACGAGAGAACAAGAAGATCATCGCTCGCAGCGGCGCACGACAATAAGACAAGGCACGACCTAGCTAGCCGAACTACCACCACACTTACTGAACATGATTTGTGTGAGTCAAAATGAGTAGTGAACGCACATGGTGCGTTTAGGGGAAACTTGCAGGGCATTCCACGTGAGCTAAACCAATGACCAGCAAAAATGAACTCGACATATATATATATATATATATATATATACACAAGAGCAATTCCGTTGTCTCAACTCTGGAAATGCGATGTCGATGATATACATTCGTAAACCAATCACTGGTTAATAAAACTACTACTGTATATATATATATATATATATATATACAGACCCTGTGGAGGAGTTTTCCAGTGACGTTGCCTGAGCCGCCCAGGGTCTCGAACGGTAGCGGCTGAAACTCCCCTTCCTATCGATAGATTTAGTATACGTACGTGGTCATGCTATCCATGCAATCAGCGTAATCAAAACGCCCAACGGGGTACGTCATATACTTTCGATTACCGATTACTTCGCTAATTCTAACGAATTACAAGGTGGCATATATAATCATACCTGTTTAAGCAAACCATTAGAACATGGCGACAACAACTTTATTTTGAGGCCCGTGTATTTTGCTGCGGGTCATCACCCAACAACGTGTGGTGGGCGGCCACGTTTTATAACCCTAATCCGCTACTGTGCAAAGTTTTGCCTTATTATTAAAGGTCTACGCCTATCAGCAATATAATTGAAAGTCATATTGGCAAAAATGTATTCCTACGCTAGAGATTTTATATCCTGTTGACCTGAAAATGCATTCAGAAAAGCTGTACAAGAAAAGAGCACAGTCAGTCTGTTTTAATTGGAATTGTAGTATTTTGACGGACAGATGGATCGATACGCTGCTCGTTGCCGTGTAATACGTCGTCTTCAAATGAGCGGCATGCCTGCGGATAGGTAGGCATGAGACCCATGAAATAAAATATCATAGAATTGGCCTGCTCACAGGGTAAAGACAGGTAAATAGGTTGTTTGTTGTTATTTGCCGCCCGTAATCGCACATAAAATTCGTCCCAATTCCTTAACTCTGTTCATGCGCGGCTCATACTATACAGCGTCATACAGCACTATGTATCGCTATAGCGAAAAACCGAATGGCTGCTGTTTGATTACGTGTTTTGTGTCGGTAAAGTCGTCGAGCTTCTGAGGAAAGGAACGAAAAAAGCGAAGCGAACTGGGAAGAAGTTGCTAATTGTACAAAAATAAAGTACTAAACATTCTGTGAATGCTTGTATCCTGCGCAAATATGTATATATATATATATATATATATATATATATATATTGCTGCTTAGTTACTCTAGTAACGCTTATTCATATGGATTCTGTCCGTGAACTATTATTATTGGTTGGCGAGCTTCCACTGGTCGGTCATCTAGAGATGAGTACGTCTGTCAACCTCTCTCTCTCTTTCCCTCTCTTCTCCTTTTACTTGTGACTCGCATATGGTAGCTCTTCCGCTCTGTCGTTCCCAAGTTCTCTTTCCTGTTTCGTCGTTGCATCGCGCAGCGCAGGATGACAGAAGAAGGTGGAGAAAGAGACGACAACAACAACAACAAGAAGGACGAGTCCTTTGACGGGCGGCTGTTTCAGGCTGCTGGATCTGGCGTGGGGTAGCCGGATAGCTATGCTTGAGGGAGACAGAGAAATCGGCTGGGGAGGGGGGGCAACGGTAGTAGAGAGGTAGCAAGTCGTGCGCATGTATGATAATACCATCGCGGCGAGCCAATCAAAGCACACATGCCCTCCCTCGCAGCGCAGCGGCCGGCCACCGTCTATTCTCCTGCCCTGTCTGAAGAGCATATAATCCCTGTTAATTCAGCTGGCGTTGCAGTCCCTACCTCCAACGGCGGGTACCAGCCGGCCGGCTGTACGGCAGTGCGGCGGGGCAGCTAAGTATGCACCCCCCGATTTAGCACAATGATTGTCGGACATCGTTCGTTCATCGCGTTTCTTGCCACGATCCATTTCCAATGGCGGAAACGCTGATGGTCATATATGATGCCACGCTGATCATGCATACTGGACAAGTATACTCTGGAATCGCTCGCGTCGGTTGGGTGCTCAGATCCGGGGGTGCCCTCGGGTGAACCGTGACTGCGGGGACAAACCAAACCGGAATATCGTCGAACAAAAATAATGCAGAAAAATCGACACACGGAAGCTTGGCGCTTCTGAAGAACCCGATGGTAGTATACAAACTACAGTTAAGCGCATTGATGGGTCGGCGACGTATATTAGCAGGGTCGAACTAAAAAGTAAAGGCTATCTCGTAGTTTGTAAATCCGCCCGTTAATTCACCCCCCCCCCCCCACTTTTAGCCTGAGCCCACTGGTTCTTGCAGCGGAGATGGTGATGGCAAAGGATACAGGTGACTCTGCTTGTTATCAGCAGTCAGAGTTCTTTCGCAGCCCACTCTACCGAATCACCTGCGCCCAATTTCGTTCCAAGCTTTTAGGAAAATTGACTCTACTGAAATAGTGTCGTTTACTACGACTAAACAGTCATTTACTCTTCAATCGATGCCGTTGACATATTTAGTAAATGCGTCGGCGTGTAATATATGTGTAACAATAACGTGTAACATATGTAATGTAATACAATATCTCGGCAAAGTTGGTAGACTCACACTGAACATCAAGTAAGCGATACCTTGGATATTCCCGATCTGTGTACGCGTTATTAACACGTCATATTGTTGACCCCTATTATAAGCGTTGGCCCGTATTGTAAGCTTTGATTTTCTGTGTCATGGCAGTTGGTTTAAGCCATAAATAGCATGCGTTCGTGCACAGCTACAGATTAGCCTATGGTCATTCCTTGAAGAACATCGCGTAGTCATACAGCATTTACTCTGCCTAAGCCTCAGTAGACCGTAGTAGTCAGGACGACTTCTTGAGGGCGTCGGGACGTTCGACGGAGATCTAGGAGACGCATCAGCAGAAGCATATCGCAATACCGTGTGCTCTGTCTGTCCATGGCAGCGAATCATCGGCCCGACTAAGAGAGGGCTTAGGCTCAAACCCGAGCCGGGGCAGGCTGTCTAAGGTCCCATCACGAGTTCCAGCCCTGGAGTTTGGCTGGTCCCTCTCCCTCGGGGAACGAATAGCCGTAGGGGCAAGTTGGGATCGACGCGGGAAACGGCGAAGGGAAGGCAGAGAAGAGAACGACCATCCTTGGAGGCATACATTTTCCATACATGTATGAGGGAGCCGAGTGTGTGCCACTGCACCGCCGCTGCCACCGCCGCAGCTGCTGCTGCTGCTGCCGCCGAGTAAGGGGACTGGGCCCCCATACGGGGACTGGAGGCGAGAGGGAGGACACAGAGACGCCGCGAAATCGGGCTATGAGGGTTGTCGGGGGGTGATGAGGGAGTAGGAAGAGCGACACATATTGTGGGGCGGAAATCGCCGAAGAGCACAACGGGGCGTCGGTGGAGAGGGCTAAATTAATGACGGAACAGAGCTGGTCGATTTAAAGTTTTTAGCGGGAGAGGGAATGCGGGACGTGTGGGTGTAAGTATGTGTCCGTAAGGATGTATGAGCGTATGTGTGTGTGTGTGCGTGTATAGAGGGTTAGTAGTGGATTCAAGGGGGTAACAAAAAGGGGGCAGGTGATGAGTATTCGGGGAGCCATTGCTGCATAATTCACGAACCGCCAAGAACCACCCGAGACTCAGGCTAAGATCCGGGTTTCAGGGTCTCTCGCTATTCCATCGTTAGATGAAGCCATCTCTTTTTCGCAGCATAGCAGCCAGAATCTCTCGCGACGAATTTTGAACTTCAATTGCAGGAGTTGGGCTTTGTCTAACTCCAAGGATAGATCTAACGTAAGAGAGAAACGCAAAAGAAAGGACTCTCATGGGAGCATTGTTTAGTCGTGACGTCGTTTGCCCGATATATATATATATATATATACATATATCGTATAGAAAAAAGGGGTACTAGGTAAAACCTGCGATATTGCTTCGCCTCTGCTATATATCTTAGCATCAACGTCAAACGGCGCTTGTGTTAAATGGATGGCTGCCGCCTTCAATACTACCACGATCGTAGTTGTAGTAGCAGAAGTATAGAGAAGTCGAAAAAGTGCGTGCCCATCAGAGACGCAAATGCGAGGAGATTGTCACGCCAAGTGCTTTCTAAAGTAGCGCAGTGTTACCGCCATAAGGGATTGTGAGAGCAGAGAACGGCTAGCAATGACGGTGCCCCGCCTGATCACAAACGATCTATGTCCATATATTTGACGGCGACTGGCGTAGTCCAAGCCATGGTTGACGTCGACAACAGCTCGGTTCCGACGGAAGCACGAGGATGGCGGCATTGCGTTTTCTATTCAACTATCCGTTCGGCAAAGGAGGACATCTTTGAGTTGGGACAACTGCGAAACGAGCACGGGGCGCTTTCACCGTCACCGCCGTCCGTCTACTGAGTAATACTTTCCATATAAATGAACAGATTCCCGCTCTTCTACTAGAGAAAAAAAAACGAGGGGGGGCGGCCGTGAGCTAGTAGCAAGGAACCGGCGGATAGTAAGAGAAGCAAAGCAGCCGGTCGAGATCGGAGGAGACGGAAACCTTTATATGAACTGACATCCTCGTCGACTCCCTGCCTCTAGTTTTTTTTCGTTCTGCGCTATCTACTCCTTCCGCAAGTTCATTCGTCAGCTTCTCACTTCTCTTCGTACTAAGGCGGTCGGCCTTATTGATATCAGCAGCTTAGTTGAGCCTTGAGGAAATGTCCTAGCTATACGCGCTCTACCGTCGTATATCTGGGAAAGATTTTCAAACATTTTCAGCAACGCTGGAAGTGTGGAAGTGTCGTTGCTGTTTTAGCTTTGGTCGTCATTAACCAAAACTACGTACACCAGTACTCGGTGCAGGTTATTTCGTGTGGCTATGAGCTCGCACTACAGCGTATCCGACTCACTTGTACTTACATGGAGATCTATTATTATTATCAACAATAAAGCCGGTTTAATTCATCTGTCATATATACTTGGATGTAACCACTAGGCGAAATTGTCGTATTGGTGCAATGTCTAAGCTATTATTGTGTAAGATCTATAAGCCTTAGTCTATAGAGTAGCAGCTCCGTTTATGCCTTCCGTCAGCATCCTATGAGGAGTTTGGAGTAGTATTTGTGCGTTCCGCCGGCACCTTGTCAATGCCTCTTCTTAGCGGTGTCGGTAGATGGCCGTATTCTCTTTGTCTTTCTGCTTCGGTTTGGCTCGTCTTGCCAACGACAACTACCACGCGCTGCCACCCAACCATTCAAGACAGGAAGCCTGCCAGCCAGCCAGCCGGCCAGCCAGCCAGCTAGCTTGCTTGCTCAGGCTTCCCCATCGAGCCCCATAGGCTGCTAGACGGGCTATGGGGCTGCTACGACCGGGGGCAATGGAGGAGGGTATGTGAGGCTTGCGCTGATGATGGGATGGGGAGGCCCGCCGCCACATATGCGTATGAGATGTAGGATGCTGCTATATGAAAGGAGATGGTGGGAGGAGGCTGGAACTATGCGATGCTGTGGTGTTGGTAGTGGTAGTGCTGCTGCTACTAGCGGGGGCGGCGGCGGCAGCATGGTTGTTCATGTATAGAACTATGGCAGGCGGTTGAGGGTGGGAGGAACGTGTGAGGGACTTTGAGGGGGGGCGGGGGGGGAGGAGGTTGAGACCGACGGGGAAGATGTTGGGGGCATCGACGTTGGGGCAGCGAGGGAGCAAGCGCACAAGGGCGATAGAGTGGTGTCTGCCTGTACTGTGCTGCCCGTACCACGCTCGCTACGTGGCTAGGTGGAGCGAGAGGCGCCGGGGCGTTTTGGGACGCGGGAGTGGGGTATTGTATTGTCGTTGGGGACCGTCGACGGGCAGAGTGCGGGGGGAAAGGGGGTAGCGAGGGGTGCACAGAGAGAGGGTCGGTCGCCGCTTCTGCCCCCCGGCTTCTCTTGCCCACCGAAAACCCCATAGCTAGCGCCGCCGCTGCCGCCGCCACCGCCGCGTGCCCTCTGCCCACTATGCACAATATATGGAAATATATTCCATTTTGCATATCCCTGCTCGGAGCTGCTCCCGCCCGCTCCGCTGCGCTCGGTTCGCCCTCGCGATGGCTTGTGCCTCGCCTTACTCGATTCCCTCTCCCTCCATCCATCCATCCATTCCCGGCAGCTTCCCGTTCGGCTGAGCAGCAACGGCAGCGGGGCTCCTCCCACCCACCACCACTACCACCGCTGCCACTGCTACCACCAAGAATCGCTCGCTCTTCATCTTCCGTTGTTCGTTCCCGGTTGCCGGCCCCCCGCTTGTGGAGCAGACTCGTTCCCCGTCCCCCCCTCCTTCTAACCAAGCGCGGTAGTGCCACCGCGCCGCCATTACCGCGACCTGCAGCAGCAGCAGCAGCTCGACGGACAAACGGATGGACGGATGGAGGGGCGAAAAGCCCCTCCGGTTCTTCGGAGTGTGGGAAATCCCTTCATTTCCCTCCGTACAAGCCCTCGCTTTCATTTCGCTTTCGAAATACTTCATTACGACGAAGCGTCTATAGTGCGTAACTAGAGAGTCGCACTGAAGCCGAAGTTGGCGCTCCCTCACGCACCTCGACGCAGATCTCGGTAGATACGCCGCAGAAAGGGGCCGATTTGGGAGAGCCGTGTCGACGCGTTCCAGCAATCTTGATCGATGACTTCCCTTACCGAGATCGGCCAACAATGGATAGCGGCAGAATCGGTACTGATTATGATCGACATATCAAGGCCAGTTTGCAGATACCGTTTTTTCGTTTTGCTCTCTTGCCAAAGGCAACGATAGGCGGACGTGTGCTTGTCAATAAATTTTTGGAACCGTACTGTTTTAGAGATACAGCCGGGAGTCCTATATCAACGAATCAGTTCGACCCTATCGGAACGGTATGAAATTAACTGCTATTTATTGTCGGCGATGTTTGCGATGCGTGAGGCCTTTGCAGCCGGTCAGTGACTGCTAGATGATATGATGATAGTGCGATACGCAGAGAGTGGGGAAGAGAGAGAGAGAGAGAGAGCTAGAGAGGAGTGATTAACCAAGTGGCATGTGTCCATGATTCTGACGGCATGCTTGCGCCGTATATCGTTTTCCAGTCAGAGACCGAAAGCCCAGTAGAGAAAGACATCGCCGCTCCTATGAGGACTGCCGCTGAACAACAGAGTGCTATGCGGCTGCCTGTGGACGCCTTTACAGTCGCATCACTCTCGCACTGCATTCTGTTCCACCTGTATGTTGTGCCGTCAAGGTAGAGAGTGTCGTCGTTGGCCGGCTAGTTGTACTCCGTTGTATTATTATTATTATTCGACGGTTCGCAACCGGGCGTTCAACCAACCGAATGGCCAGCCAACCGAGTCATCTGCGCTCAGCGAAGCGCCTATTCGCATTTGTGCGGTGCGCGGCGGCCCAGCAGCCGCCCGGCCTCGGTCGGCCCCACTGTCGACGATGCAAGTCAACATCCCATTGGCGGCGGGGGGGAATGGAGAAGATTGAGGGGGGCGCTTGAGTAGCATCCATCCAGGGGGGGGGGGGCGAACCGCCGGGAGGCGGTAGGGGCCGACCACCAGCAGCAGCAGCTCCTGCTGCTGCTGCCTCTGGCTTCGTCGTTGCTGATGCCCCGTCGCCGCTGCCGCCGCCGCAGGCCGCACAGCCGCCAACGTGACTCTCTTCAGTGCGCGTGTATGTGTGCATGAGTCGATGCATGTGTACATACACGTCGGTATGCTGTGGCTAGCTATGTGTATGTATGTATATATATACATCTATGGCTGTTTCTCCTACGTGGGTGGTAGATACGAGAGTATATCTCATATGCGATGCGCATACCCTATAAAGTTAATTACACTCTGCCAGCTAGAGCGAACTGCATCTAGGTAGTAGTAGTAGTGTCGTCTATGCGACTGGTGGATACTAGAGACGAATGCAGCGGCAGCAGCAGCAGCAGCAGCCGCCGGCCTCCATACAGAAAGACGGCATAGCGCAGCACGTCGAAGCGCTGCGTCGTGCTGCCAAATCTTGCACAAGGACACGCCGCCAATTCTGTGTGTGACTGACTGACTGGGAGTCTCGTGTCATGTGGCCCACGAAATCGCACGTTGCACGAATGCATGTCCCCCTCACTTCTCGAAATCAGAATCAATGGCATGGCTTCTAGCGTGCTCATTTCAATGGCAAATAATTTCTACCTTCGTACTCTAAACTTTTCGCATTTGGTCGGTAACACGTCGTATATAGATGAGTGTGTGTGGGCGTGTGCGTGCGTGGTTGCTTGGGTATGTACATCTTGGGTGTACGCTATCTTTGGTATACGCTATCTTGTATAAGGCTGACTGGCCCTCATATTCATACGTCTCTTCCTCTTCTGGTGACTGCGACGTTATAGAAGAAGGAAATATGGTGGAGGACGCCAGAAAGGGCCACTATTGGCGGCGCTATATCGCTCAGTTGAGTGTGTTGTGTGACGTCCGTTGTGTCGATGGGCGTCAGTCGGCCTGTCTCCGTCGAGGAGGGGAATCCATGGCAGGCACTGCGATATGGGTGCGCGAGGGTGGGAGACGATGATCATACAGGCCATATCCCTCCGGGTGGGCTGCCGTCGCGCCATCACCAAGGAAGTCGTGCGCAAGAGTCCCACACGCTATGAGTTACCATCGCCCGGAGCCGGAGGCGAACACGGGATGGGAGCAAGCCGGGCCTCCTCTTTAAACAATGGAGCGACCCACGACGAGCGTTTGGAGCAAGGGTGCCACGAGTGGCAAGGTTCCGCTATATATTCCGGTACGGCACCGCTAGTCCCACTTGACAGGACGCGGACGTCGCCGCAGTATTTGAGCATCTCCTTTCGTAGTATTTGAGCATCTTCTCCCGCAGTATTTGAGCATCTCCTCCCGTAGTGTTTGAGCGTTACAGACGTTCCGGTTAATAATCGAAGAAAAGCTAAAAATATAAATGCCGAAAGTTATTAGCATATCAATTTGCGCTTTAAGGTTACATTAATTGGTCGTTAAGACATCGTTACGGCTTTATTGCCACTAATTGTCCGAGTTGTCGCTTGACAACTGCCTAGCGACGAGAGTCAGTCTGTGACTAAGTTGTCGAGTGCAAATCTGCTTCACCCTCTCAGCTGATCCCGGTCACATAAGGCTGTTTTCCTTGAGGCAGTGGATATCCAAGACACACATACGCTCCCAGATATATATATATATATACACACACTCATATATGTATGTATATATGTACGCTTATATATGGATGGGGGCATTGCCACCGAGTGCTGCTGCTGCTGCCACCGCTGCGATCTCTGCTATATGGGTGAAATATGGATTGGGGCGAGCGGGTGGAGCCAGTTGGGAGGGGCCAAATATGACTGGGTTCTGCGCGTATGCGTGAGTGTCGTGTGTCGTACTTATGCGATCTAGACGTGAAATATTATTAGTATTATTATTGTTATCACTTGAAGAAGTCAAATATAAGCCACCTTTTTAATGACAGAAACATTAAGCCGTCGGTGTGCTGATCCGAGACGAATGAACTAAACCCGACTATTATTGACTACGTATGTGACACAAGCCAAAGCACGATGTCTAGCAGGATTTACATTTTCCTAGAATGATGGCCATTTCATCTTAAGCGCAAGATTTGATCCATATAAGTACAAATGATCGAATTGGGTTGCTGCTGTTCTAACTGTATGGGAAATACTGCATGTGTATGTAGGCGTCGAAGTTAACGTACCGCACCCACTGTACAAGAAACGTTTCTGTAGTGAATTCTAGTACTACGCAGGTATCGTTTTACGGAATTTCTGCTAATGGTCTACTGCATGTTAGAAGTCCCATAATTGCGTATAGGCCGCATCTACTTAATATCCACAACGAGACACAGGGACCTTTGCTGTGAGCAGTTCGGTTTAAGTTGTTCGTCCGTTATCTGCCCTGTCTTGGTTTGGTAAGGTCTTACTTAGTGTAATACCCGTTGCTGTCGTAAGGTACGTTTCTTCTCATATATGCATCCCTAGGGACGCAATTAAATAGAACTGAGTCGGTGGTATACAGACATGTTGACGGCTTCATATCGTCTGTACGTTGCTAAATAAGGGAAATGCATTCTCCCTAAACGCTTTATGGGATCCACTAGGGATGTTCAATCGATACAGGTGCTAGTACCTTTTCTACTTGGTAAACCTTTGCTAAGACGCTACGAATATGATGTGCCAAAACAAAACGCACTAAAGAGAAGAGGATGGTAAAGACATATAACAAAAAAATAGTTGACTTACTACGTTTTCAACGTGCTGTATATTGTTTTACGCACATTGACACGACTTAGAATTGGATCTAGGCACTTATACGTATAACTAATGTCCCAACTTGGATAACTACTATTGCTATTACTCGGTTTATGCTACGATCGGAACTACAATCGCGTTTTCTACTATTTCTGCTTTTAGCGTCGCTCGAGTTTGCCCTGGCATAACCAGGACCCCAGACCCTGATGATGGCATATGAAGCGAAGGCAGAAAGGTTCTGAGTTTGCTTTGTCTCGAGTGAGTTTAGTTGGATCAGACGGAAGTGACTGAGAGACGTTTAAACAGGAACTATTATAACCAAGTTGCTTTCTGCTTCAAGCATGGTCGACCGACCGACCGCGCAATTACTATTCGTACTGGCTCGCTATCCTTTCTGACTGAGCAGGGGCAGTGCTTGGTGGTTGTCGCCACGGCGGCGAGATAGTATCGAGGGAGCAGGAAACGGGGTCTAGGAGAGCAGCTTGAGGAGGATATATGAGGGGCCCGATGGTGGTGGTGGCGACGACGACGTCCTCACTTTAACTCAGCCGGCGAGGGTTGCCGGCTTTTGTGGGCTGTAGAAGATGGAGCGCCCGCCATCTTTCAATATCCTTCCCCGTGGCGGCGGCGGTGGCGGCACCGGCACCGCCAGCGGTGATAGTGGCGGCTCCCGCAACGGCGGCGGCGGAGCCGCCGCCATTCCCGCAGTCTACCTCGCTTTAGCACACCGTGTCCTGCCGTACTGCCCCGTCACCGAGCCAGTGCCCTTTCCCTCGCCTTTATTGTTTTATCTCTTCCATTTCATAACAGCTCGTTGTCGTTGGTGCCGTTCCCCTCGGCCGGCCCTTCGCCATCCACGCGGTGTACAGCGGCAGGCAATGTGACTTCGCCCCCCTTGCCGTTGCCTTTCAGCTAAAGGCGTTTGTGCGACTGAGCGAACTCCTTCGTTAGCTTCGTCGGCTTTGCGGACTTTGCCCATCTTTGGATCGGGACGATTGAACCTCGCTCCTTGGCCTGCAGAGCTTCGCTGCAGTTCATCATGGTATTATGAATTGTGATCGAAGTTTGGACTTGCAAAAGAAATCTCGTACCTGACGCAGCAGCTTTGTGTTATGATATAACGGTTTGCTCTACTGCCCTCAATTATTGACTCTGCTTAATCCGTTTTAGCAAGGGTACAAAATTTTTATTTATAAGCTAGAAGGGTCTCCATAAAAGGGCTTATTAACGTCCTTAGGTTGCCTATGTGAAGCCAAGTCTTGCAAAGAACGTGAATAATACAATTAGACTCGCATCAACCTGCCGGAATCGGATATTCATTTCCATAACGCAGTTCGGCGTTATTTTATGCAGTCTGACGGCCATGCAAAGGAGGGTCTCTCCGAAAACTTAGAAAACTAGCGTATTCAAAGGAAAGGAATGGCATCGCTTTAAGAAGGAACGATGGCATGCCAGCACTCCTGAGCACTCTTCCGGCCAAAAGCCTCGAGGACCCGCATGACTCAGCTAACCCTGAGTTAGTTTCACGAAGAGAGCTGCTTGTCTTGCTTTATGGAATGCCATGCCATGTTTTCGGTCATGCTCTGGAGTATGTCGATGCACATACCCTCACTCTGCTTTTATCCTCCAGGCCAGGCCCGATCTGCCATCGGCGGTATATGAGTCTCAGCAGGTCCCCAGCTAACCCGCGAGGGGCCACACAGAAAGAAGGTTGGCTTCGGAGGCAGTGAGACCATCCAAGGAGGGGTCCCTACGTGGAACAGCCGCTACTCGATCTGAATGCAAAGTGTGCATACGACTGGGTCGACTGGTACGCCCCGAGGATCTGTGGATCTCGGGGCTCGTTCTGCCTCCCATGTACACTCACTCACGTACGCTCGCAGAGACACACACACATATATATGCATACATACATACGCGCACGTACACCCAAAAACGCATGCACACGAATGTGGATACTGTATATTATCTGCCCCTTTCTCGCTTTGACGCGGGACGTCAGCTTGAGGAGGCTGGCATGACTCGACTGGAGATCTGTATTCAGGAGAGAGCGCGATTGTCGTAGGCGAAGGGGAAACCTCGAAAAAAAAAGGCCAAATAGAAAAGATGGAAAGAGCGAGAGGCAGGCGAGGGGAGAATGGAACAAAGAGGGAACGGACGAACGTGGAACGAGAGGAACAGGCGGGCTGGGGCGAGGCGCAGGCGCGTGACACCGAGAACAAGGGCCTTGTAAGGATGGCATGTAGGCAGGCGGTAGGCGCAGACCAAAAATAAAGCAGAAAAAGAAGAAGTCTTGCAGTCGAACGATATTTGCGAAAAGATGGGAGACTGCGAAGGCTGCTACCGCGACTGTCGACATACATCGCGTTGCCGTTATGACAGTGCCGTGCAGCTCAGCGGGTCACCGCCGTTGTGGCTTTAGCCAGCCCTACACACTAAAGCAAACTACATCATATGCATATATTGTATGACCTCGCTTGCGTGGCAAAATAAGTTTGCAACCACTAGTTCCCTCACACGAGGACAGCTCACAGCAAAGCCACCTTACGTTCAACCGAGGGTTCTTTGTCTCAGACGAATTACACTGTTTTGTGTTATTCGGCCAAACACGAAATGATGTAACAACAACGACAGAAGAGAAGCAGAAACACAGCGAGAGAGAGAGAGAGAGAGAGCGAGGGAGATATATGGATAAGAGGGTGAGGTTGGAAAGAGATCGGCTATCCAAGCAGCTGTAAACACAATTCCTGCGGTTAAGTGTGAATTGACGTGGCGCTAGTTAAATCTGGGTGGTCATGTGCGACGACGGCACGTGATACATCAGTGTTAGACCTACGACCTCATCGTTACCGCTGCCATCGACATCATCACGACCACCATTCGGCATAGGGCCACTTGTCTAACTTAGGTGTGACGAAGGTCTGGCTTTCGAACTCTGAATTTCTCGCCGTTCGGTTTTTGGCTTAGCCTTGCTGGCGCTAACGACAATAGCACCGTCGCCATATTGGCACAGCGCCGCCGGCGGCGGTACAGGTGGTCTAACCAACGAGGAGGTTGAGGAGCTGGATTGCCGTCTGCCAGCATACGACTGGCTCTGTGAAGGGACACGGCGGGCTCAACCACCACCCCTAAACCTCCCATAACTAGCTCTTTTATCTTCTGTCGCAGGCGAACACATGACATTTGATTAGAGTAGCGTTTTCGCCACAGCAGAGTAGCAGCGACGGCCAGAATTTGTCCGTTTTGAACGTATTGTTTTGCGGGCGGCAACTCACTCACGCGTTCGATGTGACGCAAGCGAGATTTTGTTATCGCTTTTGCAGCGTCAGTCATTAGTGAGCGACACCAGTCATAAACTGCAGCCATACGCGGCCACACTGCAAGTTCGGGCAGATCTCACGCCGCTAGAATCCGCGTCAATTTTGATATATATATATATATATATATATATACTATACGAGCTAGACATCGCGTATCTGCGTGTGTATAATTTGGGCATAGCGATCCCTCACACACATATATATATATATATATTAGCTTTCTTGGACAACTTTCAAACTTTATGATTCTGTTTAGTCGGTATATATATATATATATATATATATATATATACCGATGTATCTCTAACTAGAGTCATTAAGTTTAAACGTTCTTCAAAAAAGCTTATAATACAGCGGATTCTGTAATTCTGTTTGACCTAAGACTACTTCCGT
The DNA here is from genome assembly GCA_003439945.1 of Dermanyssus gallinae. Classification (NCBI taxonomy): domain Eukaryota; kingdom Metazoa; phylum Arthropoda; class Arachnida; order Mesostigmata; family Dermanyssidae; genus Dermanyssus; species Dermanyssus gallinae. Next base: position 51,646 of record QVRM01007094.1, on the reverse strand, counting down.
AAGTCGGTGTAGCGACACCGTTCCGATCGATGATTTTCGGTATCTGAATTTTGGTATCTCACTTTAGGTAAGCAAGGTCCTTCATCACTAATTCACCACTTGATGTAGTTATCACTTGTGTCAGTTAGTATCTGATACTCGTCATTTTTGACAGCTTATTGCACAAGCCAGTCGGTCAGATTTGTAATATGCTGTAGATACTAGGGACCGAATTGATACGACGGAATTACGGGCAGAATAGTGCACTGAGCGCAACATCACTGCGCTGGATGCAGTGATGATGTTGCTTCCTGCCAGCACTTTCGTTGGCAACGCAGCAGAAGAGACCCTTAACTGGCATCGCCGCCGCCGCCGCCGCCACGCCAGCGGGCAACGGATGCGCCGTGTGCGGCCAGCTGGTATCTTGCAGAGCACCCGGGTGGCATGACACTCCTTTTTATAGCGCGTGTGTGGACATTTCACTTCATTCGCGGTAAGTGAGTACTCCTCACAACGAGCAGATGAGCAGATGTCAGATGCTGGATGGAACAGCTCACACAGCTCACACTCCGCCTCTATGTCTCTGGCTCACTCTCGCGTTGCCGATGGTGAATGCGCCTGCATGCGCGGTCGACGCGAGCAACGAGAGTGTAGCCGGGCAGAGAGAGAGTACGTGCGGTCAATATATAGATTTCACTTTGTTGTTGACGGAAGAGAATGAAGACGATAGTAAGAGAAGCAAAGTGACGATATATATATATATCTATATATATATATATATATATATATATATATATATATATATATATATATATATATATACGTAGCGAGCATTTTTGTGTGGCGAGTGCCGCTAGGCGTATCTGCGATTCTCTCCGCCTGCTTCTCCTTCCCGTATCCCTCGCTGCTGGTTCACTTTGCAGAAGCAGAAGAGTCTGCGCCGATGTGTGGCGTCCGGCTTGGGCACGTTGGTCCTTCCGACCAACCAACCAACCAACCGACCGATCGTCCGTCCGTCCGTTCGTTCGTCGTCCGTCTATCGGTGGACCAAGCGCTGTCGCCCCCCAATTTTCGTCTCTTTTTTATTTGTACTATTCATTTGGCTGATTTTCCGTCTGATATCGCTGTAACGATTTGGCCGTTCGCGTAGTACCGCCGCCACCACCATCGTTGAAATCGCAGCGACGCTGGCGGTGGCCGACCAAAGGCGGACAAACGGAGGTAGGCGGATAGCTAGGTGGCTCTGTAGTAGTAGTAGTGGTAGTAGTAGTAGTCATTGTGGTGGCTGCAGCAGCACCACCACCACCACCACCACCAGTACTGGTTGTAGCAGTAGTAGTAGTAGAGTGAACGAGTGGATGGATGGAGAAAAGACGACCGGGCCATCGTCAGCCAATACCAAACACCAGGTGTGCGTGCGTGCGTATGTGTATATGTGTGTGACGTGTTGCAATAAAATTCAATTGCGCCTGCTAAAGTAAAATGAAACAGAAATAATCAGGTAGAGAGAGAGAGAGAGATAGATAAAGAGAGAGAGAGTGAGAGAGAAATAAAGAGAGAGTGAGAGATCACAGAGCCAGAGAGAGAAAGAGCCAGAGAGCACCGAATGAATGAATTGCCACGTCGAAAGCATTACCAAGATCCGAACTAACCGGGAACTTAACTAAATCAGACAAACGAAGAATGATTCAGAAGGCAGCGTCGTTAGCAGCAGTAGCAACAGCAGCAACCGTCGTCATACAAAGAGGGGCGGTCACAACCAGCCGTAAGCAAGCCGTAGCTAAAATCTAACAAGCTGGTATGCAGGAGATGATACAGCGAAAAGCCTACGTAGAGAAAGAGAAAGAGAGAGAGAGAGAGAGAGCGGCAGCGCGAAAGAGGGCGGAGGGGGAGATGGGGTAGTGCCATCAAAATGCGACATCACAGCCGGCCAGACCTCATCGTTATCAGAGAGTGGGGCCTTAAGACCAGATGCCGACCAATGCGGTACGTTTACCGTCAGCCGAGATAACAACGACCAGCGCCACGGACGCATTGGTGGCTGCCAACGGGACAGAAATTATGAGGCGGAGAAGCAGCTCTGGCTCAGATAGATAGATAGATAGATAGACAGATATAAAGATCGAGAGAGCTCAAGCTATAACAATAACAACAAAAGCACTTCAGCAGATTTCAGCATCCATTGATTCCCGCCCCTTAGCCCAAGTATCCGCCATCAGGGTGGAGTAACCGCCGCTTTTGAGGTGTCGAGGGGCGTTGCTGGTTGTATATATATATATATATATATATACACATATATATATATGAAAAAGAGTAACCAATATTCCAAACTCAGTAACCTTCATTGACACTCACATAATGATATGATCGACTTAGACTTTCATTTATATGAGTGATTTATTGATTCATTCACTTAATAAATGTATGTACAAATGTGCAGCGGTGGGGCTCGAACCCCACCGTTGAGCATTTGGATTTATGGGGGTCCGTCTATGAAGCACTGCGAAAAGCAGTCCCAAGGACGTTAAATATTGGCTGAGAGTCAGCCCGAAGAAGTTAGGCCGTGCTAAGCAAATCGGAAGACAGACGAAAACGAAAGGTGGAGCTCGCATTTGAAGTTTCTCAACGGAATAGAATGTCATTGTTGAAGAACGGAAATTTCCGGAGGATATGTTGCAGATTTTCGAGGTTCTACCCACTCAATGCTACTAAACAAAATCGTGTGGCAATCTTGGTGCAACCTTCTGGCGACAGAGAGATGGCAGCTAGTGATCTACAGTTGTCAAGGTGCGCTGGCTTCGTTGGCAGCCATTGGCGCTTTTTAGTGTTATCGTCTCGGTAGCCTCTATGTTAGTGGTAACATGTCGTTGTCTGTCGATGTTTTGGTAGCGTCTATGTCAGTGGTAACAAGTCGTTCTGTTACAGATGAAGCCGAGGACACCTCGCAGGATGCCCACGTGTGCGGCAAGTGCCGCCGTGAGTTTTTGGAACTCGGGGAATTCCTCACGCACAAGCGCGCCTGCACCGGCTTGCTTGGCCCCACTCCGCCACAGCAAGAAGATAGCAAATCTGGTACGGCTCATTTGCTAATATTCATCATAATGATAGACATTTTAACCAATTTATATATAATAATAACCAACATAAAATAACCAATATTTTTTTTGTTGATGTACACGAAATCTAAAAAGCACTGTCTTGCAGAATTATTCTTGTGTGTATGGCAATCTTTGACCATACATACAAAACATAGACACCATAACAGAAAAATACCTTATGTGAGATAGGGGATTTTTGACTACACAAATAGTTGCGAGTTCGATGTCGGCGCGATGAATTTCTATATATATATATATATATATATATATATAAGGCAATGTTGGTATATTCGCATGATTTATTTGGATGTTGACTAATATGGACTGTTAGGTCAGTCAAGTAGGCGAAATTCTAGATTATATGTCGAATACTTGAGTCCTCTTCGCTAGGGACGCTAATTCTGGGGCTGGATTTAGCATAATCGAGGCCGTTAGAAAATGGGAGAGATTAGGCTGGAGTTTGGGACAATTTACTAAAACTCGTTTCCTTTTCTCTTTACTTCTTCCGCTTTGTCACTACGTCATCGCTGTGAATGCATCTTAACACGTGGGTATGCTATGCACTCTTCGCTGCTGCTACTACCGGGGCAGGTGATGGAGAGCTGCCACCCACCCACGTGACGCTCGAGGCACTGCGCGCTACGAAAGTGGCAGTGGCGCAGTTCAACTCGCAGTCCTCGAACGATGCACCCGCGCTGCAGGTAGGTTACACAGTTCCTTGCCGACTACGCGATAGCTACACGGTTACCAGTAGCCAGTTTAGCGCGGCCACCCTCCATAATTTGGTAACATTATATTGACCATCCACCTAGGACGCACTCCAATGGTTGCTCCATTGTATGCTTAGTAATACACATTATAGGCTGTTAACGATACTGGTCTATAAGATTAATTATTTTCAAAAATGTGCAGATTCTGAAGTGATTCTGACACCCATTAGTAGACGGCAATAGGGCAGAGAGGGGGGGGGGAGACGAGGAAAAACTAGAATCGAATTTAAAATGATCTAGCACCTACATATAGGACTGTTTGTGGCGGCTTCATATTAATAGCTAACGCGGGAGTACTACATATATATTGTTAAATCAGTAGAGTTACATATCGAATGTACGTGTTGACTGGGCATGTACAATAGGATGCACTGGTGAGTTTACGACAGCATCAAGCGGTGCAGCTACAACTCCTTCGGCAGCTCGAGGCGGCATACGTGCAAAACAATGTTGGACATCCGTTGGCTGCTGCTCTCGGTCATGAGCGCGCCGACTCCCCGAAGGTCCAGCCAGCAGACACGACAAATCATGAGGAGGACCCCGACGAAGATCCTCGGGCTCCGGAAGACGACCATCTTCCAAGAGCCGAGAGTGACGATGAGAAAGATGACTGCTCCCATAGTCCCCGCGACAGCCGAGAGACCAGGGATAAGCCCGTAGATCCTCTGAGCGCACTGGGTGCACTGTGCGCTCCGTTACCGCCTGACGCCGCACCTGAAACAACGCCAAATCAACCAAACACACTTGAGCTGCTGCAGAAGCACACCGAGAAAGCATTGCAGAATACTATGTCAGGCGGTTCATTCCTGCTCAATGGACTCGGAGCTTTTCCCGATGATGCCAACGGCGAGGGGAAAAAAGGCGATGGCAAGGACAACTACTTCAGGTACGTTAAGCGATGTCATATCAGATGTCTCCGTGTTTGCATGTGGCATTAGTCTCAGGTTATCGTAGTTAAACAGGAATGAGCAGGACCCTACCCTTCACTATAGGCGCTAACGCGGCGAACACGACCAACCACATTGCAGGCACCGATGCCGTTTCTGCGGCAAAGTATTCGGCTCGGACTCCGCGCTACAGATTCACATCCGGTCGCACACCGGAGAAAGACCCTTCAAGTGCAACGTGTGTGGAAACCGATTCTCCACCAAGGGAAATCTTAAGGTGCACTTCCAGCGGCACAAGGCCAAGTACCCGCATGTTAAGGTAAATACCACTGTTCATGTTGTGGACTTTAAAACTGTGCGTGGTTGTCAGTATGTCTGCATTCTAAACCTAAACGTGTAAACGTTCTGGTAAAAACAAAAATATAATTAATTGTTTTTCTATTTTAGATGAATCCACATCCGGTCCCTGAGCATCTGGACAAGCACTTTCCGCCTCTAGAACCTCCTGGAGAGCGAGTATCTCCGCCGCCTAGCCAGCTGCCCTTGGGACCATTGCCTCTCTTGACGGCTGCTGCAAATGCACCACTTCCCCTGGATGAGAACGCACGATTCCGTTTAAGCCTTGGACTCGTAGCCCCACATAATCCGGGTAAGTACGCGTACTTGAGCAACCTTAAGTATCCCTATATTCTAAATGAATTAAGCTTAGCTATAATACATGCATATCGTTTCTTTGGCAGCGGCGAAAACACTAATGGGCGGCGATCTCCGTATGGGTGCGTCAGCCCCTGCGGATTTCCGCTTACGCGCACCTTTTCCGGAACGACCGTCAACGGAGGGTACAACCACAACGACAACAACAACATCTTCCGTGCCGGGCGTGAACAGCCTTACTACTGCTGGGAGCGCGGAAAGCGTGCCACTTCTGCCGGGAAACCCGGTATCGGCGCCTGGACTGTGGCAACTAGCCAAGGAGCTGCAGAAAAGCAGGGAGCGTATGCTCGGTCTTGCAGAACCGACAGCGAACACCGACCCCCACGAAGAAGATGACGAGAATAGCAACGCAAGTGATAAGTCACAACACAATGAAGGTAAGTGTTGCAGCACTCAATCGGTGACCCATGGCGGAGAAGGGTCGAGGGAGAGGGAACTGGTAGACCGATGATGCTGATGTAGCTAGCGATGCGCGGCAAGGTAAAGCAGATCAGTTCGTCGACTGCAGTAGGTATCGTCAATTGGTCCAGGGATACGTAAGTTGACAGAAATGGTGTCTTTTTCGATACGCAGCCGGCCGCGAGCAGAACTTAAGCGCGAGCCCCGCGCCTTCAGGAGGCCCCAACGACCCCATGAACGCCCAGAGCGAGCAGAGACCGAAAAGACACCCAATGGCAGGCGATGATGACGGGCTAGTCGCTTTGGAGCCCATTGAGAAACGGAGGCGCACTACCGAAGACTCAGACCCATGTGATCCGGCTGGACCCCTTGCAATGATGCTCGGCGGACCACCACAGTCCCAGGCGCAGTCAGTATCGGCCTCGGACAGATCGGAGACATCCGAGGGAGATGAAGGAGCACGGCCAGGTGCGTCGCCTGACGGTCTGCCCTTAGGAGACGCTCCCCCGGGTTACGAATCATGGGAAGAGCTTATGGAGGTCGCCACCGATACCGAGTCGGACATCCAGAAGCTCGTCGAGTTGTCAGCCCAGAATGGAGGAGAGCCGAACCAATGCGTCATCTGCCAACGAGTACTCAGTTGCCGAAGTGCGTTACAGATGCACTACCGTACTCATACTGGAGAAAGGCCCTTCAGATGCAAACTCTGCGGAAGGGCCTTCACCACAAAGGTAAGTTTGAATTGCTTATAATATACTAGTTAAAGTTTACATTATTGTGAAATAATGAAATTACGTGTAAGGCCCTTTGTAATACGTCGGATTATGTTCTTCTTACAGGGTAATCTGAAAACACACATGGGCGTACATAGAGTCAAGGCCCCACTTAGAGTTATGCATCAGTGTCCTCTTTGCTCCAAGCAGTTTACCAACTCACTCGTGCTCCAACAACACGTCAGAAGCCACAACAACAATACCGACTCGACTACCAGTACCGGTAAGAATCGTGCTACCTTTAGTACTGACGATAGCTTGCACGGGCGTAAGACGCATGTAGATCGTTTGTCTAGCTAATAGCTAGAAGAGGAACTAGAACGGCGGTTTTTGCGTATTTCTGCGACTTCCAGCGGGGCAACCACAGGACCTGAGCCGCACGTCATCACCAGGGCCAGCTCCGTCTCCGCGAGCGACACCCTCTCCCCAACGGCATTCGCCGCCTGCGACACCAAATTCACGGGCATCCCTCGAACAGATGGATTTTGCCGCTCGCTCTCCAAGCATTGGATTACCAACGGGAACGACGAACGAAGCTCCGACGGCCGCCCAGGACGAGGGGTCCCGCTCGTCACCTGATCTCCGGCCTGAGGTAACGTTCCGTGAAGGCGAACCGGACTCCGAGTCGGGTATGGCTGCGCTATCGCGCATGAGCAGTTCACCGCTCAACAACCACCCTACTATGGTACCGGAGGCACTGGCTAGTTTCATCCCTGATCTAACGGCCAGCCGTCGTAAGGCAACCATTGAGGCTCTACGCCGTAATTCGCTCAACCCAGACCGGGCATCCGACGGACCTGAACAATTGGAAACTCGACAGGCGGAGAATGGTGATGTGAATGGGTTCGGGCCAATGGCCAAAAACCCGCATTTAGGCGGGATGCCTCTACTATTGAGTGGTGGCACCTCACTGGCGGCACTTGAGTCGTTGACGAACGGAAGCACAGGGACTTGGCGGCATCGCCTTGGGGCTAGTCGACGGACGAGCCAACGCTAACAGCGGGGCTGGCGGATCAGATCGCCGCCGGTCGTCACCAAAGCACCAGGAGCCCGTGCTTGACCTATCCTCGAAGCCGCTGTCTAAGCTCAACACGGCCAACCCAACTGATGCGGCCGCGCTTGCCGTTACTAATCTCCTCCAAACTATTCATAACCAAGTGAAGCCTCCTACACAGGTATGTTCTGCTTGGAGTAAAATCATTTATAAGCCTAACTGCGTTATACCAGTGTAGGCAACTCTCAAAGTGTGACCCCACGCAGTGTACACTTGCTGTTTAGCTAATTCTCTCACATACATTCTAGCTTCGTCTCTTTAAATTGAGAAAATGCCCCATCAGAGTTGTTTATAGGCGATCTACGAGCCCGAACAAAAATAATTAACACGCATATTATAATTTGTTGTCACCTTGAAATGCGTTAATCTAAGCTGATTGTTGTGGTTTTTGACGTATCTGTAAATTATTTGGTCTCCGAAAACTGATCCCGATAGTGACTGTCAAACTAATTTCTATACGCAAAGTTGACTCCAACAATTTAAAGTGTGCTTAGTGCTCTACCGCAATGTCATTTGTAATATTTTCTTGCGGTACGTGATAAGAGGCAACATCTTATGAAGGATATATATATATATATATATATATATATATATATATAATGGGTAAATAGATAGCGAGAAGGCGAACAAAAAAGTCAGCCGGTACCTGCATATACATGTTTCTTATCGACGTATTCATTTGAGTAGTTTTTAATACTTAGTTAACTTTTGGCTTGATGTTATTTTGAAGGCGGAGTTACTGGCCCAGGGTAAGCTATTACCAGGGCTAAGGTTCCCGGTCGCATCGCCCAATGGAAGGCCGAACACAACCTGTCAGATTTGCTACAAAACATTCGCTTGCAATTCCGCGCTAGAGATCCACTATCGAAGTCATACTAAGGAGAGGCCCTTCAAGGTAGGTTTACTACTTTTAATTTTTGTTCATATATAAGCTTGATGATCAAATGCTAAATACACTAAGAAATGCGCCGCATTCCTTTAACTGGTTCTTTTGTTGTTTTTTAGTGCGCGATCTGCGAGCGTGGTTTCTCTACGAAAGGAAATCTGAAGCAGCACATGCTCACTCACAAGATCAGGGATCTCCCTCCCCAGCTCTTCACGCAGACAAACACTTCTCCAGGGGCGTTGCCTAACCCTAACGCAAAACTGGGTACTGCGGCTCCTCAGGCCCTTCAGGTTCCGGTGAGTGTGCCCCACACAGGTTAGGCCGAAAGAGTTGAAAATCGCCCTGCCTGCATCCTGCAGGATAAAGTCTCCGTGTTTTGGCTCATAGTGATTTTGTGGTTTACGTTCAAATGCCGTTATACAGCTGCTGCCTACATCGCCAGTCAGCGGCGCCGGTGAGAATTCCTCGGACTCGTCGCAGGGAACCTCACCGTCGACACAGAGCCCGCTCGGTTCATCATCTTCTACGCCCAGCAGCAAGCACGTTTGTACCTACTGCCAGAGACCCTTCTCCAGTTCCAGCTCTCTCCAGGTTAGTTTTTCCCTCTAGCCGTCGAATGTGAATCGAGTCTCATCAGATGCTCTAGTTTAATGATCATTAAAACGCAGTAGGCAGGCCTCGGAATGGGAATGGGCGAATTGCCAGGCTCTTACAGAGTCGTTCCGCTGAGGTGAGGCATCGCGAAACGCGCAGCGTTTGCCGAGTAATTAGAACACTCGGGAAGTGATCTTAGCTGAGTGTATTAAATCCATTGGTTTCGTTCTATCCCGTCTGCCCCGTACTCACAGATCCACCTTCGAACTCACACCGGAGACAAGCCGTTCCGCTGTGCAGTGTGCTCCCGCGCGTTCACTACAAAGGGTAACCTTAAAGTGCATATGGGCACCCACGTGTGGAATCAGCAACAGAGCCAGCAGCTAGCTTTGGCCAACCCAAACGCTTTAACCACGCAGACCAGTCCAACGCCGACCAGCACGACCCCCACTCAATCATCGGCAGGTTTTGGCAAAACGGACAATAAGCGTGGCAAGAAGATGGATCCAGTAGACCTCAACCAAGTCATTGCCTCAAGGCCAGACCTCTACTACAATCCATACTTGTCAGCTAGTTTCTTCAATGGTAAGCACTGTCAATCACAATGCAGTGTTATTTTTTCGCATGAATTAGTTGTTAGTCTGATGAACGTGGCCAACCAACTAAATGTTGTTTTTTTTTATTACATCAACAGCTGCCGCCGCATCGGGAGGCCTGCCTGCATTCCTCGGGGGTGCTGAGGATAGCCCTCTGCCACTGGTGAACAAGGGAAGCCTGCCTGCGGATGCAATGCATCCACTTTCGCTTGTCAAGCACCTGCATCAACAAATGCAGCAACAACAACAACAGCAGCAGACGCACAACCCTCACGCGCCACCGCTCTCTGTTTTAGGGGCGCCGTCCCCTCTCCAACTGCTGGCGAGTGGTTTAGGAGCCGGAACGGCGGCTGCCGACAGCGCCGAGGAGCAAGCGCATAGTGGACAGTCGGCCTTGACCGAAGGTGGTTTGAGCTCCAAGTTCGAAGCCGATCCTGAAGCGCTATCTCTGGTCAAGAAGGCTGGCTCGACTCAGCCAGATATCAACGACAATGAGCGGAACAAGGAACAAATAGCGCGGCTGGTAGAGCACGTCAAACAAGAGGCCCCTGAGGAGAGCCCGTTGGGCTCGACCGAGATCGCCCAATAGACAGACCCTCAGGACGTCAATGATGACGACAACGCCGATATGCGATGACCTCCGATGAAAGCAGTGTACCCAATATGGTCGCCAGATCAAGGCACTACGAATGTCTGTGCGTGCATTTCTGTCGTCGAACGGCGGACCTAGACAGCCAGCCGTCTGCAGGAGCAGTAGCTTCGGCAGTTGCTTCTGCATTGTTGATGTGTGTTTGGGTGTTCGTGGTGGGGTCAGCAATTTCGACGAGGACTGCCGGCGTACATCGCATGCCGCTCGCGTAGAGAGACGGATGAACGACACCAGAAGAACAAGATGCAAATGCAAAACACAGAATCGCTGAGGGGGCAACGCATGGCGCAAAAAAGCGAGGGCGAGAGAAAAGGCGAAAACAACGAGTAGAAAATGACCAGAGGAAAAATCGACGCCTCCAGGGGAGATACTACGAAGAGTTACGGGAGGTGGTGTGCAAGTATAGCTTTCAACATGTTCAACTGTGGATTGTCAAATCACGCTGCACAGACTCTCATCAAGCAACATCAATCAAGCCGGCCGAAAAAAGTCGTGTTCAGTGTTGGAGTAATTCGTTACAATTACAACTACCTTACCGTGTCGTGAAAAAGAACGTAACATCTAGCCGGCTGTGGCTCTAACGGACTGTGTGGCTCATCCGATGTGGCCACCTAACCCATCCCAGTCATTTATCGCGGGCGATTAGGTTTAATCCACACTCTTTATTTATGTTTCTATAAACATAGACTATATATATATATATATATATATATATATACATATATGTATATATATATATATATATATATATATATATATATTACTTAGCTTATACGATGCTCTCTTCCCGCCTGCCGCCGCATTCAGGGTATAATAAATCTAGTGCTTGAAGAAATAGTAGAACGAATTGTAGCAGGAGCAGCAGTTGTAATTATCGCCCCGCGCTCTGTAGGCTGAACGAGTAGTGCAATATTGGCGACAACGGTGACACAAACAGACATTCACACACACATACCCATATAAAAGGAGTTGGCGAACAGATCAAAGACAGGCGGGTCGACAGTCGACTAACAGTGGTTACGCGTTTATGCGTTACGTTAGGTTAATTTTCTCATGATTAATTTACTATATGTATATTTATACAGACAGGCATATATATATATATATTGTACCGTATATCAGGAAAACGCGAACCCGCGAACGGCGAGACATCTCGACAAACTCCTCATGGTACGAAATGCCAACTTTCCTAATCTAAAGAGAATACACACACGATATATATATATAGCATCGACAACATTTACAAGAACAACAGCCACAATTAAACAACAACCAACTATAACAACAAGAATAAAAGCGACAAAATAACAGAATGATTCAATGCAAAGATCAGCATATATAATAGCACTGGACTTCTAAGAAGGAAAGTTACTGAGCATGCCAGACGACGTACACGTTGTCTGTTCTCATGGATGAAAGGACGCCAACGCTAGTAGCAGAACCGAAGGGCAATGTTTCCTCATATGTGGACAACATCGCCATCGAAAACCAGCAACAGCTATGATGGCACTATGGCTATAGCATTCACCACAATAATAATAATAATAATATTAATACTAATAATAATAATAATAGGTAATCCGTGTGGCCGCAAAGAAGATCATCATCATCATTATCATAACATTGCATAACACGCAGCAGTAGTAGTGGCATGCATATGAGCATTCATAATAACAATCGTAATAATAGTAATAATAATAATAATAATCATCATAACACTGATTGTGTAGAGTGATCAGTGCTTGTAGTAATAGTAAAAGTAGTGCTAGTAGCAGTGGTAGTTAGTAATAACATTAGGAAGAGCAATGTCACCGCCACCCCAACAACAACAACAAAAACAGCAACAAAAACAAAAGAACAACAACAAAGGAAGCAAACAATAAAATAATGTGACAGAAGAAACATGAACGAGAACAGAGCAGAAAACAACGGAGGAAAAACATGTAAAGCAACATGACGTACACAACCCACCGAACGCATACTCTGCTGTATATAGCATACAGTTCTAGGTACACGTGATGAGTGAATAATGAGCGAATAATCGATCAATTCATTAGTTAAAAATATTAATACAAATAATAATAATAATCAATGGTGATGAGAAAGCCCTTACTTGAGCTGGCCGCAGAAGCAGGTGAACGGGTGCACGGGCGGGTTGATTGTTGTTCGCTCAAGTAAGCCAAAGCTGCTCTTCGCGGGGAAATGTCTCGTGCGTAATGTCTAGCCTCGGAGAAACGGGAGAACGGCTATTATCCGGCCGACCTATTATTATTACTATAATTATGAGTGAGGTGTTTAATGTTTATGTATACACGTGTCGGTGTGGCCGTTTGTCTCTATGTATTTATGTCCTCTGTGCAGATGTGTGTGACTGTGTGGGTGGGTATGGGCGAGTGTATGTACTGTGCACACGCTTGATGGCCTATGGCTCGTCAGAGACTCATCGCTCTCTTTACTGTTCGTTTCGGCGACGACAGCAACAACAACAACAAATAACAATAACCGAAGAACGACGTTGCCAGAATGGTTTTTGTTGTTCTTTTTCCTTTCTTTATTTCCTCTGATTTGATTCAACGACGTGCATAGACGGGACAGCAATCAAACTGCAGTTGTTCTCCAGCAGTACCAATCGTCGTGCTGTATGCACGTCGTACATATATATATATATATATATATAAGACGAGCGTTAGTGGTCAAATTGGAAGCCGTAGTATTACTGGTGGTATTAGTAACTGTGGCAGCATTCATAGAAGTCTTTGACGTAACGATCAATCCACGGGGCGACTTCGATAATAATAAAAATAATAATAATGATTCTTTCCTGTGGTGAGGGGCAAGATTTGCTGAGCAGTGGCTGAGTTAGACGTCTGTGACGAGAAGCAAAAGCCGTCGTCGGCTGCTGCTTCTGCCCAAACACAGACCGGGCCATCATCGATTGGCCATTAAATTGACGTGGCATGTAACGTAACGTTCAGTCATCGCTGCTCATATAATGTGTCCCTGCCATTAATCGCTTGCACCGTCGAAGCCGGCCGCTAACCGAAGTAGGTAAGTGACGTCAAGTCCAACGCGTACAACGAATACGCTGTGGTCTAGGAATAAGCCGGTGAAGGTGGTTGCGGGTAAATCTCAGTTGAGGGCGTTCGCTTAAATGATCACATTACGATGCTACGACTTTTGTTACCGCTGCTCATCCCTGCTGCTCATGGCACTACAACAATTACTCCCCACCACCACCGGCATAGAAACAAAGCTAGTGACTCAAAGGATGAATGACTGGATGTCAATCCCTTGTCGCGCAAGCGCGCCGATTGACCAATGCAGTGTGTTGCATGTCTAGCTCGAGAAGAATAGAAGGAACAAGGAGCAAACACGAGAACCACAATAACGGAGCGGGCTACAATAGCAGAGTAGAGAAGGTGGTCTAGACACAAACCGGAGGATGCTGGACGCAGTAGCAGTAAGCGTGGGCAAACAGGAGGAAACGTGGAAAAACACTGTATTGGTGGCAACAGCAGAAACAGCATCCGACCGCTGAGACTAAGACTGCGGGACCGGCAATCGTCACCTGCGTGCAATCCATGCGACACCAAGTGTCTTGCTACAATACAGATCGCTCGAGTTTGTAAGGCTTCTTTTTTTTACTATATACATGTGTGTAAATATATATATATATAATATATATATACATAAATACACAAGCACGCTTGTGTCTTGCGGGAGCGTCTTAGACGCGCTAGCCGGCGCCAGAACAAGGCCTGAACAAAATAAAACGAACGCCAAAAAGATAACCGTTGAGTTGTCCTGTATCCTGCGTCTCGTTTGAACGGACGGCCGCGAAAGCCCGGACGCCGTGGCGAATTAGCATATCACATTCCGGGAGGATCGTCACGGCATCTGTGTCGGGATTGGTCCGTTCTAAAACAAACACAACCGTTGACATCGGACGGCGACAAGAATACCAAAGCATCAACTTGTCCATCTCTACGTAGCAGCGAGAGCTGCAAGAGTCGCCGTTGCTATAGAGCGCAAAAACGGTTGCAATTTACGGGGGGTAAGATTAGCCGCCGCTCTCGCCGCCGTTGTCATTATCATCATCATCATCATTACCGTAATGTTCATTGTTGTTGATGCTGCTGCTGCTGTTGCGTCTGCGTGAGTTCAACTATTCGCTGGCCAATGGTTCAGGCGGGGCCTGACCGAAATCGCGCTACCCGCGCCTGAGCTCTCAGCGCTCATCATCTACTACTCGGAACAAAGTGCCCGGCTGTAGTGAATTTGTCACTTGCCAGGCGGAGTAGGCAGACAGAGGCAGCGGGACGACAACGACGGCGGCGACGACAAATTACTATTTATTTCCTAAATCGATAGTTGCAATGAATTTGCAGCGGTTAGAGGAAAACGAATGGTTAATCGTGGTAATGTCTGATGAGGACGTTATTGTCTAATGGTGATAATGCTGGTATGATCGAGTGAACAATGAATATGAAATGCACGAGCGAGCGTAAACTACCACACTATTACTAATTTAAGTACTAGTAATAGAAGTATTGGTAACCGAAGCGATAATAAAAACAACGTGAACAAACGACAAATACAACAACAACAATCCTCCCCCAATTCATAGATCTCTTCTTCCCAAGCTGCAAAACGTTCACAAAAGTATATCGCGCTATTACACACGTTAGAGAGAATTGATACTGCGATTATTAATTAAAGAATTAACACACACACATATATAAACAATCATGAATACTGAGCATAAAATAAAGCATGTACCTACTTGTAACACGTATACAAATACACGGAAGCCATGTCGTGTTGTTGCTGTTTTTGTTGCTGGTGCTTTCGCTGCGCCACTACCGAGAGCCATCAAACCACTGCGGTATACATTTACATGGAACCATAAATCACAGTAATTCTGAAATATATAGAAGCGAAGAACGTGATGCACGCCAATTATATACATATATATATATATATATATATATATATATATATATATATATATATATATATATATATATATATATATTAAGAGAGAGAGATAATTAGAAAGAGCCATTAGAAAATAGGAAACTGGGACGAAGACGAGCGGATGGCAGAGAAACGGAAAATTAGCAGTTTCCAAAGAATCTCGATAAAAAGAAAACTCTAAGATGATGTTCCTAACAAGTCCAACCTATTGCTGTACGAAAACACTGAAATACAAGTGTGCCAGAAAAAGAGGCACAAGTATAGGAGATAAATGTTCATGTCGTTCATGCGCTGGCCCAATTGGAGTCAGTCTTCAATTTACTGCGTCTGCGACACCGGATGCTGTCACGAATAACAACAGCCGCAGCAGCAGCAACAACAACAACTACAACAACAATTATAACAACGCCTCGATATTGTCGAAACAACAACGGTGACCTAGAGTCACTTAGCAAAATCACATGTCTATTTCATGTGGCCAAGCTTCTGGCTGTCCGGTCTTTTTTTTCTCATTAAAATGTAAATAATAAACGATGACACTATACTTTTTAACAAAGTATAGATTAAACCTCAAACGGAATCTTGTCTTGGAACCAGGGACCATCGGAGGTAACGAATGAATGACAGCTCTAATAGGGCGGGAACGGCATTCTACAGGGGGGTCGGAGGTCCTCCTGTTTTCTAGCCGTGTCACGTAGCTAGCCTAGAGCGAACAAACTGTTAGCAGGCACTTGGGGTATTCCAGCCCAAGGTGGAACAGTGCAACATATAAGAATGTCACTTTTTTTTTATTACATAGAAAATGCACATCTAAAAACATCGCGTTCTGCCAGTACGTTAGGGCCAAAACCCCAGCAGCAATGCTGACATACAGTGAAGCTTCGTCTAAGGCGCCACTAAATGTTCAGTGAACCTACGCATGCATAAACACATATATGTGTATGTACACGCATCTGAACATATGCATGTATATATATATATATATATATATATATATATATATGTATAATTACATATATATATATATATATATATGTGCGCTTCCACAAGTCTGTCGCACTATGTTCATGTACCAAGGAACTGTATACTTGCTAACTAAAATCAACTACAATAATTGATTTGTTTCAAAAATATGTTCTATTTAATACAAAAATCGGTACAATCTTTTATTTGCCATCTCAGACCGTAATTCACAAACTCGGCTGAGAGCGGCGGTTTCCTGTTTGCCATGTGATCTCGGCTCCATTTCTCGCTCTGCCCGAAGCGTTTTTGCCGGACTGCAATCTTCACCGGCATCTGCCCTTGAGTGAGAACGATTGGAAGGTTTATTGCAGCAGCTGACGGGAAAGGTCGAGATTGATGACTGCGTCGCAGCGACACGCGTGGAGCCGGGCCGAGCTATTAGAACTCAACAGCAGTAGCAGAACCAGAACAACGAGAAAAGAAACAATAACATCGTCAATAAAAACAAACAAATGCTAGATCCGTTATAGAACAGAAGGTGATTCCCTTCATCACCGACGAAAATGGCGTTGCCGCCAATCTGTGCGATTCGGTACGGTATATACGTACGCGATTCGGTACGTATCATAACGCACCGGGGTGTTGTCCTTTCCTTGCCGGGATCGCACTACAGGCTCGGTTGAGGCTCATCGCTGAACAAACAGTTGGTAGCAGTATTAGTCGCATAGCCGAAGAAGGACGTTAACTACCACGTGTAGTTAATGCCCAAGCTCTGTAATGTGGCGCTACGCTAAGGTTCTACCGGTGCCAATCGGCTGAATCCCGACATCTGCAGGAAAAGTTGGTGACTGAGAGAGAGAGTACCGACGAACGCCGACATGTGTCTGAAAGAGGGCTAGCAGCGGAAAGCAAGGCTCACTCAGGCCGGCCCAACTTGATCCATCCATGAATGGAGCGCAGCTCTATGTTTCTCTCTCTTTCTTCCTCTTCATTCGCTTCGTATGTCTGTATCACGTTCGTTAATAGGTACATACACACACATACGCGCATATATAGGTTCGCACTTAGGAACACATTTTGATGACAGAACTGCTTGTAGCTTCTTTTGTCCTTTTCCTCATCTTTGTAGTGCGCTGTTTTTAAAGTATGCCGAATTCGTGCGTATGCGCGGTGATCGTTGCCGGTAGTTCTCGAGTCCTGTCCATTCAGCGTGATACCAGGCATGTGTCTGATGTTAGGACGTGTCTGTTGATCACGCTGATACAACACAGCTTTACAACGGTAGAGTAGGTAGGCGAAACAAAGAGAGAGAGAGAGAGAGAGAGAGAGGAGGGGAGTGGATAGGTGTAATTTTAGGGACTAGATTATGACGCCCTCCTTTTCCTCCTCCTCCTCCTCCTCCTGCAAGAGATAGCAGTGACATCTTTTATATTTATGGCAGTCCACAGACAAAATTCAGTGGTGCCACTGTCAATCAAAATACAGCTTCACAAGTCGATTTGTCAACACGTTGTGGTAGCTAACCGGCAGACAAACAACAACATTAACAACAACAACAACAACAACAATCGAAATTGAGCACTAATAGCAGCAGTACCAACGCTATTACAGCAGCAGCAACAGCAACACAAACAACCCCAACAACGACTACAATGATAATAATAATACAACAACAACAACAACAACAACAACACAACAACAACAACAACAACAACAACAACAACAACAACAACAACAACAACAACAACAACAACAACAACAACAACAACAACAACAACAACAACAACAACAACAACAACAACAACAACAACAACAACAACAACAACAACAACAACAACAACAACAACAACAACAACAACAACAACACAACAACAACAACAACAACAACCAACAACAACAACAACAACAACAACAACAACAACAACAACAACAACAACAACAACAACAACAACAACAACAACAACAACAACAACAACAACAACAACAACAACAACAACAACAACAACAACAATAGGACACTTAGCACTAAATGCGGATCATTATACATAGATATATATAATGTGTCGACGATAACGACGACGACGACGGCACGAACGTCTCAGCAACGACCGTCGTCAGCGTTGATTTAATCCAAGGCAGTCGAAACCGAACAAAGATTGCACTAAAGAGGATGGCGTTTGTCTCGATACTCTCACTGGTGTTGACAACGCTGCGAATTGAGAGGTCATTGTAATCGATAGCGTAGCTCAACACGAACTTTGCCGACCTATTATGACGACAGTGTCTGCTGCCTGTGTCTGTGCGTAAGGAATGAATCAATTCGAACGTGTGACTGAGTGAATGGGTGCGTGAGCTAGAGAGTTTCTTTCGGTCTGTCTGTCGGTCGGTCGGTCGGTCGATTGATTGGTCGGTCGCTATGAGCGACATAGCGTGCGATGTGCAAACGCCCGCAATATAACGACGAGAGAGATGAGAATGATGATGACCATTCTAGCTAATACTACTACTACTACTACGACGATGACGACGACTTGTAGTATTTGAAGTAGTCGTTAGCATTCGAGTGATGATGGCAGGAGAGGAAAAAGTCGCCCTCGGCGACGCCAGTGACAGTGGCAATCGCTGTTTGACTAAGTGTGCTGTGTAGTCGCTCATCAGTACTACGGAGTAATGACTGTTATAAATACTGACACGATTATGATTTTGATCTACTATGATACTATCATGGTATTACGACTCAGCGTATGAGCGGAGCAGTGATGACCAAACTGCTGATGAACATATAACAATATAATTGACTGATGATAATGATGATTGTAGAAAACGTTTCTGATCATAACGACGATCGTGATGATAAGTATGATAAATGGTGATGATGACGATGAATATGATCATAGTGATGCTGGTAAATATGAATAAAATGATAACGCGCGTGGCCGACCGTGATGATGATGACGATGATAATGATATTGATGATGAATATAGTTATAAGAATAAACATCCTAATAATAATAATAATAATAACAATAGTAATAATAACAATAATATAGATGGAGTGATTACAGTGATTATATAATAACAATATCGTATAATCATGACTGAAGTGACGCTGCTAACGCAGGCGGTGTGGATCATGATAATGAGGCCTATTTAGAACGCGAATGATGATGATGTTAAGCCTCGTTGTCGCAGGGGTTTGAACGATTGGGCAGGCCGGTGTCAACAGTTGTTTTATTACTCCGGCTCGAAGGCAGGCACGATGGCGTCAATCAGGTGACACCGAGAAGAAACACAAACAACAAAAACTCCGAAAAACACTAGCAGTAATTGAACAACGACAACAACCGTTATAGGAAACAACAACAGCAACACAACAACAGCAGAAGCAGCAGCAACAACAACAACAACAACAAGGAATAAACTTAATGCAATTTTAAGCCAATCTCCGATGCCTCTTTATTTCATCTAGAGCTAGCGACAGAAACACTAAATAGCCTTCCGTATTTCGCCACCGAACGACTAACTTATTAAATCTCGCAGACTCGTGTTGATGATGCCATTGCGTAACGTACGGTAACATTTTACCACGCTATATACCACACTAACAGCTCATTGATGAGTTCTCAGCGAGTTACAGTCTCAAGAGTAATAGAGTGTAGGAAATGGAGGTGCATGATTGGGACTGCCTGTCGAACATCTTTACCACAGGCACGTTGAGCATGCGGTTCATCCACTTTCCAGCATTTTTCTGCGTTTTATGAGGTGAAACCTAAACGAAATCGGCTAGCAAAGCATCGGTTTAAATGCACAACAGACCTATACAGATATATGCAGATCTCAGGGTTTTTGATTAAAGAAAGGTTGGAAAAAGCAGCATGAAACACATGTGAAAATTGAATGGGGCTTTATTGGAGTCCTATAGGTTAGCAGTTATTACAGACATCTTGGCTTGACAAAGAATATACATAAATGCAAAGCACGGAAGGTATATATATATATATATATATATACAACCTAGTGTACGGTGTAACTGTGTTACACAATTTGCTAATTTGCTAGCAAACGCAACGAAAAAAAAACCTTTACATGTTTCTAACTCTAACGCGCTACCAAAGATTCCGGCGTTGAACTTTCTCTATTATGGCTCCGATACTCTAACATACATTAAAAAGTTCTCCAATGTAAGGCGATGTAATATCGAAGTTGTAACGGGGATCCTTTCCCTGTGGTAATATTGTCCTGTTGTAGATCGTATTCTTCCAACGACTGCATATGGGTCGGGGCCGCTCATATCGAGCTCTTCATTTTTCAAGAGGCATCAAGAAGTTGGAGCGGTCGGTTTCCTCCTCTCGAGTCGACGAGGCGTTGGGAAGTGCGTGGGAACCCTTGCCAGGGCGTAGCCTTAGGCATTCATCGCAATCTCTATTTTTCGCATCAAGCCTCCCTCTCACTGCACTATTACAAGCATCGTCTGACACCTTAAGCGCATATATATGTACGCGTGGCAATCTATGCCTATATCACTCTGCATAGTAAATCCCTCCTCGACCCCGAGCCAAGCCCCTCGAGCCTTCGCCGTCTTTCCCTGTTCAACCTGCGCTATCTGGTGTCGGCCGTGGCTTTAACCTCCGCTCACCCCACTTAACCCATAATTTACATAGAAATCAAATTATACGCTTATAAAAATTTTGCCAAATCATAAAACTCCCTACGCTTGATCGGAACAGGGGGACGCCTCAGCGGCCCGTGCGCAAACGTCTGTCTATATTCGTAATACTGGTTGCGCTCAACATTAGCCGGGGCGCCAAGTGGTACCGTGGCGTTGTTCGCTCACAGATCTAACCTGTGTCAAGCGTGTCCACAGACAAACATTTTTTTGCAGACGCAAACTTGCCTACGGAAGAAGCGAAGGTGCAAGCAGTCTTAAAGCTAGATACTCGAAAACTTATAGGTCTTACAACGACAATACAGATTATATAGATTGACTTCTGACTTTAGCAGTAACAACAGAACGTGATACAACACAAAGCATTTGCCACAGCCAGCAGCAGAAGCACCACAACCACTACCACCATCTGTACGAGGGTTATTTTCTCACTAAACGAAGCATACTGAACAGTCGCAGAGTAAGAAATAACCACATCAGCGGTATCACCGATGGTGGTGTTCTCTGTATACGGCGGAGGAGCAGGAAATAGAGGTTATGGCCTTTCAGAGAAACATGGCTACCTTATTGTTGTTATTGCCCTTATTAAAATAAGGGGGTGAGTGGGGAAAACATGAGAGGCGCAAGGATGCGCAGTTGCGTGACTGGCAAAATGAAGGCAGCGCTGCACAAATAGTATCGAGTCGCCTTTTCTCTCGCAATACTTCTCAATTTCAACCTACCGAGAAGAAAAACCTCCCAACAGCGAAGTGAACTCGGACTACATATACTACGCGTCGATGTAATGGATAATTGAATCAAGAGTAGAATCGCCGAGGCGAGCGGCTCATAAACAGTGCATGGCAGCTCTATGGATTGCACCGACGCGTTTATATGTATGTATGTATATATATATATATATATATATATATATATATATATATATATATATATAACAATAAAAGAGCAAGTGATGGTTTAATAAAGTTAGAAAGAGTAAGCTAGATTTGGCGATGACGTACGAAATATGGGGCAACAATGGGGGCCCATAAAGCACACGGGCCCATCGTTGCTAGCGACGAGTTGTATTTTGTCATACAGCTATAAAAGTTGCTCAGCATGTAACTATTCTAAAAGACTTGGGACTATTAAAAACCGCGGGCCAGCAAGTTAGGCTAAAACTTAATTCTTAATCTGCGCAGTTAACAATCATGTGATACACCTGTGCCAGCCGGTCTGTGCTAACGGTTTGACACAGCGACAAAAACCGGCCGTTAAGTGCATAATGCCGGACGAAGGGTGTCAGAATACAACTGCTAACCGTTTCGGCCCTTTCGGTTCTGAGGGCTACCAACGGCCGACGAAGGTAGTGCTCACTTGGCAGCTATCACAGGTAGCTAAGGTAGCGATGTATAGAAACACACCGTTGAGTTAGGCCCCACCCGCACGTTTGGAACTGTCAAGCGTTCTTGGCGGGTTGCCCTTAGCGCTGTTGGCGCGCCAAACCTGGTCGGGATACCCCCGGGGGAGCTCACGCCAGTCTCAAAGCCGTAGAGGAACTAAGAACTGAGCTGCGTGTGACGGCGGTTGGAAGAAAAATGGCCGTCATTTTTCGTCCGGTGCTGCTGCTGCTACCTGCACCGCGACCACCGTTGAAGCTGCCGCCGGGCGACCGTGCCGTTGTTAAAGACGTAGTGCGAAGTTGGGGAAAAGGGGCAATAGTAGAGAGAGAGAAGGTGAGAAAGGTGGGTGGGTGGGTCTTGTGGAGGAGGTACAACGAATAGTCGTGGTGGTGTTGCAGTTGCTGCTGGAAACTCTAGACTCCAGGACGAGGGGACTCCATGATGGGACGAAGGAACGTGGTTCCAAGTGGCAGGCCTGGATGAGAGGGGATTCGCACAAGGTTCCGGCTGGGAGGGAACGAGGGGGTAAGGAAGAGTTGGGGCACCTAGGGGGACAGTAGCCGCCGCCAACTTCATAGAGAAACGAGTGAAAGACTAAAACGCCAATGCTATGGCGAAGGACGCCAGAAGTGGCGGCGCGTCAAGAAAACCACCCTACTAGGCAACACGATAGAAGACGTCGCCCCGAAAGACGCGACAGCCAGGCAAGAGAAAGATGCCGCCACAAGGCTAGGGAAGAAGACGACCAGTGATAGATCGCGGAGCGGAGGAAGAGAGGGATAAAGAGCGGAGTACAACACAGGAGTGAAGGCGCAAGCAGAGAGCGAAACAGAGGGGACATGGAACAACGGAGTATGTGCTTGGAGTCTGCATTGGCTGCAGACGACTGGCTGCAGTCGCTGGCCCGGCAGCGATGTAGAGCGAGATTTATATGGGGGATATATATACACCATGCGAATATATATTGCTGTGGCTGGTTGCAGTCGGCTGCGTTGGGGACCTGAGAACCGTTATGGGTACCCAGACGGTAGGTCGGGATCGAATCTTATGGATTGCCGGATTAGAGCAAATGTGGCCATGCCATAGGGCGGGGAGGGAGGGGACTAGGGCAACGAGAAGAAGGATAAGAAGAAGATGGCGGCAAACACGAAACGAAAACGAAGAGCCCGGCCCGTCGCCGTCCACCCTCCCACTTGAAACAGTTGGCTGTGACCACCTTCGCGGCAACGTTGATACTTCAAGATGAGCCGATACAAACAATTGCTAATTAATTGCTCTCTCACTAACGTTTGTCAGGCTACGACGCCAAACATTCATTTCGGATCCTGCCACAACAGTTGGCTGTGCCGACGAAAGGCTTGCAACAGCGGTCTGACCATTGGAAGCAGTTCACTTCAAACTGTCGCGTCTTTATTTCTACACCTAGCGTTACAATTACAAAATCAGCCATAGCCAAAATCAAATTCAAAGATAGTCACGCGTTTAAATTGACACTAAATGATACTTAAGAATTTACACTCCTGTGTTGGAAGGCAAGATATAATAAATGTCAAAAACAAACTTACGTTACGTGATCCGAGCTTTAAAGCCGGGAGGGTGGCCGGCACTTAATGTATTGGGCGAACACAATCCAATCAACTTGCGTTGCAATAGCATTGTTACGTCAGAAGGGAGGCGATTTTGTTTTTCTCATATGAAGACGAGTCAAGCACTGTCCCCGGCGATCATCTCAGTATTATGTATGAGTTAATATAAATAATATATTCGGTAAGTACATTTTAAAAAAACATACTAATAATGAATCAATCCTTCCCTTCCTCCCAATGCACACTACCCCCCTTCCTCCCAATACACACTACCTGTACTACAAGCATGTGAAACCTCGAAAAAAAACACTGTGACTAGTGCCAAGTTATTTCACGAATGATTCAATGGCGTAAACGTGTTGCTTAGCTATCCTGATAGAGTGGCTACACAGCTTATGCGTCAGTACTTGACTATTGTTCGTACGGGTCAAGCGACAGCCTAAGTAAGGTATTGGAGGTACTTACCTGCAATAAGAAATAGGCAATTTATTCTAAATGGAAGCTACAATTGAATTTTAATTTGAAATTCGGTTTTCATTTGCTGAAGGTTGAACACTTCGTAGTGACACAATAGTTCAATTTAGGTTATTGCTTGAAACAATGAACACAGCACCAGCATGGATCCTAATAAAAACGATAGAAGTTTAGTTTAGCTTATTCTTCTAAAGCGAGCGAAGATGATTTTTCAAGCAGCGAATGTGTTGTTATTACCATTGTTATTGTTGAATACACCTTTTAAATTTAATTTGAAAAGGAAGTCCTACCGAAGTAGTAACGTATCGCCGTTCTAAGTTTAGTACTTGCAGTGAAATCAAGAATGATCAAAAGCCTCTGCAGTGTGCGAGACACAACATCCAATAGAACCTACGATATTTTTGTCGGATATTCCTGCCCTACGGGATATTCTGTTCTGTCGGTTGAAAACCTCCGGTCGGAACCTTGAGCTAGAAACTTTGTATAATATTTCCCATCCCTCCGAGATGGGTTAAATTCTCAAGTTGAAAACCACTTCCAGTGAAGTTGAATGCTTAAAGGCATTTAATAGGTAATAAGGATAATTTGTTTTTTGTTACTCCCAGCAGACATTATAGCATAGTCCAAAGTCTAATACCTTATAACATAGGTTTTGCTACCTTTATACACCTGCTGTGACAATTGCTGCGCCGTCGTCTACTATTAATACGTAAATCAAAATTAAGGGCTTGATGGACAAATGACTAATACAACAATTTGTTAAGCTGAGAGTTTAGGGAAATTGGCGTGCAATTATAATTTAAGGAATCTAAGTGAAGTTACCGTCGTTAAGTAACAGAAGGATTCACGTGCATCCAGACAATAGGTAAGGGCTCTTTTCAGTTATTGATTGACACCTTAATACAGAACTCGTGATTTTTGCTAGGCTAACCTTACACTCCTGGTGTAACAGACTTGGTCTGTTTCATTGGCAACATTTTGCGGGCTTTTGTGCCGGGGATAATTTTAATAGAGAGCGGTATAGTAGCGGTACCGCACTATGTAAGTATATATATATATATATATATATATATATATATATATATAGCGAGAGAGAGAGCAAGAGAGCGCGGTATAGTAACGGTACTGCACTATGTAAGTATGTATGTAAAGATGGAGTCTCAATGTTGCATGCCATGCCGTCGTCGTCACGGTCGGCCTCGTGTTTGTCTGGACGGCTCCGTCCGACTAACAATTGTAGCACGGGCAGACCGGAGAAGGAGCTCTAGATACATAGACAAACCTGCCAAATCCGACAAGCTGACGTGACGATGCTATAAGCGAAACGAAGCGAAGCGCGCCTAGCGACTGCAGCGACGATGGCAGCAGTAGTTGCTGTAGTAGTAGTGATAGCAGGCAGAGTAATATGTTGGAGTAAAAACTCAAACTTGGAATTCGTTCAACCTGCTCGATCATGGCGGCGGGCAGATACGGCCAGTCGATCCGAATCGGTACAGCTTGCTCGTACAGTCTTCACCGTCTCTCCTTCTCTTTGGCCTTACCTTACCCTAACCTCTATCTATCTCTCTCTCTCTCCGCATCTGCTCTATCTGCGTATTGTCGGCACTAAGCGGAGAGCCAGTGTGCTGCTGGCCGAGAACACCAGCTCACGGTCGCCGGAGTATCTCATCGTGTTTCTTCTTCATAATCTCCAAAATCGGATTATTCGAAACTCCGTCCGTGCGCTCTATCCACTGCCACTGCCGCCGCCGCTGCCGCTACCGCTTCAGCCACCAGCCCCCATACCCCATTCCATTCCCCTCTGGAATGGAGGGGACAGCCTGCCCTGACCATACGATTTCTCCGATTTTCTTCCCAGACGCCCCGCCCCACATCTTCACGGGTCAGGGGCAGCCGAGAGAAAGTGCATATATAATCACTTTATGGGCATGGCGGTAGCCGCAGCAGCAGTCTATGTTGCGACGCTGCGCGCTCGACATGGCCGTCGTCCTCATCTCCTCGACTAGTCAACCGTCGCTCTCCTGCTGCTGTTGCTGCAGCTACCGTTACCTCTTACCTTGTTGGCATATATCTGTTTCTCCTCCTCCTCCTCCTTTTCCTCATCCTCCTACTACCGCCGTCGTCGATTCCAAGGCTGTTAACGACAAGATCGGTGTAGGGGGAGAGACTGCAAGAAAACACGCATAGGAGACCGGGATGAAGAACCAGACCGAGACAGAAAGAGCGAGAGAAAGGGAGAGAGAGCAGTAGATAGACGAAGATATCCGAGGTATCTCTTTGGCCTCCTCCTTTACAGCATCCGACCGCTGACGAGGAACGCCGCATTGGCTTGTGGACGCTACCGGTCTGACTGGAATGGACGGATGGGGGGGGATCAATGAATGCGCGTATGGATGTGTGTGTGTGTGTATGTGCATATGTGTGCATGTACGTACATGCTGTGTACGTAGATTCCCTCGAGTCTCTTTCAGGATGGGATGCGCCTTCAAAGGGGACAATGCGTCCCAACGCCGCCGCCACCACCACCACGAGGGGGGGGTGTCGGGGGACGGAGGACTTCACAGGGCAGGGGCAGATGGGGCTCTGGGGAAAATTTGTCACTCGAGTATTAGTCAGCGTGCAAACTCAGGTGTATGAGTGGTTGGTCCTCGGTCACAAAAGGAGCCCGTCGGGAGTGCAGCAAAAAGGAAGGAGACAAAGAAGGGTGAGGAGAGATCGGGGAGCGACCGACACGGACGAAGAGAGACAAAGCGACAGACGGATGACTGCTGCCATCTTCTTCGCACAGGCCGCGCGCGACCAAGAAAGAGAACCTAGAAAGGAGTGCATACATGAACGTTCAGCAATGGTCGAACGGGGGTGGGCACGTTTGTAGCAGGGTTAATTGATGAATGACCAAATTGGTAGCGGTAGTTCAGCGCGCAGTCGTCAGGCAGGCACTCCTCCTCCAACGTCCTACTCGTCATCATCTGGCCCCAGACGACCTGCGCCGATGGGCCATTGACTACCATCAGCGGCAAGGTTGAGCCAGTACGAGCCAGGCTATAGCAAGGTTGAACAGCTCTCATTAACATCCGCAACCGATGGGGCAACATGCGACTAATTCAAGATAGAGATCAGTGTAAAAGGTGTGAATGGATGGAAATCAGATTCAGACGTTCAGCCCAGAATGTTATCACTAGCGTGCTTTCTAAACAACGTACCTTAAGCCATAAGGTTTGATACTGCCGCATCTGTTTACGTGTTTACATAGTGCATACATAGACACTTTATGCACCATACTAATACTGGTCTGAGCATCTCACTATCGTGGCTATCCGACCTATATCCCTAAGCCCCAATTTTTCAGGCGGAATATATTCAAGACCCAGTGTAGCACAACGATGCTTAGATATGCTTTGTTTCTTTTAGAATAAATTGTCTACTGCTTAATATTTTTTATTATACATGTCAGATCGCACTCTATGGCTCTACATCGGTACAATTAGCAGAATGTCATCACGAACATCCTTCACGAATCTTACCATCCAACGCATCGCCCTGGTTTTCAGGTTAAAGCTTATTCGTAACGTCTGTAAGCTTAAATGAAGTACTAGCAAGTTAAACTAAGCTACATTTGAGTTTTTCCAAGGCAGGTCTTTGTTAAACCTACAGTCATTTACGAAGAAGCAACTATAATAAAACCCAAGAGAGTCAAGACCATCGTGCAAGATTTAATTGATCTCGTGTACCATAACAAGTTCAATCGGCGTTGATTTCGCACGCCTCTATAGATCTACAATGATTTTCAACCGAAGAAACACGGAAGCACAGGTGCCAAATTAAAGCTGGCTCATATAGTAGTAGAAGCATTCAAGGGTAGTGCTAGATAAATTGCTACAGATAGATACGCTCCCTTACTTGCATATGTCTCTCGTTTTCAGCTCTTCTATGCTCAGAGTCAAAGTTCGCCCCAGCCTGTCTGCGGGCCAACAGACTGATCTCTGTTTTGAGCGGAAAATGGTCCTTTTTGACAAATGGTGCCAGGATTACAAGACGACTGCCCTAACTCGTCCATTTGGTCGCACACATGATCTCCCTCTCTCGTCAGCCGTGGGAAAAGGACCGGGCAACGATGAAAACGGGGATATAGGTATTGCGCGCTTTTCTCTCCCTCTCTCTGTTTCTCCCAGCTTTCCCCAAGCGCGCTTCCACCCACCATTCTACCCACACACACATATATATATATATATATATATATTTATATATATATATAATATATATACGTGTGGGTGGGCTGATATATATACATATATACATACCCAATCCAAAAAGAGCTTTCTTTCCATAGCACACCTCATACACACAACTCTAACTCGAAGCTGCCTGTGCTTGTGCTCGCTTGTTCCTCGCTCATAAGGGTTAACGGGAGCGGTTGTACAGAGGCGCGGCGAGGAGGAACAGGGGGGCGGGGGTGGGAAGGAGAGATATTGGCGCAACGACGACGGTGCCAAAGGGAAGCAGCAGGCTAGACAGAACCAGGATAACACCGACGGAAGACAGGAGTGCGGGGGAAGTTGAAGATAAAGAGGAGGGGGGAAGTGGCAAAGCTCGCGCGTGGGGTCGAGCTCGCTGCACACGACCAAATGATACGCTCCTACATTGCGCGGCGGCTTGTCGTCTTCCCTCCTTCTTCCTCACATTGCAATCTATGTGGTCTGCAACGACGGCGCGGCGAACCAACCATACTAACCCATCCACCCCCGCATCTCCCGGCTCTGCTCGACGACGGTACGTATATGCTTCCACACAGTAACACAGTCAGTCGGGCTAGGCGTTACACGACCTGCCGTTGATCAGATGATGATCAGCCGCTGGCCGGGCCGTACAAGCGAGCGCAGACATAGACCATTCCAAATATGTGCCCTTGATCCACTCTACTCATTTTGTGTCCTACCTACCTATTTCTAGAGCAATGCAGTTCACCTAAGGGTGACAGGTAACTGTCGAACGGTAGAAAATACAACTTTGAAACTTACAAGACGTGCGGCGCAGCAGAGAATCTTCTTGAAATAGAGACAGTCATTCGAGCCAAACGCTTACACCAGAAACGATGAAGTTAAGGCGAAGGCGCGCCATATGCGATACAAAATACAAGTCGACGAATTTTTACTGTCAAATGGAGAATGTAGTTTAGGCTTGAGTGCCGAAAACGCTTGCCGCACACTCTGAAACTTGCACTAAAAGAATACTAATTCAATTCAAGAGAAAGTCAACGTATTAATCAAGGGTACGGAATTCGTACGTTTTGGAGAGACTAAGACAACTCGATTTACACGCTCTTAATATGCATATCCCATCATTGTCCTTTCAGACATGTGTAACGTGTAGCTCTTAAATGATGCATTAGTCAAAATCATTAAATAGGTCGAGTTTAAGCGAAGGGTGCCACAGCTTCAGTGCGTTTCAACAATGATGTCTCTTAAAAGTTAGTTTTATTTAAAGGAAAACATTATTTTATATATTAACATTTATGGCTACCTATATAGGCTTTTCGCAAAAATGTTTAAACGGATTCCTAAATCGCACGCATACCATGTGATAATGCACGATGATGTTTATACCCGCATTTCTGCAATAACATTAAGATAGTAAACAAGAAAACAAACTGACAGACGCTATGAATGGGTTTACATAATTTCATTTAAATCGTTCGCTTGCAATCAAGCGCACTATTTCCTTCATAGAATAGAAAATCTAAAGAGAAACTAGAAGTTCTGCATACCTCGCGTCATGAAAAAGTATTGCTGGTCAACAAAGTGACTTTCTGTCTGTGACTTGTCAAGTAAGATTTTTACACGGTCTTGATATGACGTCGCGACGGTAGACTTGTATCAGGTTTGTCAGGGATTTGGCGTATGGATCATCAAGGGAGGATAGCCCTTCATCCCGCGTTATGAATGAGACATTGTCACGGATTTGTGAAACATGACTTGAGTGATAAGCGCAAAGCCGAATGGTAAACAAGTATCATGTTCTACGCGCCTATTAATAGTACACACATACACCTGGTGTACTTAATGTTTATCCATATTATTAATGCTAGTTTGTACACACACCACTTAGATGTGATTTCATATGTCATGCAGAAATATTGCAGCAGTGAAGATGCAAGCTTAATATACACATTGTTGAAGGTTTTATTTACGTAAGTAAATATTTGTTAACAACACTATACAGTGTGGGACTTTCGGCGTTAGCTTTTCGAACTATCTTTGCTTTTCGAAAATATGCATATAATAAGTACGAACGAAGTCACATATAGGCGTACAGCAGCAGCAAGGTATAACCCACAGTATTGCCCTCTATAGACGCAGACCAACTGAAACTCACTTAAACAAAATAGTGAAAATAATTATAGGTATATTGCGCGACAACGTACCAATTTGTTTAATGAAATTCAGTTTTAGACATTAAAACCTGCAATTTCGCTCTTAAAGTGACTCCACCCCTGCAAAAAAAGAGCAATATGGCTTAGTGGTAAAGCCTTTGCCTTGCATTCGGGAGGACTGGGTTCGAGACCCAGACCGGCCACTCTTAAATTGGTTTGCATGGTTTCCAATTTAGACAAGGTAAATGCCGGAGTGGATTAAAATTAGCCATGACATGAAAAAACCGTACACGGGCAATTGCCTTACGGAAAATCTAAAAAAAAACCCGAAAGTCGAATGCTTATTATAGTTTTAAAAAGTGCATTTAGTAAATGCTTTGAGCCAAGTCCTAGTGTTTATTTCTAGTGGAAGATATGTACAACGTCGATTGAACGTAGAGGTGGGAGACAGAATATCTGTCTTAAAACATATTCAACCGATCACCCGAAAATATAGACCGTGGTTCAACAAAGACCGCAGAATCCTACAACGTACATGTTGTCATGAATTCCAATAAGAAAGTAACCTAGAGAATTAGTAAAATTTTAAGCGAATACTACAACAAATAGGCTTATCTGTGATAGTAAATAAATTGCATACTTCTTCACATGATCATCGCTTACTAAATAAGTATATATGGTTAGTAGAACAAAAGGAATACCTTCTCAATTCCTGTTTGGATTTGGAAGATTTACCTTTTCAATACCCGTTTAGATTTTCAAGGTTTACTTTTTCAATACCTGTTTAGATTTTAGAGGTTTACCTTTCTAATACCTGTCTAGAAAACTGGCAAAAAGCACCATACGTCATTTTTTTTAATAAGAAAGATGGCACTGATCCACATAACTGCTGGTGTGTAACTCTAGGTTTGTTAAGTTACGCGGGGTTAACAGCCCTCATAGTAAACAGGCTCTATAATATATGTGAGGTTCTCCTATCCGCCAAATGAGTTCTTACTTTTTATGACCCAACATTATTGTAAGAAAAATTGAGGTAACTGAATTGCAGGAATGATTTCATACCTACCCGTGACGTAGTGCATAGCATACTACCGTACATCCGTGCCTTTGGCATACGCTGTTTTATTTTGTATATTTTCCTCAACAGTCTTTGTGACAGCATCGGCCGTTGACTCTCAGCGATATATGGTTTGTCTTCTATTTTCAATGAGCATCGCTCAAAGAAAATTCTGTCAACATTGGAGATCGAACCGGCAACACCCGAGCAGATAGATGAAAATCATAACTAGCGCACTAAACCGCCACGCAATTTCATTCTTGTTCGTACTGTACATGTTAAGTCTAAGCCAATTATATACATGAACCCCGGAGGACAATGTGCACAGACGAAATTTATTGTTTGTTTTACATACTTGGGGGTAATTTTAACACTTACGACTTAATTTACACGACATTTAGAGGAAAAGCGAACCCAAGGCATTTACTGTCTCTACTAGGCATTCTGAGTGATAGAGATATCATAACCGCTGTGAATATTTTTAAATTTAACATGGCGCTAATTGTAGAGGCTGACATAAGACGCTTGCACCTTACTCAACACACAATTTGATAGAAATAAATTAACTTTAAGGAGCACTTGTTAAAACACATATCCAGCTTGCCACGCAATG
This sequence comes from Dermanyssus gallinae, assembly GCA_003439945.1. Lineage (NCBI taxonomy): Eukaryota > Metazoa > Arthropoda > Arachnida > Mesostigmata > Dermanyssidae > Dermanyssus > Dermanyssus gallinae. The sequence goes on along the minus strand of QVRM01007094.1, from coordinate 19,159 downwards.
TATCAACAATGATAGTATTGCAACTATGCCGCGAAAAAACAAGACTTTTACCGAGAAACTAACACGCAAATAATATGTTTTTTAGAGCATTGTAGCAAAACTGTGTGCCATATATCAAGACGAGCGCAATATCAATTTTGTTTAGAAAAGTTTACTGATGTATCGGCTTTTAGAAGAAAGTGCTCAAAGCCGCCTTGCAGGTTAATCAAGTTCTTCTGCGCAGACTCACAATACATAGTTGCCACTAATATTAAGCAAAATGTTGCCACCAATATATATATATATATATATATATATATATATATATATATATATATGCCAGTAGTTTGGATATCAATGACTGTGTATGCAGACATTGTGGAATTACCTAATATTAATAAAGGTACTGTACAGCACGGAATTTTTTGTCTGTCAGCAGCGATCACAACGAGAAATTTTTGACTAATCACATGGTGCTAAAAACAAATGGAAAATATATCCCTGATAGAAAACAGTGACATGTGTAAGTAGGTACATATGTCAAGCGATTATTAAATCCATCCAGATCAGGGTTCGCCAACTAAACGACAAAGTGGCGTTTGACCTGTTGATGTTTGGTATCATCGGGTTTGCCAGAGCCTGTAAATCACATTCGACGCAATCACAATGTTAAGAATTACAACGATGCTGAAGATGCTTTTGAAAGTGCACTCAGCAAAATTCACGACATGCCGAGGTCGGTGAGAACTCCCGACATCGTGAAATGTGCCAAAAAGCTGATTTCTAATAATCCCCGAACTTCGCGGAGGAAACACGTCTACAAGGCGTGAGTGAGAGCACAATGCGGCGGGTTACAAAAGAGGACTTGCACTATGTTTCGTATGTACGAGAAATTCGACAAGTGCTATCTGACAAAATCAAAGTCACCAACTTGGCTTTCTCGAATTCGCTCATGTGTTCACTTAGACACGAGGTTGCCAAGCGTTTTCGGTTCTCAGATGAATTTTTCACGGTTGACGCTAAATTGAACAAAAAAATGACCCGTGATTTGCCTACTGCTCTGACGGATTGCCTGTACCAGGAACGACCACGTTTCCAGCCGGGATGAGAACTGGGAACTAGAGATCGAAGTCAAGTTGGTTTTGTCTTACGATATAGGATATGTAGGAATTGCCTAATGCTATACATAGAAAACGTAGTGTGTCTTGCAAATAGATAGAAACAAATCCAGGAACTTAGATATTTACTTGTAAGCGCACTGACTTAATAACAGTACTGGGCGTCGAACTAGCCCAGGACCGGCCCCTGCATGTGAGTCAGGCTACAAGAAAACAGCGCTTGTCTAAACAGGTCGAAAGCAAAAAGCACTAATAGGGCTAGGGGGAAGCAAGCTCATGGTGACAATATAGGATTCCAGAGTACGACATGTGGCTCCGACGCAGTGAGGTAAAAACAACATAACGCCGTTAGGTTGTATCACACTGTGTAAGAGTCTCTTTGTCGGGACTTGACGCCTGCTCACTTCAAGACCCTCAAGCGAGGGCTTCCAAAGAAGAGCACCTTAAAAAAATGGCAATTCATTGAGTAACAAACTTGGCAGAGCCGTCAAAGCTATCCGCGTGTTCTGTGACGCGGGCGAGACCAGTCATGCAACCATACACTCGAGCGGTGCACATATTTAGGTGATGAAATGGTACATGTGGAAAGAAAACTAAAGCGTAGTTTCGAGATAGTACCCATAGTCAGTCGGATGCTAAACAATGAACAAATCTGGACGGAAACCGGCTTGTACGTTTCGATAGTTGTTAGTAGCAAGCATGAAGTCAAACAGCCGGATAAACAGGCAATTGCGTCGAGTAAAGCTTCCGTTTGGAGAAATGCCCCTCTGAGCTCCCACGTAGTACGCTAAGCAAGCTCCGGCCCACGGAGGGGCGTGTGTGTAAAGCAATAGGCCAACACCAAGAGTCCCACACCGTCCAGTTTTGTTGACCCATCTGGTCGTATATAAATGCTATACAATAAACGTTAAAAACAGCAAAACATAAATTATATATATATATATATATATATATATATATATATATAATCCAGTCATTATTTATTCACCATAGAAGATATAATTACATTCACAACACAGCAGTGTGGTCTGATATTACATAATCAACTCTGGATGTCAGGGCTGCTCGAACAATTTTCGTATGCATGCGTTCAATAGCAGAGTTTCCACATAAACAACATACGCATCTCTCAACGTTGAAACAGTATGGCTTCATGCATATATAGTAGTGGTATCCGTTCTAAGTCGTCCAACAGACAACTTTGCGATTTTTGGCTAACAATTTTGAATTTAGCAGAGCAAAAAGCTGGACCTTCGATATAGTTTTCAATCGCAAACTTTTTTTATATATATCTCTGAAATATTTCCAGGAGTCTCGTGTATCTGTGCTAAACGAAGATTTATTAAGGTCCAGGTCTTACGTCGGTGCTCTCTCTCCGCACAACTCTAAGGCAAGTGTGGCTGAAGTTTTTTTTCGTATTCACTTTTGACGAAGCATGTTTTTACCTATCTAGGACTTCCAAATCACCTGTCAGGTGTGGTGCAATTGCGAATAGGCAGTATGTTATGGCCTTTTAATTTACTAATAATTAACTAATAATAAACTTTAATTTCAAAACAGTTAACTCTTTGCTGGTCGACGTCACATTTGTGACCTAGCAAAGAAAATGTGGCCGCTGCTTTCTCCGTTATGAAACGCATTACATTTGTTGTTCTGCAGTGACTCTAGTTGGTTTCCTCGCCCCATTTTCTAGCTTTTTCGAAGTAAAACTGCAGTGATTTCGGGATTTTGCTAGGATTACTAAATCGTCTGCAGTAAATGCGAGTTGGGCTTCAATATCACGGAGTAGATCCGCAAATCCAGTTACGTACAGAAAAAAAACAGATTCCCATATATATATATATATATAAATTACGTCTCATGCATAGAATAGAAGATGAGTGCAAACTATTATACATATGGCCATTCGAGCCTATAAAGTCATTCACTTTTGCTTCAACTGTCGAGTGATCGAAGTTTATACATTTCAATACATGATACTTATCAATGTTCATTTCCCCGCATGACTTAGACACACAATCAGCCAAGTCGAAGCAGTTTTATCTCATGAGATGTAGTGATGAAAATCGTGTCACGTTAACCTGTAAAATGCAGGCCGGTTCTTCTAAAAGGCTTTCTTCCACTGGTCTGTCTGAAATGCCGGGCCAAAATGCAAAACGCTTCATTCTTCGTTTAAATATTTTTATATATTGTATAATATTCTGCTTAAATTCTAGCTATTTAAAATCAACTGTTCGATCAGCGTCTGTTTACAGTAGAGTTCGTACGTAAAGATCGCTGAAGCGTTCCTTAGGGAGTCCTAGCACTTTCTTTAGAAAGGCTGTTTTTACGCGGCTGATTGCAGAGCTCTTTATGCCATAAGAGAACTTCGAAGGTTACTTCTGAATTGTTTCCATGAGCACCGCGGCCAACGCTATTTTGGCTGTTTTCTGTTGAAGGTGCTTTCTAAGGCTGAGCATGGGTACAATGATGGCTCCGAGGTATGCAAAGTGTGACACTAGTTAAGGTTTCTGCCCTCATGAACTTATGACATGGTCCTGCCAAGGTACATTACATTTGTCTTCTGTGATCAAGCTAATGATGTTGTCGTGGCACCAGCTCGACGTTTGGTTTAAGTAATAGATATGTAGATGCTGCCGTGATTTCGCAGTTATAAGTAGATCGTCAGCGTAGAACACATATTCTACGTGCATGGGTCTTAAAACCCTGGAGAGGTCCTGTGGTATATGCGATATAATGTGAAGGAGGTGAAGTTATGGTTGTCATATACCGGCGTGTCGATTGTTTGATTCCAGTTGTTGATCAAATTTACTCTGAGCGATGCTCGTTGATAATTGATGAGAAATTGCACTGCTGAGAGTTAGCGGTCATGCTGCCACAAGGTTAGAAAAACTCTATATATTTCAACATGTTTGTTTGTGGTGCCGCTCTGAACGCCCCTGATGTAAAAAAAGTGACATGTATACATAAGTTTACATGTCAAGCGAATATTAAATCAATATAATTGACCTTGAGAGTACCGCTTATAAGTTCTAGTATGTTGCTCTCGAAGTTGAATTCAATTCGTATTTTCTCAAGAAGAACGCTTGGGGCTTATCGATGAACGCCGCTATATATATATATATATATATATATATAAAGAAAATATTGTGATGATTTATTAATCATTTACAATACGTTTGCACACTCGGCAGTGCTCGCCTACATATAAATATATATATATATATATATATATATATATAATTTACACGTATTCACATATTTTACAGCACGTTGTTGATCTGTGATTTAGCATGTATGTAGCGTAGGCCGATATCATGTCGACGATCAGATTTTTCTGACAACAAAGAACTCTCTCACTATTGGCAACGTGTAGTCGGCAGTCGTTGTAGGCGCAGTAATCACAGTGCGACAGAGAGATACGAAAGAAGATCAGGAGAGACAGACAGAGAGAGAGAGAGAGCGTTAGTCACACGACCTCGATGAGAAATGGTTTTCCTCTGGCGGAATGGCCAGCGCCAGTTGGTCCGCTAGTTGGTTTTTCAGTTCCATTGCACTTGCTACGTCACGAAGGAAGAGCGGCCGCAGCGCGTGCGACAAACATTGAAGTGATCGTGAAGATGCTGTAGAGATGGCAAATAAAGGCGTGAGAGAAAAAGGGGGGAAAGAGAGACAGAAAGAGAAAGGAAAGAGAGATCTAATGGTCGAGAGAAACAAGAGACGATGCTGATGAAATAATAGGAAAGGGAGTCGTATCACATATATGTTTGTGGCGGGGGCGGCGGTAGTGGCAGCAGCAGCGGCGGCAAAAGATCGCACCCGTTGCATCGGCTGTTGGCAGTATCCACTGTGGGTCCTGCCAGCGGTCTATCACACATCCTTGTCGTAGTGGTCGAGTGCCGCTGTTTAAAATGAGTCGAGTGGCGCAGGCAGACATTTCCATCAGGAACTTACGGGACTCAGGACTTGCCGGCTGCCGGCGACGCTATTGCGCGTCGTCCTCGCCGGAACACTGCTGCGGTTGCGGCGGCGGCGGCGCCGGCGGCGACGACGACGAACCGACCAGTCGGCCAACGGATCGATCAATCCACACGCTTAGCGACGGCCCGATGGGGACGGGGAAGCGAATGATGAGCGACTGGGTGGCTGAGTGGCTGAGAGGCTGAGCACCCCAGCAAGCGACCACTCGTAGTAGCAGTGGTAGAGCTGGCTGTAGAGTCGTAGCTGCGTTTGTCCACTGTTCCACCGCAAGTGTATGATCATCCAATGTACCAATGAAACAGACAACCAACACTAGGTCGCACACCGCGCACACCTAGCGGGACGATTACTGCTTCTTCTCCTCCTCCTCTTCCTTCTGCTCTTCCTGCGTCTCCTGTTGGAAAATTAACTCCAGAGGGGCAGCAAGAGGGAGAGGGCAAGAGAAAGGAGAGGAACGACGAAATGACTGGAGTGAGACAGAGAGAGAGGGCGAATCGCAGGATATTCGGAGAGAGATAGAGAGAGAGATGGGAAGAGATCAGGAGAGAGGGGTCGTAGCCGTAGGCGTTGCTGTATTGCAACAACGCAGCGCGTTGTTTAAAAGTTGCCTAAAAGTCTCATTCTCATTAGATAGAGCGCTACTTCATGACGGGAGAATTTTTCATTAACGGGCACAGCTCCCGTCGCTTGATGTGCTCGCCGGCGGACGACCCTTCATCGGCTCCTCGCCTCTATGCATTGCGTAGGCGTTCCTATGAAACGCCTACACTGCATATCCACGCCGTGTATGCATTACACTCACTCAGGCACACACACATATATATATATATATATATATATATATATATAAACGCATTAACGGTGTATATATCATGCTTCATATACACAGTTTGACTTTTATATAATTATGCGACTATGTACCACTAATGAAATGGTCAACGTACCAATAATACTAATAGGATTATTTTATTTTAACAGTAGCAGCTAAATACTGGTATTATTAAAGCACAAATAAAAGCACATACATTTCAATACCTTATCTATTGAAATGTTCATTTGGTTACCGATTTGCGGAGGCAATGTGGAGGTTTCACGTCTCAGGGAGATCGCACGCCAATCGCGGTCTTCACGTAGACACCTGGTCGATCTTTATAAGGATTTAGAGAACGTGACGTGTAGCCAGTTAATTAAATGCCATGCGTGCCAGTTACAGAGAGAGTTTACAAAAAGATTTAGCTAGGTGCCCTATTACTTATTGTTCTAAGTTCGAAAGTTCGTGGGTTCGGCCTTAAAAGCGGTCATTTCCGACCTGCGTAATTTATAACGGCAATAAGGTATTGGTGTACTCTGCCGATAACCATACGCTACCCTGTCTTCGTATATCTATATATATACATATATATACGCATGTTGCCTGGCCGCATTTTTCCTGTGTTGCAAACGTCTATGATTATGATACGGTTTGGTTTATCATCAAAAACTCGACTCAGCAGTATGAATAAATCTCAGGTTATTTTCAATGGTGATTTCATTATTAAAATGATGATGATCATGATTCAATAATGATCGATCGCTTCACCCATTTGAAGCGTTGACATATACATATATTTACGTACGTAACGTGGGCGCCATATATATATATATATAGAAATACGCAGCAATGTATCTAATGTATTATATATATATATATATATATATATATATATATATATACGCAGCAGTCTCTCTAATGTATTATATACATACATCTAAAAAATTGTATTGACTTTCATTTTATAAACAATTATGTTCAGTGAATCGTTTTTTTAATGCCCGCATTATTTTTGCAAGTTGCGACTATATATATTTTTTTATTTATTTATATACGCGTCGAAAATGTTTGGATTACTATCGGTTTACATATAAAATATAATGTGATCTAGCAATTCTGTGTTATTTCGGTTTTTTTTGTGCGCTAACTTGTGAAAAATTGCGGCATTAACTGTTTTATTAATCTGATCAATGGTACCACGTTGTATTATAATATTGACAAAATCTTCTTGATCGTAAAAATCTCTGTGTGAGTGCAATAAATAAATGGTGATAACATGAATCTATACGTTCGTGCCGTTATTGTGTTTCACTGGCTAACCAGTGGATAATTACTATGATACTGATGATGGAGTTAGTTATTTGATTTATTGTTCGCTTGGCATGTATACCTAAATACACATGTCACCCTTTTATATCAGGGGCCAAATATATATCAGCCTTCCATATTTAATCGAGTGTCTGCAAACACTGTTATGGTTGACGCTAACTCATCTTCATTGTCATCACATGGTGTGTCCGATTTTAGCGGCTGTTTATTTTGCTTGAGTGTGTGTCAGCACTGACTGCGGTGAACGTACGAACCTATCGCCGGTGGCTCGTTGCCGGAGGGCCCTCGGTGAGCGGTTACCGGACTCGTGGCGCCATCTGGCCCCTGCCGTGGGCAACTCGTCGACGCGCAACAGTTCGGTCTGAGCTTGCAATGAGTGAGTGCAATCGAATCGGACCTACCGGAACGACCAGCAACTACAAACACTCAGTCATGTTTAGTCATGTCGACCTTTTCGGACCAACTTTGGTGTAAACCTTGCGTATCTGTATTTCGCTGCTTCTACTTCTGATTCCATCTGCGTACCTATGCCGGCTTTTGTTGAGACATCACGGAGTCAGCTGAGTCAGTTTTGGTACAGTTAAATATATGCAGTGTGATCTTTAGGTGAAGGAGACAATTGGTCATTGGCGCTCACCTAGTCAGCCAGAGGTGAAGCGGAAAGGGTATGCTTCAAGTTGATGCTTTGATCAAAACAATCGTTTAGCCAGATACATCGCAGGTACAACCAGCAATGAAAGTCAGCTATTATTCTGTACGTTATCGAAATAGTAGTAGTAGTTTTTGGTGAAGCCGTTAAAGTGTTCGGAGTCAGTGCTAACCGGTCTAATGAGTACTTTGTCAATTCTCTGCTATCTGCGCCAAAACTCTCTTCGAAAATTTCTTATTTCCACGTGCCCGTTGAACACATCCTTTAAGTTGTATTGGAAAAAATTGACAACATTTATCTTAGCAAGTACTTCTGAGATTGGCATACACTTTATCAAACGCGTATGCATGTGTTTATGTATCTTGTATATTGTTACACGCTAAAAATATGTTAGGTCAGCCAAATTATTATCAATTTAAGTATACAGGTGGAAAACAGAACTTTGCAGGAGCTTCTGAATTTAATGCAATATATATCTTTCATATTAATGCTTCGAGTTTGCTGCATTAATTATAAATAGTAACAAGCACTATATATATATATATATATATATATATATATTGTTTTTGTATTTATATACTTGTAAATCTATATATACGTTTACTATCTATATATTCACCATTAAAGCTAATGACAATAATATTATCGTCAGTAGATACATTTTAAGGTGTCCCTCTCAAGACTCGTGTCCATGCAAGGTCCAGTAAGTTCAACTGTATCCCTGTCATTATTTTCATTTTTGACAATCATCAAGCTTTGTTTTAATTATTCTTGTTTAATCCGTTTTTCAACCTAAATGAATTTTAAAAAGTATATAAAAATATTTAAAGATGCCATTGGCATATGTCTGCTTGCTTTAGATTAGTTGTTTTAATTTAATTATCCACCATTTATAGACCTGACCACCTAGACAATTAAGAATGGTATCTAAAGCATATCACTTTAAAATATGATGAACTGACCTTGCCTGCTCATACTGATCCGGACTAAAAGAGATCTAATTTTTGCATATAGCAAACTTGATTCTAACACCATCACCATTAGTGGGTAAGGACCTGAGCACAACAACAACAGCCACCACCGTCGGATCTATTAAATACGTCCTAAATATTCGGATACAGAGGGTCCACAAAGGCTGAGGATCTTAGGGTTGTTGTTGTTATTGTTGTTGTTGCTGCTGCTTGTCGCTTGTCGCTGGCGTCGCCTGCCCGCCTGTCTGTCCGTATAGGGTTGTTGGCACCAACATACGCGATCACGATGAGCGATCGCCGCCGATGATGTCTCCATTATTGTTATTATTAGTCGTCTATGAGTATGATTGTAATGAGTGCGGTGGCTGGCTGGCTTGCTGGCTGCAGCAGCAGCAGCTGAGACGAGCCGCCCCTCATCAAGGCGACGACGAACGGATGGGTTGATGATGAACACCGAGACCGGTCACTCACGAAGGCACGACGAGATCCTCGACGCTCAAATGGTGGTGGTGCCGCCGCTGCCGCCGCCGCCGCCGCAAGCGAGGGATCACTCTCTCGCGTGATCGCCAGCGTCAGTCACAGAGATACAATCCGCTAACAATTGCCAGCTGTAGCAGCAGCACCAGCAACTACAACAGCGACAAATAATGTCTGCCTGTCTGGCCGCCGCGTATACCAAAGGACCGGATGGCTCTCTTACTAGCAATCGCTTGTAACGCTGACATGCGGCTTCGTTGTCTGCCTGCCTGTAGCCCTATAACCGCGCAGTCTATCGGTCCGTCTGTGTCCACGTGTTGTGGTCGCTCAGTCGGTCCCGAGTCGGTCTCTCAATCGACTGACTTCGCCACCTCCGGCTAAACGAACAGACAATGAGCAAATCAACTGTCGGTGTACCGTAGCGTTTAGTTCTGTGACACTTTGTCGTTGGTTGCCTTTGGTTGGATCTCATTGGTCCAGCCTACTAGGATCACTAACATAGTGGGAAGCGAGCGCCGTCGACAATCGTCCATCACCACTGACGGTGGTGCAGTCGCTGCTTCCTGCACAAGTAGGAACTTCTGCCTTCAAATACGACTATTACGACTACTACTACTACCACCGCTACCACGGCTGCACTTACTGATCTAGTCCCGCAACTACCTTAATGTATGTTTACAGACAACGTTTGCCTTGGGAAGAAACTACAACGGCGCCTTGACTATATATATATATATATATATATATATATATATATACATATACATATACATATATAGTGCGGTTAAATCATGCGTTCATGTTCAATACCTTAAAAGTACCACTGTCAGTACGCTCATAACACAAAGGAATTTACGAAAATGGTACTTTGACTTAACATCGCTTCGGTACCAAATCAATAGTGATTCGATGTTTGTTATATGAGCGTAATAGAAGAATTTTTCAGAGAAAGAAAATGTTTCCGCTCCCCTATACAATCAGAAGTTTTTACGACTCTTACGACCACTTCAAGTATCGACTATGCATTTAGCCATACATCCCCCCTCTCTCGCTCTTTCTCCCTTATATATATATATATATATATATATATATATAAATATCGCCAATCGTATATATATATGATATTTGGAGTGGTCGTAGAACTCGTCAAAGGCAGCTGTTTCTAGTTGCATGGAAGGCGGAAATGTTTTCTTTAGGATTGATGTTAAATTGTTGAGCTTGCCCAAAAATATTGCTATTACGCTCATATAACAAAAACATTCAGGATAATTCGCAAGTGTATATATATACATCATGTATTATACGGAAAATGAATTGTGTTTTTATATATATATATATATATATATATATATATATATACGCTACCTAACGATGTCGTTCCGGTGCCCAATGCCACAACATACAATTGTTGACAATGCTTATTTATATATATATATATATAGATTATAATCGCCATTCTTCTATGTAACTTTTATGTTTCTATGTAACTTTATACCTCAGCTTACTGATAAGCTCCTGCCAGGTGATATAATCTACGAGTGGTTGCCATGCTTAAGTAGTTACATTTATGTAAACGTCAGAACTTCATGCTTATTTGAGTTAGGCAGTGGTGGTTGACAGGCTGGCATTTATATGCTATCATTCGAGATACGTAGCTTCCTCGAAGCTTACTGGCGAAAAATTGCAAAGTGCTACGCTGGCAAAACGCAAACAGTAACGCTCAATTTGGAGCAACAAAAATGCATGCATACATAAGTGTTACAGATCCACGTCAAACCGCGACGCAGGTATGTATTGTCTGTATGTTCAATGCTATAAACATTTATACTGAATCGTCGAAATTGTACTTTAACCAAGAGGTAAGCTCCATCGAAGCCTACTCCAAGGATAGCTCTAAAAGGTACACAGAGTCATAACGAATTTTATGATAAGCCAACTTACGAGAAGTCTGTGTCATTTATTTGTTATTTGTTTGTTTTCTGTATAGCACGTTACAGAACGCCCTTTGCTCCAACCAAGGAAGTAGTAGCACGCCTTCTGTACGATTACTTGTGATTGTATATACAATGTTAGTGACCTTATGGTTGAATAACCAAATTCTATAAAGTTTAAAACAAACGTTCAAGATGCGTCTCTGCCTTTCAAGGTCATCGTATTTGTGCCAAAGTCAATGCGTACACCGTGGAAATCTGTTTGTTATCGTGAAATTGTAAAGTTTAAGCGCACACTAGCGAGGAAGGGAGGAAGAAAGAACCAGGAAATCAAGATAGCGAGCTATGATGGAGGCTGTCAACTAAAACATGGCCAACCGTCGTTGCATTTGCGCACTTGTTTGGTGTTCGAGCGCAAAATTGCGCGCACTTGCCTTAGGTAGCCGAGTTTAGAGAGCAGAGATAGTCGCGCATAAACGAGTTGGTGCATCCTGAATGAAAATAAGTGTTTCGCGATGAGGGAGCTCAGAAGGCAAAATTGGATAAAATTTCTCTTGACATGTACACTTAAATACACAAGTATTATTTATTAAAGCATTCGCAAGCAGCGCATTTCCTTAAAACTGTTAATATGTTACTGTCGCTATTGTGGGTTGACTTGCCGTCGGTCTAAGGTGAAGGGTGTTAAGTTTAGCAAGTCTCCCAACCAAAACGTTGAAGGAAAAGTTATATCAGTGATGGGAAGTTCATTATATATAGGCGCGGAATTCAATAAGTGCCTGCGACGATTCTTTTCGTAATATGCAATTGGCTGGCTACGAATTTGGTTTTACTAAAATAGGATCGCGTTCATACCGGTCACAGACAGACAAGCATAACCAGCGTATCTAAGCGCCGTGATCATAACATAATAGTACATTTTGGGCAAACAATTGCTAAGTAAAACTCCCGCACAATATAGCGTACAGCTGAAGTTGATGTCACTACGCCAATATCACCAATGAGATACGCAAGAAAGTAAGCTTTGACGCTTCGGCATGCGAGTGCTGCCGTGCTTGTCTACGCTCTACAACTAGATAGAAAATGCCTTTATTTGAATAAAGGGTGAATATGTAAGAACATCTCCTTATGCAGAGCTTGTTCTTTACGGATGACTCGCTTTTCATGCCGTTTTCCAAGGGGACATATTTTGTCGTCTGTCGTCGCTTCCCTGCTGTGGGGCGGAGCCGAGCGCTGTTGTTGGCTGCAACGCCGATGGCGGCCGCGGCCACGGTATGTTTAGCACACAGAAACGCAAGGGATGAAACGCAACTCCACACGCTTGACCGAAGCGCTGAAGGCGACGGCAACAACAGCGGCAACAACAACAATAACAACAACAGCAACAACAACAACAACAACAACAACAACAGATCATGCCAGCGTCCGGCAGCGCCGCTAAAACACCAATTGGGGGCCGGAGGCGGAGAATCACCATCGAATCGTATCGGGAGAACAGCCTCAGGTTTGATGGAGCCGTAGCGGCGGCGGCGGCTGCGGCGGCGGTCGCCCCCTGTCTGTCCCGCCGCTGATAGCCTCGCACAAAGCAGGTAACCGAAATAGACCCTCAGCCAACCAGCTCAGCGCATCGCAGCCAGGGCTCTTTGGGCCGAATTTGCCAAATACAACATTCGTGGTCACCATGCATCGGTATTCCCGACGTCGTCGACGACGACGACGACAACAACAACAACAACAACAACAACAATAACGGCTACGGTGCCGCTGCTCCCGTTGACGCTGGCACCGTCGTCGTCGTCGTGATGTCTCGTGATGACAGCGGGGCGTGAACAGGTATTATTATTATTATTATTATTATTATGATGATTATTATTATTAGCCAGCACGTAATAGCATTGTTCGCCAGTTGCATGATTGGCAGACGTCGCGGACGTCGACACAATCGCCGGCACCGGTCATAGTTGATGCATGCGTTGATGAAGGGATGAATACACAGATAGATGGATGGATGAGTGAGGATCGGTCGATGATGAGAACCTGGAGACGTATGTAGTGAAGGAGTAGAGGCAGAGTAATATGCGTAAACGAAAAGATAGCGCAGCTGTAGCAGCGGCGGCGGCGGCGGCAAAAGAATGAAGGCAAGCAGGAGAATAAGAATGCCTGCCGCCGCACACTGGTGCTCCTGAGCTCGCCTGGCAGTGGTGCAGAAAGCCACGAGTTGCAGCAAAAGTTGTTGCCGGTGGGCTAGATAGATAGATAGATAGATAGAGAAAGCTCGACCATTGAATGTGGCTTTATCTGGCAACGAAGCTCTGGCAACAAGCGCTAACGGCGCGTCCCGGCGCCAAAGAGACGCTGCCAGCAGTGACAAAGCAGCCGTAACCGGGCTGTGACGACGTCGGAGCTGTCGTCAGCTTCCAGCAGCGGCATGGCGTGGGGTAATTTGCAACAACAAAGCCCGTAAGGCAAACAGGGAAGCAACCGACCATCCAACCGACCGCCCGACCGACCAATAGATTCGACCGACTGCCAGAGCCCGCGCTTGGCCGAACGGCCGGGCAAAACCCGCCGATTCTGAAGGGACTGAAAGGTTTCGACGTCCAAAAGGCACTGCTGCTGCGAGGCACCGCATAATTTCGAGAGATGAGAACGAACCATCTCATTATCGAGGTTATCACGCGATGAAGACCCAGAGAAACAGAGAGGAAGAGAGAGGGCGGAACGGCAAAAAGATATATATATACATATATATATATAGAGAGAGAGAGAGGGAAGGAAGCAAACAATGCCAACAACGAGTGGTGCACGCAAAGCAAAATCCCGGAATTTCGATCGTTAGTTTGCTCTGTGAATAATTCGCACTGGTACAGCAAGAGGTTCTGGCATCCTCGCCTAGCTGTCAAATGATGAGCTTATATCTTCTCGAATTACCTGAATGCGAGGTTCAAGTACTTATCGAGATAACGTACAGACATATATATATATATATATATTATATGTATAATATATAGATGATATATATATATAAGTAGATAATCTTTTATATACATCTCATATGATATAAATTCTATTATATCTCATGTTTATATCTGTATTCATATTCTCTTCTCTTGCTATCCTCTCTCTCCTATCTCTAGTTACTTTCTCTCTTCTGTATCTCTTCTCTCTAATCTCTTCTTATTTCTATCCTTATCTCTCTGTTCTCTCTCTTCTGTCTCTCTCTCTATTTATCTCTATATCTCTCTCTCTATCTCTCCTCTCTCTCTCTTTTCTCTCTCTCTTCTCTATTCTATGTCTATTCATAGTCTATTATTCTATTTATGTGTCTCAGGTATACATTGTACCATTATTTATTTTTGTCTATCGGTTACAGGTAATTATGTTATTATGTATGAAGTGTCGGTATATATATATATATAATATTATATATATATATTATATATATATTCTATCTCATATGTATATATATCTATTATCTTCTCTCTTCTATCTTCTCTCTCTCTCTTCTGTCTCTCTCTCTGGTCTCTCTCTATCTTCTATTATCTCTCTCTGTTCTCTCTCTCTCTCTCTCTCTCTCATCTTCTCTTCTCTTTCTCCAAGTTCCCCCCCCTCAAAGCTTTGTTTTGGGTACTTCGTGGCTAAACAAGTGGAGACCTCATGCCGAAAGCCGGGGCGGCTCTTACACCCGCATAACGGTGCAAACTAACACTGGGCCACTTAGCCCGTTAAAATGACCGTTCATGACCTGTCGGAACAATTGAGACAATGGAACCAAACGTACCGCGAACTTCTACTATTATGGTAACCGTATCGAACGACACCGTTTATTTTGCGAAAGAAAAGCGTATGATTGTCACCTTGTATCGCATATGACTTGCGCCTACTTTTTCCTCGATTTGCACCAGCGTAGCATATCCTGTTTGATAAACAGCTTACCCCATCTTCAAGAGAACCTTGAGGCGCGCTGTGGGGGTAGGCCCGAAAACGTACTGTCCCAGCGTGACTGGAGTTCCCCTCTGCACGACGAGGTACAACGACGTCTCTTTAACGAAAGTGCCGACGACACAGCCAGAGCTCGCTTAAACGCCGTATCCGCCAAGGATTCAGGGGCCTGGTTACACGCGCTTCTCAGTGCCCCCATAGGTAGCCTTCTTGATGACGAGTCGATTCGTATAGCAGTAGGCTTACGACTAGGGACAGACATAGTTAGCCCTCATCGGTGCCAATGTGGTCAACCCGTCGATAAACTAGGACATCACGGACTATCGTGCATTATTAGTGCAGGACGACGCTCGAGACATGCCGCTATTAATGAGACCTTTAGCAGAGCCCTTAGGTCGTGCGGTCGTCCATGCATTATTGAACCCCCAGGCCTCTGCGCGGAGGACTACAAACGTCCAGATGGTATGACACTCACACCAATCAAGCGAGGCAAAATGCTAGTTTGGGATGCAACCGTTTCCGACTCCTTAGCTCCTTCTATGGTCGGTGGTGGCGCATCCGAAGCTGGTTATGCAGCCCACCTTGCGGAGTCTAACAAGTTGAAAAAATACTCATCAATCGGCTATCCCCATGAATTTTGCGCTCTCGCGTTTGGAACCCTGGGTGCCCCTGGCGTTCGGACCAAGCAGCTGATCCGCAAAGTTGGGACCTTGTTAAACCTGTCACCCGGTGATAACAGGTCATCGTCCTTTTTTAAACAAAGCCTGGATCTTGACATACAACGTGGAAACGCTGCCTTCGTTCGGGGCACACTCCTGAAGTGGTCTCGCCCTGGCCACACGTGACAGTCACAATGCGCATTGGCTTAGCTAGTTGATGTGTGTAACATATACCTAATGTATTATACGGAAAATAAACTTTATATATATATATATATCCTGTTTGATTAGCATTATAGCATATGGTGTGCTGCGTGTATGTCTTCGTAAGACTCGAGACCGTCAATTTCAATCCGTCCGTTTAATATATTCTGCTTGCTGCGACTTTAGTTTACCAAACACTCTCTTTCTATCCGATTCTAGACTACAGGAGCATCCTTATTTTTAAAACCAAATGACAACAAGAGCTTGTAAGCCTTTCTTAAAGGTCGAGAAATAGTTATGTTTTTATGTACAGCGCGACAATGCAAGAAATAGCTAGAATGCTGTACGGTTAATATTAGCTGGGGTACACACGCTCTTAGAGGCCTTTACCTCAACAATCTTCCCGGCATCAACGAGACCGTGTAACATATCGTATGTCCATGCTAATGAAAAACATTTGATCTGATGGCTCCCGCCACAATCATTTTTAACAATGATCCTGCCAGTATAACAGTTGCAATTTATTTTTCTACTACATTTAACATTAGTAACGATTCTTCTATGTTTTTATTTTAAATGTTCTGTAGTCTAGCTAGTCGATAAATTTGGCGCACAAAAGCACTGATGATGATGATAAAACAACACGAAACTCGTCATGATAAGTAATGTGGGTTTAGCATATGGGCATTTGATAATGTTAGTGAACGACGCACTGTCGGCGCGATTACATGCCGCATGGAGATTGTAGGCCAACTCATGTTGAATTGGTTTTCATTGATTGGCTATAAGTCATAATAAAACATGAATACAATATGTACGCGCACACATAGCGGTAAATAGGTGTATATATATATATATATATATATATATATATATATATATATGTAAATACTCGTTTGCAGTATATATGTATACATAGCTAGAAATAGAAAATTAAGTTATAGGCCAATAGTATGTAAACCAAAAAGCCGTCTAGTTAAGTACTAACTACTTTCATTATTAGTAAACCTGCTTAATGCGCTATTCATTGACTAAGATGGTCACGCGCTATTAAGTCAGCTGAGTGGCCTGATATATACTTTATACTCTTTCATATGACATGGCACGCAATATGCGAGTAAATACGGCCGGTATTACTGTAAGCGTAAATAATGTAACACTAGTTTTTAGAAGATATAGGTATATGCGTATAATTCAATAATTGTTCGCAACAGATATATCTAGTAAAAACGAATTGCAAATATGTGTATGTGTTCATGTACGTTATATTGGAGACTACACCGCATGCAACAAGTAATATCAAAACTCAATGAGTCTCCGTATGAGAGGTTTCACCTATTTTACACGAAACCAGCTTGACTGTGACCAAGAAGATTACGTTGGCCAAAACAAAAAATCCGTTTAACAATAAACATAAGCGATGACTACTTCCACAAATAACATCAATAGCAGGGTAAATAAGGCGGACCAAAATACAAGTAACAGGGCACCCTACCGTGCCGTACTGGCACGAGCGCGCCATTGCAAAGTAGTTGGTATATTCCGGCCGATGCTTTGCGGATTTCACTACTCACAGATCTCGCTGACAACGGAATCGATAGGTACAGCCCTATCGAGCGAAAGCGGCAAAACAATGGAAATGAATATCTGTAGGAGAAGATTTTTAGCCAAAACAGTAAGAACATCGCCTACGATGTCGGCGCCGTCAGCAACAACAACAACAACAACAACAACAACAACAACAACAACAACAACAACAACGACGACGACGACGACGACTACGACGACTACCCGAGCGAGCGATGTGCTGAAGATTCTCACGAAGACAAATTGCAACACGCTGATGATGACGGCGATCGTCATTGGGGCCGCCATGATATTTTCTCAAGGAATCGATCCGCCTCTCTCGCCGGCTATATTTCTATACAGCCCGCTCTTCGTTCAAATCATTCTGTCTCTCTCCCTGTCTCTTCCTCCATTTCGGTGGGTACCTGTTGTTCAGTCAGACGACCGACGACCGGTTTACCTGCTCGAAGCACGGCGACATGACGCCAGATTTCAGTTTGGCGAACGCACGGGCAGGTTCAATGACAGAATGGGTTATGTCAGCCCTACGTCAGCCCCGTCACAGCAGCAACAGCAGTCCGTAGTGGTCGTTGAAGTAGTAGTAGTAGTAGTAATGGTAAATCGAATCCATCAATGGCCGGATGATTTCGTGAGCCAGATGAACTGCTGCGGTGGTCAGTGAAGCAATGCAACTACGCGCGCAACAGCTGCAGAAACAGCAGTCGTCACTGCTGGTCCCATCCATTGTCCGCTGTTCGAGCTCTGACAAATCTTTTGTAACGAGAGAAGGCGGCAAGCGAGATAAATGGGAGGGAGTTAGGGCTGAAGGCAAAGGCAGACTGAAGAAAGGAGAGACCGATTTACGGGTGAAGATACACACACGTCAAAGGCTGGGTCGAGCGGTTGACTCCTGCCGGGTGGGCGGATGTCGATGTAGTTTTTCTTTTATCACAAACATTTACACAAATGCTCATTGAACTTGCCATCGACTGACCTCGAGCCAGAATAACTGTTCAGTATTCGCCATATACTATGAATAAATGCAAAAAATAGGCAATTAATATATATATATATATATATATATATATATATATATATATATATATGTATATATATTCCAGGCTTCGAGCCGTGAGTAGTCAAGGGGCTGGAGCCTGGTTACATGCCCTACCCTGTCCACGAATAGGGACGCTTTTGGATGATGAGACGACGCGCATCAGCACAGGATTGCGTCTTGGTGTCGACCTAGTTGTCCCTCACCGATGTCGTTGTGGCTACCTTGTAGACGCTTTGGCGCATCATGGCTTATCATGCGCCTTAAGTGCAGGCCGAAGAGCACGCCACTCGGCATTAAATGACACTTTCAGTCGAGCACTAAGATCTGCTGGCTTTCCGTGCGTACTAGAACCTCCGGGTCTATCCAGAGATGACGGGAAAAGGCCTGACGGTCTTACTCTAACCCCCTTTGAGCGTGGTCGCATGCTTGTTTGGGACGCAACTGTAACCGACTCATTAGCCCCTTCGATGGTCGGTGCAGGTGCG
>QVRM01007093.1:135000-148163 GCA_003439945.1 Dermanyssus gallinae | reverse complement strand
ACACCTCAACACAACAATAACAACAAACCGCAACAACAACAACAACAACAACAACAACAACAACACAACTTAAGTACTACCTACAAGAGCACAATCAACGTGTGCAGGCAAGCGCATCTACAGGCGGCCTCATTGTTTCCAAATGTACCCTCACGTCGGCTTCGGCATCGTCCGCTTAGTCTACAGTTCTAGTACAAGCTGTATAACAGTAAGCAGGCAACATAGCATATTTCGTGAACTGTCGCCACCTATCAGGTGTTGGGTGCAAGCACGCCCACAGCAATATTATAATTATGCATGTATGTTTGTATAAATAAATATATGTTAGTTTGACTAGATATACATTTATATATACGCATATAAATATACATATATATATATACATTTATATATACGCATAAATATATATATATATATATATATATATATATATATATATACACATCTAATCAACCCCGTATATATATATACACTATATACACCTATGTATGCTGTGGGTGTGTGCGCACATGGACAATACAAGCATGCACGTACGTGCCGTGCCTATTTATTTGCAATTGAACCAAAGGCATTGTTATTAATCTAACAAAAAAGCTGGGGGCTGGATTGGCATTTCATGTGTGTGAACAGAATCTCGTCCTGTGTTATTTCCAGCAAGTGACTGCGGGATAAACAATCGCAGTTTGCAAAAGAACCCATATTGAGATAGATCCAGGGGATGATTTCATATTAACGACGATGCGTACAAAACATTGTCCACTCGGTTCAATGAGCGGCTTGTTTATGTCTCCAGAGACAGAAGGAAAGTCGCCATTGCTAGCTCGTTATCCTTATAGTGCACACGGTCACGGCATTGCGCCTGATGTGGTGTGGCCAACCAACCACATGCATACAATACAAACAACGATAAGATTATTTAAAAGTGCCCTAGGCAACTGAACTTTGTGACCCAATACTGTAATCACCATATATATATATGTTTCTTCTCAACTTCAACAACATAAGGTTTTTGTTGTTTAATTTAAAACATGCCTAATGCGCCAGTGCAGAGCACTTGTTCTCCGAAAACTCGCGTATTGGGCCTTAATTTTATATATAAATATATATATATATATATATATATATATATATATATATATATATATATATATATATATATATATATATATATATATATATTACTGTCTAGGAGCTTCAGTAAGCTAGACTAAACTTTTATTAGGGCTAGCAAAAAGCCTTCCTTGGGTGACCCCGATTTTCCTATTTAGGCTAGACTTACCGACAATTCGAACAGCAGCAAAACCGGACCGCGATACGACAACTTACAACAATTAACGTAGCCGCAATACGTTAATGTACTTCTTCTGATGATTCTTGCCGCATGATGGTATTTTGTCACAACGCATTGGTGCGCTAACGGTGGCATTGATAATATGCGGTATTTTGCAAGATCACCACAACCTTATTGTACTTACTCGTGTACAGGGACTCAGGAACTCCGCCTAGCTATAAACCTCATGAGCGGACCTTCCGAGACCTCAATAACCTTTTCGTACGTTCTCATGTGCAGGATCAGATTCGGCCAAGCAGCAAAACTTGACGTCAACAGCGCATCCCGGAAACCCAACCCTTCATCCTAGAAACTAGCACTTCAACAAAGCAATTTTGTATGCATGAATGTATGTAAAGCAAACGAGTTACATCCACCGGTTAATATTCACAGCAAGCGTAGAACGACCAATGTTTACACCGCTAGAACCGTCGAAATTTTGTCCTTGTTGCTCTGTAACACTTAGCTGTACAAACATGAATCTTTAATATTCAGCAAAATGCATTTGTTAAAAAGTAATGTGCTATTCGTTCCATGACGATGTACACGAATTAAAGAGCGTCTGAGGTCTTTGATAAGCAGGGCTCAGGTTTGGGTCATGTCCACCTAATTCATGCATTTAGTAAACCATGAGGGCCAACTTTCTTCTGAGCGGGTTTTTTAGGGCGGGTAATGCATCTTAGAGAAGACAAAGCACGGTTGATGCGCCGAAAAGAAGGCGTTCAGAAAAAATCAGCTGTGACGTTCGTCACGTTTTGGCCTCAAGTCGAATGTCAAAGATCATATTTCCATTTAGCATCTGTTGCTGTGCGCTAAACAATAATTCATTTGCCTAGACAATCTAGCTCAGATTCTACAACACCAAGAAAATCAGGTAGGCAACGTAACACATTATTACATATCGATTGCACTACAGAGAACTATTAAGTTAGGGTTCAGACAAGAATATTATTTCGGTTTTGTGTAAAAGTGTGGCGTGCATAACGCGCTAGGTTTAATGCCAAGGTGGACTTACGATTAACCTATACTGGCCAGCAACTTTTTTACTAATACAAGTTTGGGCAAATTACAAACTTTGGTTAAATCTGAGTCAACGCTGGGGGTGCAGGAAATGTTCGACAGTAATGGGCTCTACATTAAAAATAAATATATTAATCGAAGGTCAGATCTGGATTGTTGTTCATATTCTAGCTCCCCAGCATTGTCTAGATTCTTTCCTCGACGATATCAATTATTTCTATCGGCACCAGATCTCAATCTTAAACAAAACGGCTGAACACTTCAACTGAGGTAGAAACATGCTAATAACTGCTCGATGTAAAATCTTGGTTATATATGAATTTGTTTTCCTAAACGAAAACGATCACCCCGATTCTCTGCAATATAGATTTGTGGCGGCTTGCATGCGGGTAGTTGTTAGAAATGACACAAACTTGGGTCATGCATTTAAACCTACATAATCTTTTCACTATGTATATTTTGGCAAAAACACGTTTTCGGTCATATTAACCACCGATTACTTTTAACAAAAAAACGAGTTTAATCATTCATCGTTAATTGATTAAATAATGTCGTTTTTACGTGCGCAGCAGATCTTTTAGAGTCCGGGTCAAGAATTCCCTCAGCTGAACCGTATTCGCGCAAACTGGTGTTCTTTTAGGGTAGATATGTTTAACCGGTTCGGTATCTATTTATGTATTAGAAATAAAGCGCTAATCACACCCTAAGGTAAATCATTTTTCCTCATAGATGCTAACTTGTTTTCCTATACCAATTCAAGTGTCACTTCCACAAGGCTGTTGCGTTCATCTGGCCGAGTGAGAGTTGAAGAGGCAGGTATTGATCTAGCATTCCACACTAATCTGATAATTTGTCGTTAGTAAGCTGTTATATTCCTTATTTGTTTATTTCTTCCGAATAAGCATTGAATGACAGACTGTGTTTCATTGTATGGAATGGACGAAATTGCGGTCGTGTCTAAGCCACTTTTGCTGTTTTCTTACGTGCTACATTTCTGGGAGTTGTGCGCGCCGTCCTACTAGAATTCTCTGAGTCTATTCTAAAATGTCTTTGTAATATCTCTGAGTCTATTTTTGAAGTGTCTTTGTAATACCTGTTTGGTAGACATTGCGATAGAGGCATAATTGGCCGCATCTCTTGAATCAATCGGCTCTCTTTAACAGAAATTGTATTTCACTATAGAGGGGGATTCTGCCAGTGGCGCAGAGGTGGTGGAGACCGATTACAACGTCAATAGCGTAAGAAACGCTTATATATTTCTTCGGAATTCGATATTTCTTCCATGCCGCACATTGCGGCAGTGCCCACGTCTTGCTTGATCTCCAGTGTGCTTTCTACCCTTAAACAAGTCCGTTGTTCCCAAAAACGCTGCACTCCCTGTAGTAGATTGCCATCCATCCAGACTCAAGGGTTGAATCAAAATATTTTTGAGGAGCATTGTCGAACGGCTTCATGACCAATAACGATCTCATATAGTCGTTTTCTTGCTCTGGACAACGTTCTTTCTACTTTCGACAGTTAGGCCTAAATGCTTTGCGAGTACTCATTTCTCCGGCAGCTAGGTAGCCTCCTCTGGGCAAATATTGTCTGCTTCACTAGCAATCAGCCAACTCTTAGTCAAGCTCTAGAGGCATGCAAAGTCAATAAATACCGAAAAGATCAAAACGTTTAGCATATAAGTAGCACGAATTGCCTCCCAATCTCTGATAGACGGGGTTTTCTTGAGTCTGATGCGGCAGGTTTGGATTGATATCTGGCTCTGTCTTGATAGAAGCTTTGCTTGCGCTCCGTAAGCTTCTCCGCTCCCTTATTGACCTTGGTACTATGTCTGGGCTACCCCTATCAGTGTCTCCGCGACACACGCCCTTGAATGTTTACGAGATAAGAGCACCTGCGCACGGCCGGTTGGGCCAATGACCAGACTAGACGATTATCAGACAGTCACAAAATCTGGTTTGGGTGAATAGCTGTGTTCTCGCCGAAGGCAAGATGTTTGCTCAGTCAAAGCAAATCTATGGTCCTTTTGACGACGGCCGTAACAACGCTGAGGCCTGAAGCCATTAACATCATGCATTCGACATCATAGCTGATGGCTTGTTCCAGAAGAACCTGTCAGCATTACAGTGGACAGCCGATAACGTCGGCATGCGTCTGGAATTCGTTTAAAGCGCTTCTTTCCTGCTAGCGTTCCTAGTAACAAGCCTTTTCCACAGCGCAGAACTGCGGCCCGTGTTCTGGTCTTGTAGTTCAGCTCGCAAGCTTTATTGAGGCGTTGATCTAGGGACTGAATGCTAATTCAATTAACGCGTCTACCAGAATCCTTTCTTAGATCATCTTTTAGCAACACTTCCTCCAACTGCGAAGACGGAATAGTGGCAATTATGATGGCATTCCAATCACGTTTTGCAGCGCAGCAATTGAGAGAGAGAGATTGTGTCGAGATTTGTGCCCAAATCATGCCGACGCTGCATTTATTCAAATGGGGTCGATTAAACAACACCCCTTATAAACTATGATGTATGATATTTTCTGCACGAGCAGCAGACACGTAGTTCAATGCCTTTTGTGGCAATCTTCGGATCGAACGATTGCATCCTATTGTTCATATATATCTAGTATCTTATCGTAGTGCTTAACAAAGTACCTAATAACTATGAACTTATTTGGTGCGCATTTGAGCTCTCGTGTTAGTTTTGTGTAAACCGAAAGTGTGCTATAGGGCATTAAGTAAACAAAAATCAAAGTAAACTGCGTTTGCTAAGGAACGTATAAGAACGCCATGGCGCAGAGGTATGCATGCACACACGGAACTTCGCAGTTATATGTCATTTATATGCGTGTGTGTGTACAAACTGGGAAACATTTTGAATTTCAACACAGACTTATTATGTTTATACGCATTAGTTACTTCTGTTGCGCCTGCCAGGTGTAGTTGTTCGCGTTGGCTTTTAGACAGCAATATAATACCGTCACGAGTACTAGCAGATCAGCAAACTTAAATTTTCGAATGAGACGGATCGTTTGTAATCGTCTACCACAAGATGGGAAACTCGTTCAGAGTTGCTCAACGTGGAGAAAAGCACTCCCCTTGTCTGCCGAAAACAGTGGCTTCCCTAAAGACATCCGACGTATATTTGCTTACTTTGGAATTGAATTTGTGGCAGATGCAGTGCGGCACTCACTGGCCTAATAAGAGGAGGCCGGGCTTAGCACGTCTACTAACCCATTAACACCATAATCATCGTGACAGCATAGACGTTGTTTACGTGTTTTCGCCAGGGCAGCTTTTCTAACCTATTCAATACAAACGACTAATTAGTGTATCTTTAGGACTCTTTCCGACGCCTAAATATTATAATTACAACGAATTGTTTTGAAGAAAATCTCAAACACATCGTATTTAGAACGTATCTACTCAGATACGTTCGGAGTTTCGTCGAACGTACGAAAGGTACTACTAAAAAGCAGTACCTCTTTGTAGGTGCTGCCACAAAGCTACTAACGTCCCTCGTAATATGGGACGCATCCAGTGTGGCATTTTCAGTTTTTTCGTTGCCTTATAAGTGTCTGCTTTGCGATTTGGCGTGCCACGATAAAATGTATAATAATAAGTTGACAGTAATAACTGTGGCAACTTTGACAGAACGCTTGCAACTGCTTACGTTTAAAGCTCCTTTAACAACCGACCGCCTTAAGCCTTAATAAGATCGAAGTACTTCAGGGATGCGTCCAAAGTTGCCATGGCCGTGAATAGAGAGACCATTGTGACAGCAATCTATCCTTATCAAGTTAGCGTTGCCATAAGAGAAAAAGCAAGAGCCACCGTGCCACGCCGGATGATGCAAATCTTGGTGGTCCCGCAAACGTGGAAGGATCTACTACAGGCCGTACTTACAGTTCCTGGAACCGGGAGGGCTAACATTCAACTATCCCAACGATCATGCTGGCACCTGCCGGAATAATTCACACGACACGGGATGACATAGATGTTCTGGGTGCCATGTGTTAAGGAATTTACGGGTTCTTCGAACAACACGAGAGTCCCCCCTAAAAATCTGCCCACGTTTGACAACGGTGGACACGCAAGCGGCCTATTATGTGCGATGGCACAGTCGTAAGGATTTAACTAGATGCTACGAGCGTGCCTGCCTTTAAAATAAAAAGAAGACTTTGCTGCTCACGATGAGACTACTAGGTCCATTCTAGGCGGGGTGTGGAGTCATTATTTTAGAAGGGAGATTATGGTAATATACTAGAATACGGCGACCTTGGTATTAGAAGGGCGATGGACCTCCTCGCAACCTGTACTGCTGCATCATTAAATAATTTTGGTTCTCTGGCAGAAGAGAGACGGAATAAGATAACGGGCCATATTTAGTGGCTCATCATTTCGTTAGCGGGGGATGACTACAAGCTCTGCCCTCCCGTTAGCTTGGCACCATGCTGAATCCTGGACTCCTTCAGCATGATGTCGGCAAATTGGATAGGCACGCCCGTCTGTGAACCGTTCATATGCATATCGTGTAGTAGACAGATCCATTCTGACGGTCGATACCTGTTAAGTTGCCTGAAAATTCCCGGTAGGCTTACAAGGCACGCGAGTCTCATTGGAATAGTGAGAAAGGCACTGAGAAGAGCAGGAATACTATCCACAATCGAATCCAAAAGCCTCAGCGGGAACAATGAGTTACTCTATGGTCAAACGGCAAAAGCCTTCTCTGGCTGTGATGTATCTCTCTCGTGCACGGCGGTCTCATTATGTTTTGGCACAGCTCTGCCAAATGTGTATGGGTCGCAGAACATACATAATTTGAAAAAGCGAAGAAAGTATTTCGAGTTTCAAGGAGCTACAATTTCTTAGCTATTGCTTTGAAGACACGGGGTTTTATAAGTGTTGGCAAAGTTTCTGAGGAATATAAAGTAGGGGGATAATACGGGCGACCGACGCGGAGCAGTGACGTTTTTGACGCAAATTATTAGCCATTGGCTGTTTATAGAGTGAACGTGGCTTCTACCATAAGTGCTACGGGCTAAAACAACATTAACAGATACCAGTAAAACGTTATGTCAACACAATTGTAAGAAGAAAATTAAAAAACAACTATCTCATGCCCGAGTATTATTATTATTACATATTTTTTTAAATATACCTGATTAAACAATATCAATCATGTTTTACCTAATTGAAAGAGTGAATAACTATATTGTGGACTCTTATTGACTTACCGGAGACTGACGGCTGTTGACTTTGGGAATCGGCGCCACCACGATCACCTACACCTATTTAGTGTTAACACTGTTGGGGGGCGCTTTAAGAGCTTCATCTACGAAACACGCATCGATTCAGTTGATGATCTGGTCGCTTATATAGAATATCTTCCGTTGCTATTAGAACTATTAGGAAATTGTTTATCAAATTTAACGCGTGTAACACACACTCGCGTCAGACTGTTTCACAAGAAACGTACTTACTTAGCAACCGCGGATCGAATTAACGCTCAGTTGGAATTGAAAATCTGGAAGTCTTATGTTTCAATACCAAAACATAACATCACTTTTATTTCACATAAAAGGGTTGGTATCAATATACATACTTCTGTAAGACAATCGTGACTAATCACCAAATAGGCGAGCGCTATTTGGCTTATCGTGGGCCCATTTGACGATACGCCAAGCAAACAGTCCGTTCACGAATTCACCGCGGGCCACGGCTTTTGAGAAAACGACATTTTTTAAAGTTTTTAAACGTAAAGGCTCAAAAATTAAACAAAATCTCAGTTTTCCAGAACTTTCTTTAAAGAGACTACTTTTCTTACAATGACCCGGAACGCTGGAAGAATTTTAGATTATGTTAATATTCTTCAAACATGCCAAGCCGACGCTTTCAGCTTCTTTATCGGCAGAATCGTGCTCTCGCCACAGCGAAGAAGGAAATGCGTTAAACACGAATACATACTAACCATGACAGGTGCTGCTGCGTCATCATCGAAATATGAGCGAAGAATAGCTATTGTCCGTGTCCTCCGCGTCGGATGGATTTGCACCCAGATTACACATTTTTCAAGCGTAGGTCAACGGACAGTTCAGCGAATTGCAGCCGATTACACTGTTGCCGATGGAACAGCACCATATTTCTACGAAATAAAGAGTAAGATTCACACGACAGAGGGCGCACACCAAGGTCTCCATAACTGATCGGTTCAGTCCAATTTTCCGAATTTCCAAAAATCCTTCTGTTTTGATCAGCAATCGTGCGCGTGACTCTTACCTGGCCACAACGATCACGTACGAGCTTCGTGTTCGTGAGGACCTGAGGTACAATATAAGGCCGCGAAACCTAATAGACGTGCTCGATGCCATTTGCTTCTCCTCGCTCTTAAGTACAGAGCAGTTAGCTGTACGTCTTCGTTCTGGGCGTCATTGAGCGAGAGTCTAACAGGTCTCGATATGCTAACGTAGGATTGCTCTCGGTCACTATTAGGAAACCGTCTAAAAAGTAGATGGGAACTTTTAACCACGGACTTGTATGCGGCTTAGACCCTGCATTGAAAGAGTGACTAGCTTGAGCAGGGGTTATATTAACTATAAGTTTTTGTCAGGCGTTCCCCTGTCGATGCAAAAATTGCATATAAATATCTGTTTTCATTTAGACACGGGTTCAGAAAGGAAGCAATAAAGTACGTGCCAATTTAGGTAGGTAATCCTATATATATATATATATATATATATATCCGCTCTCTCTGATGTAATATAAGATTCTATTAAAACAGTTATAACCGTAAAGTGAAGAACCAGCTAGTAGGCTAAGGATGTCCGAAGCTCGGCAGGCATTAAAATGGCACGGTGTACACCCATCAGCACAAATTTAACATTGATTTATTATTTGCTTGATACGTACACCTAAATACACATGTCACCCTCGGGGGCGCTTTAAACGGCAGCATATACTGGGTCTCTCGGAATATTTTGAAAGCGACATAGGTAATTGTAGAGCTTGTTAAAGTAAATCTTTTTTGCATTTCATAAAGATAATTTTGGTATCAAATCTATGGTAATGTGATCCGTGATTACGGAGTTATTAAGCTTTTTCAGAGGGCATGTCAAAATTGAGTGCATGCATAAATGATAAAGAGTGATTTATCTGATGGGGTAGGTCATTTATGCAAGCACTCAATCTTGACATGCCCTCCGGAAAGCGCTAGTTACTGTGGTCATGGGGTTATGAGTTTGAGGTACTAGACGTGAAACCTAATAATAGAACTTTATTTTTTTGTCTCGGTCTTCTCTAACATTTGGTCATAGGAATAGGCCCTTTAACAGGTGTATAATTCTGATCCCCCGAAAATGTACAATATTTTACAATATATTCAACTGGCTCATTTGTTCGATATTTTGTACTTCTTCCTCCATTTATTTATAGTGCTGTACCGTTGTATCCAACGTCACTGCTCTGACATCTCGTAATTGCCCATTCGCTCTTGAATTATTGTATACCCCGCCCATTCCCACTTTTACATCTCATATGTATCTGATGGCCCCATCGACAATTTCCCTTTGCCCGTATAAAACTTTTTACCATCAATTTCATTATTTCTACCGGCTATTTTATCTAATCTTTCGCGAAGCCATGTCCGAATTCAAAAACCATGTCCAATCTCCCCACCCTACTTCCCCGCAGCAACAGCTAGTGTGGGACTCGCACCCACTAAAACCGATATCCTCCCCACCTCCCAAGGTCCGGGATTGCAAAGGCATTACTTCGACAATCCTAAGGGGGAGTCTCGTGTTTTAACGCGCTATCGTGTAGCCAATGCTTGCCCGTCCTGACTGAACTTCGCTAGTGCCCCGTCCTAACACTACCATATCGTCACCAAACAGCAGCACGGGTGTATTGATATATACACTTTTTCTCCTCTACCTGACATCCTAACCCCGTGCTATTAATATTTTGTGTTATTATTTCTATATACGTAAGTAAATCACCGATGACAGCCGACATCCTTGCCTGACCACCTTAGGGACTATAAACCCTCTAGATTGTGCGGCTTCTATTATTTGAACCGTGTTATTCCTATGAATGTCTTCACCCAGCTTCTGCCAAAACCGTTCTCCAACATAAGTTGACACAACTGTGTACTGCCCACCATATTATATATATATATATTAATTTTTTTTTCCATTTAAAACTCTGTCACAAATCCTTGTCTCCGCAATCTCAATGCTTCTACAACCTGACTTAATAAAGAAATATGATCAGTTAGTCTATACGTTTTTTTCATAAATCCGCATTGCCATTCTCTTATTCGTCCAATCTCTTTACAAATGCATCTACAGCCCTCCTCCTCATAACAAACATTTTTGGATGATGGATAACATAGTGTCCGTGATGAGACACGGAGTATGCGGTATATACAGGTAGTTCAATAAGTTCTTAGAATGAAAACCGAGAATTTTCCAAATCATGTTTTTGAATTTTTATTATTCGATATACTCCCCGAGAAGCTCAATACACTTTTCCCACCGAGATTTCAGAGCTTTCATACCTCTTGAGTAGAATTCCGCGTCGTTAGACTGAAAATAGGCATTGCCAGCAGCCTTAACCTCTTCATTGCTGGAAAAACGCTTTCCACCGAGACTGTTCTTCAAATGTCCGAAGAGGAAATAATCAGAGGGGGCCAGGTCTGGAGAATAGGAGGGTTGTTCAATAAGTTCGAACCTCAGTTGGGCCAGTTTTGCCGATGCTTGCCGGGACTTGTGTGCAGGAGCA
This sequence comes from Dermanyssus gallinae, assembly GCA_003439945.1. Lineage (NCBI taxonomy): Eukaryota > Metazoa > Arthropoda > Arachnida > Mesostigmata > Dermanyssidae > Dermanyssus > Dermanyssus gallinae. Next base: position 137,046 of record QVRM01007093.1, on the reverse strand, counting down.
TTGCCCTGGTGAAACGGGACAACCTTCTTCTGCAAAGCGGGGCCGTTTCACGATGAGTTCTTGCTAACGGCAGTCCAACAGTCTTGCATAATATTCTCCTGTGATCGTTTTACAGCTCTATAGGTAGTCGACCAGCATTATTCTACGTTGGTCTTAAAAAACTGTAGCCATCACCTTTCCGGTCAATGCCGTTGTCCGCACCCTCTTCGGAGGTTCTTCATCAGGTGCACACCATTGGCAAGATGCTTCTTGGGTCTCGGGAGTGTAGTGATGAACCCGGCTTTCATCGACGGTCATGAATCTGCACCAAAAATCCGACAGATTGTTCGACATCTTGGCCAAATTTCGCTGTAAAGCCAAAACAGGCGCGTCTTTTTGACCTTGGTTGAGCAAATGCGGCAGCCATTTTGCTCTAAGCTCTTTCATCTTCAAGTTTTCGTGTAGGATAAAATGCACACTGCCTAAACTAATCCCTAATGCCTCCGCTATTTCCTTAATGTTCATTCGTTTATCTGTGCCAAGCATTTTTCGCACTTTCTCTACGTTTTCCTCATCAGTTGCCGTTTTTTGGCCTCCTGGACGTAGTTCATCCTCGGTGCTCCTGCGACCTCTTTTTAACACATTAATCCAGTTGGAAACAGTGGCAAAACATGGCGCAGAGTCACTGTACGTCTCGTCTAACTCAATTTTTACTTGGGTCGCATTCCAACCTTTGAAATAAAAATGCTTGATAACCACTCGAAACTCTTTTTTCTTCATTTTCAAAAATCACGCCGATACGTTGCACGGGATAAACTATCAAACGAAATCGCAACGGCCAATCACCATAATATATTGAGTGCTAGCAGTCGAAAAGTTGCAGTTCCTATTAGCGGTGAAAGCGTGCCAAAATTCGAATTCTAAAAAGCTCATTGTAAGAACTTATTGAACTACATGTATATATATATCCATTCACATGTTCATAAATGTATATACATGTATATGTATCATAGTATATACAATATTTCATAATACAACATTGCTATATACACATGCGTACATATATATATATATATATATATATATATATATATATATATATATATATATATATATATATATAACAACGCACATGAATTTAAATTGTATTATTTATTATTCAATATTAGGGTTACAGAGATATGTGATTAATCAACAACATGCGCACATACATATACACTAAAGTCGTCGATCGCTGCATGTCAAAGGTGGCGAAACGATAACTGATCGTTCATTATCCATTTTGCATTCGTAGATATGGCAGGTATTCTTGGGCTGGGAACGAGTACTTCCAATTACCTGAGATGCTTTTCAGCGCATTCCAAAGCAATATATTAGCAGCACTGCTCGGTGGAATAGATCTCTGGAACGGATGGCTGTCAATTAGCGTTTTCGTCAGTTGCTAAACGTTTTATACAGCATGTGATCTCAGCGTAGCCGTTCCTAACAAGGACGAGTCAACGTCGGGCTTTGAAATAGGAGCCAAACTGTCCTGCTCATCATTAATGCACAAAAATGTCAGGGTAATGACGAATTATGGAATATTTTCACGTGGGTGTTGAAGTAGCGACGACAACGAAGTATATCGCTCAGTTTATTACGTTCAACCACACGCTCCTTACAGAACATTCGTGTTTCATTCATCGTTTTACTATATATATGTGTGTTGAGAAAACCCTAGATATCTCAACATGTTCTGCAATTTTCCACAATGTGCTCATGCTGCCGCTCTAAGCACCCCTGATATAAAAAGGCGACATGTGTATTTAGGTATACGTGTCGAATAATAATTCCATATATATATATATATATATATATATATATAATGATGCTGGCATCGGGTGCCCTTGTTAGAGCCACGACAGCATGAGATTAATAAACCCACAGTTGTCCTTTTTGGCCCTTTTCGGAGATCACCGCAGTACTGTATTCTCGACAGTATTGTTTTAACTGGGCATGTTAACATGCCATTGAGGCTGATTGACTCACGTTGGCTTGGACGTTTTTTTTTGCTTTCGAGACAAATTC